>CM035114.1:35148765-35552188 GCA_020205505.1 Panax japonicus
GTTATGATGAGTTATGTTGGTTATTATGTGAAAACATGAAAGTTTCTTAGAAATCAAAAAGGGTTGAAAATCAGATTTTGGTGAAAATGGAACATGAAATTCAATTGACCATATCTCTTATTATATTTTGAATTTTTAAGTGTGGTCAAGTTCTAGAGTTATATCTATGAGTTTTGTAGAATCTCCGAGTGGAATCACTAGAAAAGGTGTTGTACATTTTTGTGTGGACTTATTTTAGCAAATGAGTCAAAAGTTGGAAATTACCAAAATGCTACTGTCCAGATTTTTAGAAGGGCTATTTTGGACACTTAATTTGTGAGAATTTTGGGACATGAAATAATATAGTATAAGGTACCTCATGTCCAAAAATGAACTCATTCCGACTTAAAATGAGCAAGTTATGACCATTTCAGTATTTAGATTTTTTCGACGAAAAACGCTATAACCGGAGTTCTATAACTCCGATGACAATGAAATTTTAATTGGAAGCTCAAGTTAACATGTGTCCAAGATTTGGGAATTTTTGGGGTTAAACTTGAGGTAGTTAATTTCTTAAGAAATTAATTAGAAATTGATTTTTGAAAAATAGTAAATTAATTTTAAAAATTCTTAGAAATATATATGTTCATTATGGGACTGTATTCTGCTAAATCTCAGAAAAGAAATATTTTTGGGACTGATTTAGTATTTTTCATAAAAATAATTTAGTTACGAACATATGAGTTAAATATGTTATATGAAGTAACAAAGTTGAAAAATAAGATTTTATGGCTTGAAAATCCTATATAAGGTATATGCATATTTTTGATGAGGAATTTAATCATTGGTGATGAAATCTTATGAGTATGACATTTTTGAATGATTAAATGTATTGTTTGGTAAAATGTAAATAATTGAAATAAATTGTTTATAAGTTTAAGAAGTGATTAAAATATTGTTATAATATTAGATTTTGAGTTTATTAAGTGATTGATAATATTTTGATAAATTTAAAGTCTTTAATATTTATCCTTGTTTTCGTTTGATTAATGCTTATATCATTGTCACCATTCTCATGTTTATATTATGTTGAAAGTCATCTATGGCCTTTATGGCATAAATGGACTTGGTATGATTATGACCAGGGATTATTCGGTATAATCATGACTGTAATGTTACAAATAATATGGAAAAAGTCCTCATTGGCCCGTAGTGCATTGATGGACAGTTTTTGGTATAATTATGGCTATGGATTCTTTTCGGCCAAGAGTGCAAAGATGAATTATTTTATGGCATGATCAGGACCTTTGATGAAAACACGATTATCTTTGGCCCGTAGTGCATAGATAATTCGTGGTTATGATATTAACGAATATCCTTGGCCTGTAGTGCAGGGATGATTCGATGATGTGGATTAATTATTGAGCTGAGTCTCAACAATGAAATATTAATTCATGGATGTGATTTAATGAATATCCTTGGCCGTAGTGCAGGGATGATTCGATGATGTGGTTTATTTATTAAGCTGAGTCTCAGCATTATTGGTTTTACAGTTGTATATCTTTGGCCTGTAGTGCAAAGATGAACTATTTGTTATTGGTTATACAGTTGTATATCTTTGACCGTAGTGCAAAGATGAATTTGTGAGTATGATTATGAGCATGAATTGTGATTTGGTATAACCATGATTTTTGATGTTTCAGGTGAAGATAGGTGATGAAAATTATCTTCGTCCTGGGTGCGAAAAGAAAATTCAGAATCACAATTATGATTATGAGTTATTCATATAATTGTGGACATGATTTATTGATTGATGTTAAAGGGATAAAACATTATTGGTGGACTTTTAACATGGAGAAGATAATAGACTTGATGGTCTACTTGACTCTTTTAATGGATTGCTCGTTCCGCTGCAACTATGGTTGAAATTTTTTATCATCAACCATATGTTTTAAATCTCTGATTTATTATTGACAAAAGCTATTGATATTTAAATTATCTTTAGTCATGATATTCTTTACTGGGCTAGTTATGCTCACCCTTTTGCTTCATAATTCCTTTTAGGTAATAAGAGTGTAGCTGGGTCGAGCGGGGATAACAGGGAAATAGTGTGATGGTCCGAGACTGTCGAAGTTTCTCAATACATTATAAAATGGCATGATATGCAACAGATAATTGAATTGAGGACCTAAGATGTGTGTGTCGCATTTTATACGTCACTTAATAATTGATTTTGGCGAACAACAATAGGGTGATGAGAACCCAACTTTGAAAGCATCAAAAGTGCACCTCATTAGAATGAATATGATAGTAATCTTCTCGTTCTTCTTTGGGGACTTAAAGTATTTGCTGCTGTATTTTATATGGAATATTTGAGTTGGATATACTGTCTATGGAATAATAATGTATTAAACTCACAGCTTATCTATTGTCGTACTCTGCACGACAGTTCAACAGTTGTATAAATGAAGTTTGTATTTGATTTTTATAGTGTGATATCTGGCGACTCAGAATGGGGCGTGTGGACCTATTTTGGGGGCATCACATTTTCTTTCTTTCCAAATCTCGTAACTCCTTTCCATGGAGCAACACGTAACAGCACTTGATCTTCAATATCGAATTCCACTTCCTTTTGATGAAGATCAGCAAAACTCTTTTGTCGGTCTTGTAAGGTTTTTATACGTTGTCGGATTGTTTGAATCTTTTCCGTAGTCATACGTACCAACTCCGGTCCCAAAAACGTTGCTTCACCCACCTCATCCCAGCATACTGGAGCACAACACTTTCTTCCATACAACGCCTCGAATGGAGCCATGCCAATACTTGTTTTATAACTATTGTTGTAAGAAAACTCCACCAATGGTAAGAACTTGTCCCGACTTCCCTTGAAGTCAAGGACACAGAGTCTTAATAAATCATCAAGAGTTTAAATAGTCCTATTTGATTGTCCGTCTGTTTGAGGATGATATGCTGAACTAAATCGTAAATCTGTGCCCATAGCTTTTTATAAACTAACCCAAAATTGTGAAGTGAATCTTGGGTCTTGATCAGAAACTATGGATACTGGCATACCATGTTGTCTTACATTCTCGTTTATGTACATACGAGCAAGACGTTTAAGTGTATAAGTTTCTCGTATTGGTAAGAAATGAGCAGACTTGGTCAATCTATCAACAATGACCCAAATTGCATCTATGCCTTGAGAAACCTTGAGAAGACCAGTAACAAAATCCATAGTAATGTGCTCCCACTTCCATTCTAGAATTTGAAGTGGTTGCAATAGACCTTTTGGTGCTTGATGCTCTGCCTTAACTCGTTGACAAGTTAAACACCTTGAGATAAAAACGTTATCTCTCTTTTCATATTGCCCCACCAAAATGTATGTCGAAGATAATGATACATTTTGGTACTCCCAGGACGGATTGTAAACGATGTGTTGTGGGCCTCCATCATGATTTTATACTTTAACTCAGGATCGTTAGGAACACAAAGTCTGGAGTTGACTCGAAGTATTCCTTCTTCATTGATTCTTTCTTCCGGCATAGCACCTTCTTGTACTTTCTTCCTTATATGCATCAGCTTCAGGTCTGTAGCTTGAATATCTTTAACTTTATCGATTAAATTTGGTTCTACTCGTATATTCGTCATCATCACGTGGGTCCCTGGAGTCTTTATCTCTATCTCCACCCTTTGCAAGTCATACAAAATGGGCCTCTACGCTGATAATATCCACTCGTACCCGCATATGATATTCTACTCAATGTGCCAGCTACCACGTTTGCTTTTACAGGATGGTATTGGATGGTATGATCATAATCTTTCAACAGTTCAAGTCAACGTCGCTGTCGCATGTTGAGTTCCTTTTGAGTGAAAAAATATTTGAGGCTTTTATGATCCGTAAAGATCTCCACTTTCTCCCCATACAAGTAATGCCTCCACATTTTAAGTACGAAGACAACAGCTGCCAACTCTAGATCATGTGTAGGATAATTCCTCTCATATTCTTTGAGTTATCGAGAGGCATAGGCTATGAGTTTCCCATGTTGTATGAGAACACATCCTAACCATTTGCCTGAAGCATCACCGTAGATGACAAATCCCTTCAAGCCAGATGGTATTGTCAGAACAGGTGTTGAAATGAGTCTTCTCTTGAGTTCTTAAAAACTCTTCTCACATTCCTCGTTCTAACAGAAATTTATATCTTTTCGTGTCAGCTGAGTTAAGGGAGTAGCGATTCGAGAAAACCCTTCTATGAATCTCTGATAATAACCAGCTAAGCCGAGAAAGCTACGTACTTTGGTCACTGATTTAGGTTGCTCCCAGCTTTGAATAGCTTCAATCTTTGCTAGGTTAACAGATATATTTCATGACTTGATACCATATGACCAAGGAATGCTATTTCCTCAAGCCAGAACTTGCATTTCTTCAACTTGGCATAAAGCTAATATTCACGAAGCTTTTGAAGTATCAACCTCAAGTGTTGCTCATGATCTTCATGGATTTTGGAATAAATAAGGATGTCATCAATAAAGACGACCATAAAGTGATCCAAATATTTCTTGAATACTCGGTTCATCATATCCATGAAGGTAGCAGGAGCATTAGTCAATACAAAAGACATGACTAGGAATTCATAATGCCCGTACCGAGTTCTAAAAGTCGTCTTTAGAATGTCATTGGTTCTAATCTTTAATTGGTGATATCAGGAATGAAGATCAATCTTTGAAAAAAATTTGGTGCCTTACAAATGGTCAAATAGTTAATCAATGTGAGGCAATGGATATCTATTTTTTTATAGTGACATGGTTTAACTCCCGATAATCAATACAAAGTCGCATACTCCCATCTTTATTCTTCATGAATAGAACAGGAGCACCCCAAGGAGACGTACTAGGACGAATGAAACCGATGTCTAACAATTCTTGCAGTTGGGTCTTTAACTTGTGAAGTTTAATAGGAGCCATTCGATATGGGGCTTTGGAAATAGGTTTTGTACCAAGTTCAAGGTCAATACAAAATTCAATTTCACGCTCTGGGGTAGGCCAGGAAGTTCTTCAGGGAATACGTCAGGAAATTCATTAACAATAGAAATATCATTCAAAACTGACGTATTTTTGTTTAGATCCGTGACATTATCTAAGAAAGCATGACATCCATTTTTCAATAAATGAATAGCTTTATGGCTTGAGATGACAATGATTGATTTTAATAGTTTGGTTGCTTGAATTCGCATAATAGGTTGGTTAGGAATATGAAAGCTAACAGCCTTACGAAAACAATCAATTTTTGCATGTTGAGTAGTTAACCAATCAATTCCTAGAATTATGTCAAATGCAAGTATTTTCAATGAAATAAGATCTACAGGTAATGTGAGGGTACCAATTTGAACCAAACAAGACTTATAAATAGTGGATGTAATGAAGGTTTCTCCCAATGGAGTTTCAATAGTTAAGTCAAAATCTAATTTCTCCGGAGTCAAATTTAAACGTTGAGCGCAAGTAGGAGAAATAAAAGAATGAGTAGAACCGGTATCAAATAAGGTATACACTTCTCTAGAGTTTATGACAAGCTTACCCGTGATGACCTCGTTCGGGTTCCTTGCTTTCTCGGAGGTCACGACAAACGCTCTCCCTTGTACTACTGGCTTTGACTTTTCTGGGACGTCCTTTGGTGCCTCCATCCTAGCTGAACTTGTCTTTGGTGAATGACAAAATTGGGCTAGGTGACCTTCTCTTTCATAATTATAACATACTTTGGACGGCATCGCGCAGTTTGGACTGATGTGTCCCTCCCCTCCGCATTTGAAGCATATGATAGGTGGTCGTTCTCATTCCTTAACAACGGGTGCTAGTGCTGACGTCTTTCCATCATTGTTGAATCTCCTTTTCTTGAAATGTCCATTCTTATTATTTTTGCCATGATTACCACCAAAGTGGTAACCATTTCTGGCATGTTGATTCCCTCCACGCTTATTGTCACCGCTTCGATGACTGCTATCACTAGTATTATCATTTTTATCGGCTGCTCTCTTTGGGTTGGGTCGACTCATTATCGCGCTCCAATGACTGAGCCCTATTAACAACATCTGAATACAAATACAGTTTATGAGAGATAAGATATTGACGTATCTCGGGTTTCAAACCTCTTAGAAACTTTCGCGTCATTCTCTCCTCATTATCAACCAAATGGGACGCAAATCGGGACAACTCGGCAAACTTGGTTTCGTAATGCAACACGATCATGTTGTTTTGCTCCAACATGATGAACTCTACCTCTTTCATGTGACGAATACTTTCGGGAAAGTACTTATCGTTGAATAATTCTTGGAACTTCACCCAAGTCATCTTCCGTGCTACAGGTTGAGTACGCTTTACAGATTCCCACCAGTAATCTGCCTCTACTCGCAACATGAAGATGGCAAAGGGAACCTTTTACTCCTTGGAGCATCCCAAGACTTCAAATATCTTGCAGATATGCTTTATCTACGTCTCTGCCTTAAGTGGTTTTGGCTCTCCAAAAAACTCCGGTGGTCCCAGTTCCTTGAACTGCTTAGCGGTGACCGTCCGAGAGTTGCCAGTGTTTCCTCCTGTATTTTGAACAGGAGCCGCTCTTGGCTGATGTTGCATGAATTACATAAAGCCTCAGAACATTCCATAGTTCATCATCTGGTCAGTGTTGTTGTTTTCTTGAGGATTGTCGCCTTCCTGATGCACATTATCTTGATTATTGATCTGTGGAGACTCAACGGTCTCCTGTGCTCCACTGATGTTCTCAACATCCTCGGATGTCATTTTCAAATACTGCCACAAAACAAGGGTTAATTATTATATCACATATTATCCCTATACTTTGACCGACCAATTAAATACCAAATAAACTTAGGTAGGTCATACTAGCGAAGGAATTCTCCCGTCTCTCCCCTCCTAGTTCTTGCCTCACATATCATCTAGGGATCATATCCCTAAGCTTTGATACCAACTGTGACGCCCCTAAAATAGGTATACATCACCCAACGTGAGTCGCCAAATACATGGTACAAAATTCAAATACAACTTAATTATACAACAGTCGTGTAAAATACGACAAAATATATGCTGTGAGTTTTAATATAAATATTGTCATCTAGACAATATCCACACTCAATTGAGTCATCATTACATTTATTATTACACTATTTAAAAAAATAGTGAGGACTAATAATGCTATTATCTAGATCGTCACTCCGTTCCCCGACTAGTCCCTAATAAGTTCTCATTTCCTGAAGAAAACAATGAAAGTAAAAAGGTGAGCTCAACTAGCCTAGTAAGAAATATTATGACTAAGATAATACAGAATAAATTATTGTTAGCCTTCAACAGTGTTAAACTGATACAATATAACAAACATCAAGTTTAACTGCAGCGGAACAAGCAATCCATTAAAAGAGTCAAGTGGAGAATAAAATCTACTATCTTTTATGATTTGAAAGGTTTTTCATCACTTTTATCGCTGGGACTCAGCTTAATAAATAATCCACATCATCCATGCAGTAGGGCCAAGGATATTCATTAGTATCACAACCACAAATTATCCATGCACTACGGGCTAAGGATATTCGTGTATTCATCAATGGCCATGATCATGCCAACAACTGTCCATCAATGCAATACGGGCCAACGAGGACTTTTACCACATCATTTGTAACATTATGGTCATGATTATACCGATTAATCCCTGGTCATAATCATACCAAGTCCATCTATGGACTACAGGCCACATATGACTTTCAACATATTATAAACATGAGGATGATGACAATGATATAAAAATTCAATAAAATAAGTTCAAGAATTAATTTATCCAGGAACTAATAACGTCCAAATTATCAACATGATACTTCTTTGTAGACTAAAATTCAAGAATGCTCAAAAAAATATTTCCATGAAAAGATACTGGATGAAGCGCAAATATCAAGGATATTCCACTAATTTCAGGGAGTATAGAAGTCAAAACTTTAAGTAACTTAGTATAATAAAGAATAGAATAACAAAAAAATCACTAAGCATGCGATAGACCACACAGACAAGTTATTCCAACAGAATAATAAATAACGGAACCAGGCCATGCGTAAACGCACAGGCAGGATATTCTAATAGAATAATAAATTACGAAACAAGGTCAGGCAAAATTCGTACCGACAGGATGTTCCAATAGAATAATAAATAATGGAACCAGGTCATGCGTAAACGCACAGACATGTTGTTCCAACAGATTAATAAAGAATGGAATAACAGAAGAATTTCACCATGTATGCGGTACTTCGCATAAACAGGTTATTCTAACATAATGATAAAGAATGGAATAACAGAAGAATTTCACCATGTATGCGGTACTTCGCATAAATAGGTTATTCCAACATAATGATAAAGAATGTAATAACAGAAGAATTTCACCAAGTATAGGGTAGACCGCGTATACAGGTTATTCCAACAGAATAAAAAAAATAGAATAACAGAAGTTCTCTTCATGATTACAAAAGAAATAGTACCCCTGACCTTAGAACAAACTAGATATAGGAGTAGTGAAGTAGCAGAATACTTTTCTTCTTTCTCTCTATAGTTTCTCTCTCTAGAGTTTTAGAGAATTCGTAAGAAATAATGAAGGAATGAGCTTCTATTCATAGGAGAATGGACTGAATAGTAACTAATTCCTAAACGGTCCAGATTGATTTACTGGTCCAGATTGGTTTACAATAAAATATTCTAATAAAACAAAATCTTTTAAATAAAATATAATATATTCTATTTAATTATAATCTAATAAAATGAATAAGTTTATAAAAGTATTCTGTTTTATATAAAAAGATTTTACTATGCAAACACTATACATGCACTATACAAATACTATGCATAATAAAATATAATATATTCTATTTATAGTCTAATAAAATGAATAACTTTATAAAAGTATTCTATTTTATATAAAAAAAATTTACTATGCAAAACACTATACATAATAGAATATAATATATTCTATTTATAGTCTAATAAAACGAATAACTTTATAAAAATATTCTGTTTTAAATAAAAAAGATTTTACTATGCAAAACACTATGCATAATAGAATATAATATATTCTATTTATAGTCTAATAAAACGAATAACTTTATAAAAGTATTCTATTTTATATAAAAAGCTTTTCTGTTTTATTACATTAATAATACTGATAAAACAAAACTTCATCATCATTATTATAATTCATACTATTAATCGACCAGGTCATTCCCAGGAAAAAGGGGGCTTTCCATTAAGGATTTCTCCCTATTGGCGCGTAATTAGGTGACCAAACCTCTCCTTGGCAGAACTTCTAGACATCGTTAATATTACAAATAATAATATTAATAACTTCGTCATCTCAATTATTGATTTAAAAATATATAAAATATCGACAATAATTGAATCAATTAACGTGAGATACTATGCAACAATTACTGAAGCAATAATTGAACAAAACTGAGTGACTTCTCACGTAAGTATTAATAATTAATAACGTGTACTACTATGCAACCACGCGTATTTCTGTACTTTTAACACCGAGTGTTTCAACAGTTAAGGATAAAACTTCCGCCGTTATTTTTATAAAATATTTTTGTCGTTTTCTCAATCCGACAATAACTCCGTTTTGGGGTCCACTAATGATTGTGCCGTCGTACGAATATTCCTCGACCAATCGAATATTATATAACAACTTGCGTACTATGCAAAATTTATAACTATTACCCACAACTATAACATTATATCAAATTCATTCCATAATATTCAAAAATAATAATTATAGAAAATTCATCTTTATTCGTAAAAGTTGGGGTCTTATAGTTTTTACGAGAAATTTATAAACTAACGTCACTTTCATACTTCTTCATTGCCTTATGATTTCAACCATATGAAAATATTTTTTAACATCTTTTACTTCTACTTTCATTAAGTTATATGATTTCCATATAAAAATAAAGAAAATATAGATTAGAGCTAGGTTTTGGGTTACCTTTCTTCTTTAATCTTCTTTCGTTGGATAAAACTAGCAAATTGCTAGCTTTTCCTCCCTTCTTCCCTATCTGAAATCCCCCCCCCCCCTCTCTCTCTCTTCCAAGTGTTAGTAGTGTTAGTGATGTTTCAAATCACTAATAAATGAGCTAAGGCTCTCCTTTTATAAGTTTTCAAGGCTAGGGGTAAAATATTAATTTTATCCCAAGGTTACTATTCCCACCTCCTTACTATTCACAAAGCTTCTCTTGGAAGCTTCGTGGTTCTGCCTTTCAAAATTTGTCCAATAGTTTGAAAAACTGCAATTCTCGAAATCCAAATATTTTTAGATATTTTATATTTCCTCTATATATTTACTTTTACGCGTTCTTTGGTAATTCTAAAAATTGAAAAATAATTTTTGATGAATAGTATTTTTTGTCACGTTTTCCTTAAACATAGTTAAACGAATAAAAAATACATAATAGTACTTTTCGTATTTTTATTTCATCTGATTTTTATACATTTTTCGAGAAAAACTTTTATCGGCTAACTTAACTTTTCACGACATAATATCGTCAAATCTTTCGACGGAATGTCATTTCGACATACCGATCTCTCAGAAAGGCTTTGGTTATTCAAACCCTAACCCTTAGGGTTCATCAGGTGAATAGTGTCTATTTCGTCTTTTTCCTCAAAAATAATTTTGTTCTCGAAAATTTTTTATTTTCATCTTTAAAATTCTTACTCGTTCAGTCTAGCTTGTAGCCAGAATCCTTCCATTTTATAATCACCTTAGGTTTTAGAATGATTAGTAAACACATAGAACATAATATTTATTAATAAAAATTTATTTTATTAATAACTATTTCTTTAAACTTAATTTCTAGAAAATCCAATTTTCCAGGTCGTCTTATTCTTCCCCCCTTATAAAAATTATGTCCTCAGAATTTCTAAAACAACACCGATATCCGGATGCTTTATTCTTACAACATTTCACAAAGGTTTAATCTTACTTCTTATCTTTCTTATAAACATCCTTTTCCTAAGGATCATCTGTTGACATAATCGTCATTAGTTAAACCTCATGCTTATAACTAAACTTTTAACCTTTTAGGACATCACATTTTCACCCCTTCTTCACAAAATTTTGTTCTCGAAATTTTAACATACCCTTCTTCTCAACTTCTCTTCAAAGAAGTTCTTATCTTTCAAATATTCCCTAATCTTTATAACTTATCAAGAATTATGAAGTAGAAAGAATAAATATATAGGAATATGAAGATTCCTTTAAAACATTTCACATTCTTGCTGAGGGGTCTTATAGACTATGATCTCTTACTAGGTTTAACAATATTTCATCATAAGCCATTCTTACTTACCCAGTACGTTTACAATCACAAAGAAGGTAAACCACCTTTTTTGTTAAATTAAGTGACCAACCTATCCCCATATATCTCAGGGTTTGTTCTCCCCATACTTATTCATCAGATTCCGCACCAAAATAATTTGGTTTGGCACAACTTCTCAAAGAAAGCTCGATTTTCTTATAACGTAACATACCATTTGTCTAGCCATATCAAATAGCTTAGACCATACAAATAAATTGGACATCAATTAAAATATTCGTCTAGTCAAATCAATTGACATCGACTATATCTTTAAATACTTTCAGAATACTTCCAAATGTTTTATGACATCATGATACCATACTATTTCAAAGTACATTGAGGACTTCGTCAGTTTATAACTTTTTCATTCTACATCATACCATAGCAGGTTGTTGATCCAAATATCACATCCAACACTATGTTCAATTACATTAATAACTCCATCTTTGTACCATCTCTGCATCAATTGCATTGACGATATAAAATTCATTTTGATATTTCAAATCAATTTTTATCTAGCCCAAACAATTAGCATAGGCATACAAAAGATAGTTCTTTTAAAATTCATTGGTTTCCAAAAGTTAAATCCAATATTTCTCTTTTCAAAAATGCACATATACGCACGATTTCAATAAACTTCGAAATCTAGCATAGCTAGAAGTCTTGGAGTACTTACTTTTTTCATCTTCCTTCATTATCATACTTGCGACAATTCTAACTTCCTCTAGTACCTTCATTATTGCTTATACTAAAAATAACTTGTTTTCAGTCAAAACATTATTATCGACGTCGGGATTTTTATTTGTCCCTTTCTGTTCTTGTCTTTTGGTGTTCTCATTTTAGGTGAGATTTGTTTGAAAAAACAAGTTTGAATAGGTTTGACATGTATATGTTGATGATTTGACTGTAAGAGTCGTCAGTTTTTTATTTTTAAATGGTTACACCAACTCAACTGAGAAAAGGTTTAAACAAAGACCAAGTGATATGACACTGTTTGACTGGTCTGGGAAATCGAAATTTGTTAGGGTCTGGGGGCTTGTTTAAGCGGAGGATAGGTGTTAGGTGTTGATCGATTTCGCAACCAATAAACACGTGCAAGTATACGCGGTCAACAAGTAATATAATGATAAGTTGAGTGTCGAACCCACGAGGAATTTTCAGTAATAGATACCAAGTACCGACTTTATAACGCCTCGATCTTATTCTAACAGAAGCAATACAAATGTGTAACTAAACTAGTTATATCTAATTATCAAAGCAAGTAATAGATAACGAATGGTATCGAAGGTGCTACAAGCTAAGGTTATAACTTCACCCCACACTGGCATTTTGTCAAACACTTAGTGTGCTATGTTTCATCAAAGTTCCTACCCTTCTCTCTTTGGTCTTAGTGGTCACGATAGTTTGTCAACCGAGAACACATAAGTGCTCATACACTTCCTTCGAGGTGTGTACAAACATATCCTCTCTAGATCCACCCGATAGGGAATAGAACAAAAAAGAACATCCAAGCTAGGCAATAATCCTACACATGTCTATGTGAATTAATCATAACAAGGATTTAAAGCATAAGTTCTCAATGAGGTCACACATGGTGCATAGATATATGTCTATTCTATACACAAATTAGGCAGTCGAATCAAGTTGACAATTTTTAATCACATGCCAATATATTAAGGTGTAAATCTATAATCCTTCTTTCAATATCATATAGATTACCAAAATCATCACTAATTTCCAAGCAAGAATCATTAAGCATGAATATATTGAACCAAACCATATGGTACCAACCAAAGAGATAAGAAATTCAATTCAAATTGACAAAGGGTTCCATTATAACCTTAGAGCCAATAATTAATTCATAGCTCTTGAACTAAATATAAGTAGCAATAAAAATAACATTTATAGATTACAAAATCAAAGGAAATTAATGGATAAGAATAAACTCTGTCAAAGCTCTTCAGTCTCCAAGAATTCCAATCCATTCAAACTTCCCAATCCATGTTGCTAATTACTCTTGAGCTCCATAAAATTCCAAGCATCTCCATAATCTATCTAAACTATATATACAAACATTACCTAATAGAAAATGGGAGAAAACTACAAGAGAGAGAGAGAGAAACTAGTTTCTAAAGGGGGAGTATGAGATATCTTGCAAGGAGGCTTCCCCTTTAACATATATACATGTGTTTTTCTTAAAGCTAGTTCGAATCTAGATCTTCTCTGTCTGGGAACCGGAGGTGGCGGTGCAGCGCCAAGATTAAGCCTTGGAGAAGCGTTGCAGCACTGACTCGGTATGTTTGGTCAATAAGTTGCACTGCAGCGCCAGTTTGTAAAGGATCTGGGGTGCTGCAGCGCTGTGATGATGTCACAGTTAGCCAGGTATGGGCGCTACAGTGTCAGGTTTAAGCCTGGCATAGGCGATGCAGCGCTGGTGTAGGAAAATTGACATTTTTCCCCTACAAGCCAGAAAAAACCTAATAAGCCTTGCAACACATAGACTAAGAAAAATAATACCAAAATAATATAAAAGCTATTTAAAATAAAAAGATCATGCAACTTCTTAAACAATAAAGGATCCAATTCGCGGGTATAAATCTCACTCATCAAATACGCCCAAACTTAAGCCTTTGGTTGTCCTCAAGCAAAACTATCTAAAATTTACATCCATAGTAATGTAAGACGCAAATGATATCTAATACTATATACTAGCATTATGGCTTCCAAGCACAATTATAGTCACTCTCAGAGAACATGACAAACACATATATGAATGAGGGTTCAATGTCAATTTTCAAGTATAAGGCTGTATTCGTTCCATTCTATGTATGTGTGCAGACTAACCATACTAAATAATGATAGCCAATATAAGTTCACACAGTTGATTGTAATAACCAATATGCTAACTCTATAACTCAAACAATCAAAAAGCATAAAGAACAACACGCAGATGCAAGAAAGGATCAAACGGCTCTAGCGTGAAGACATTAAAATCTGACTCGAACAGTGCTTAATTACCTTAAGCTATTTAGAGTTTCCCATTAATGAGCTTTTGATCAATGACTCCTAAGCCAGATGACTTTAGGGCATTAGGTGTAGAACAGCCCTATGAATCTAATAACTCGAGCAACAAAGGCCACATAATCAACTTAAGCCAAATTAGACTTTACGAAATTTGAGGATTCTTAGGTGAGTGCATTTTATGCTCCATTTCACCATAAACCCACTTTTATGGGCAAATGCATTTTATGCTCCATCTCAACTTAAGTTCGCGTTTATGGGCGAGTGCGTTTTACGCTCCATCTTGACCCACCGCAAGATTTTTTTTAAATATGCAAGAACCCAAGATTCAAAATTGTATAAGCGTCTAAGTCTTTTATTACCTTGTAATCATGAAAGTTTAACAGAGTGATCATATTCTCAAAGAAATAAACACAGAAGCTATATCTGAAATATAACTAGTTAAAACAGTTAGTTGGTACCTGCTAAGAAGTTCTGATCAATAACAATCTCAAATTATCGACTGAACTCACCCTTATTCCACACCTTGACACAACTCTAAGAAATAGACATAATCACTTGGCACTTGTCATTAGCCACAATAAAAAATTATAATCTATAAAACCCATACCCAACATATGTATAGTTAAAGATCGAGAGATAGGATTAATTAATCAAAAACCATAGCAAGAAAAAGATAAGAGTTAAAGTATACCCTCACACTAATACCGGCTCAAAATAGGGTAAAGACAAAACACATGTCATCAAGTATACCAATCTGTGCAAATCCCAAAATATTGCTATAAACAAAACATACATGTTGATAATTATAACAACATCCATAACAATAAACGAAACTGTTCATGTATTGTAGAAACTTAAAATTTTGTATTCCTGTTACTAACATTGCAGGAGGGTAGAATCGTCTTTCAGAGATAACCTTGGAGAACAAAGCAGCTCCAATTCTGGAGACAACCCCGAGGAATATAGTTCCAGCTCCGAAGATAACCCCAAAATACTCAGTCTTCCATCTCAGAGACAACCCTGGGAGTTTCAATTTCAACCTCGGAGACAACCCTGAGGAGTGCAGTTGCAGTTCCAGAGATAACCCCGGAAAAGCTCATTTCAACCCTTGCGAAGCTTCAACCATGGACCTAACCCCGAGGCACTCAGTTCCAGTCCCGGAGATAGCCCCGGGAGGTCATACACACCTCAAAGACAACCTTGAGGACCTTAAGCACTTACAATAGCCCAATCTCAAACATAACCCTAGGCAGCGAGTGCTACATCAACCCAAATTGGGGATAACCCCGGTGAGGGCAAAATCATCATTTTTCCATATCGATTCAACACTATGCTATCTCAACATATTTCAACATACATTTTACACAACAATGCCCTACAAGAAGCATAGCTCCAATCTCGAGTGACTACTACACAAGACAACACACCAGATTAAATATGAAGCCTGAAGACCTGGGCATGGACTTCGTACAACCTTTAATCTCATTTCATTGTGGAGCTCTCGATATGAACATTCTGAAAATGGTCTTATACACCTCAATTGGATGCCCAAATTAAAGTTCTGAAAGTTCAAACAGATAACATGTTGCAAGTGTGCACGTACTCTGAGACGGTGGGATCCGTGGAGCCCAGGGCACCCCGGGCAATCGCAGGTGCATCTGCGGCTGCCTCAAGTACATTTGTGGCTCCCCCTCTATAAATAGAGGGCTTGGGGTGGCCATTTAACAAAGAGAAAAGGCGAGGAAGCCTGTCCATTTTACTCTGTACACACTATAAACTAAGTGCTTTCTCATTTTAAATACTTGTGAGCTTATACTGTGCTATATTTTATCGGTAGAAACTGAGTGTTCATTCAATTAAAGCTATTTGAAGTCTTCTTGGCAGCCCACTATAAGACTTCTTACATTTCTTAAAGCCTTTTTCTCCACATTTTGCACACAAAGTTATTCACGTTGAGAGTCGTGTTGTGTGCATATGCCCGAATTTCGGTCCGTGGCTTTTTTTCTTATATACATATATATATATATATATATATATATATATATATATATATATATATATATATATATATGCGTGTATGTGTGTGTATATACAGACAAGATCCAATCAAGACTCCCATATTTTGTTAAAATGCGGACCTTTTTTTTTAAAACAACTAATTTTTTTTAATATTTTATAGAACTGGAATTTTTTCATAATACAGTGTTTTGGGTGTGATTTGGATACTTATAACAAAATAAGTCTGTACTATGAAAAAATTTTAGTTCCATAAAATATTAAAAAAAAAATTTAGTTGTTTAAAAAAATGAAGCAAAAAAAAGTCAGACGGTACTAAAATGCGGAAGTCCGGACTGGAATCGGACCCTATATATATATATATATATATATATATATATATATATATATATATATATATATATATATATATATATATATATTATCGATCTATGCCTTGATTGAGCCTGAACTCACGACCAGAGAGTTTATTGCTTTTTTTGTATATATATATTTATATATATAAACTGTTATCGAACTCTATTCAATGAGCCTGGATTTAAATATATATATATATATATATATATATATATATATGTATATACATTTCCGTCAAGCCTGAAATTTACTTCGTGGCCTTTTACTGCTTTACTTACATTTAGTCTCGCTTAGTGTTTACTTCGTAGTGGTTGATCTCTTTTACTTCTTTATTTACATTTCGTCCCGCCTGAAGTTTACTTCGTGCGGTTGATCGTTTCTATATATATATATTTACAGCTTTTATATATTTATATTTCTAATCCCCCATGGAGTTACTTCGTGGTGGTTGATCGTTCATATATATATATATAGAAATTGGATCAGGTTCGGACCTCCCGGACGGGAGAAAATCCGGACCCAAATTTTTATTTTATTTTTTGGTAGAACAACTAAAAAAAAAATTAATTATGGAACTGAATTTTTTCCATAATACATTATTTTGTGTGTGTTTTTAATACCTACACCAACCAATGTATGTACAGTCTGCCCAGACTGTACAGAAATGTTTTGGTATAGGCATCCAAATCACGCCCAAAACACTGTATTATGTAAAAATTCCAATTCCATAAATTTTTTTTTTTAGTTGTTTCAAAAAAAAAAAAAAGGTCCGTATTTTAATAGAGTCCGGGATCCCGGACTGGATCTGGACTCATATATATATATATATATATATATATTTACAACTTTTATATATATATATATATAACTACTTACAACTTTCATATAAATTGCTACATCATGTGAGCCTAGGAATCATGTGATCACAGATTCAGTCTCCTAAATATAAATTTGGTTCCCGTGATGGACATTTTCGGCTATAACCTTCTTCTAAATTATTCACGGTGTTTAAATTTCCTTAGACGGCTCTCATGCCCACAACGGATTCGGCATTGCTATGTATATTATTTTCTCAAAATGCCTCGCATCTCGAAAATAAAAGCAATCAAGCCGAACATATAATAAAATGGAAATATCTAAGGCCTCAATAACTATTGAGCAAAAGGGTTTGAAAAACCTCTTTTACAAAACATCAGTGCTATATCTTGTTAAATCTGAACTTTTATACAAAATTCAAACCCTTAGTATATATGTGCAAATGAGGAATAACACTACTTCCAGATAACTGCACATTGACCCACACACACACAATATTCATTTAATAGTTTAATTGAAAAGTGGCGGTCACCGTGGTAACAAAGATGTCGAAGGGTCCCTAACACCTTCCCTCCGCATAATTAAGCCCCCGAACCCTAACGAATCTCAGTTTCACAGACCTATTAAGCAGTGCCACATCACTGGGTCAATGTGAAAATCTTTTCTCGGTTGAGTTGGTGCAACCATTTAAAAATACCAACTGGAGACTATTACAGTCCAATCGTCGACATATACATGTCGGACCTTTTCACAACTTGTTTTTTTCAAACAAATCTCACCTAACATGAGAACACCAAAAGACAAGAATAAAAAAGGGAAAATAAAAATCCCGATGTCGACAGGTGGAGACTGTGCTAGGGACATCCAGTAAGAGGGATTAAGCCGCTATTACAAGCTTTTCAAAAACTGTTATCTGCTTGTGTGTGGATGTTGCATTTACATTTAAAATGTGTATGAATGCATTTACTTACTAAACTTAGTGCTTCACACTATATCTGCTTGTGATATTAAAATGCTTCGCACATGTCATTTCCATATGGTGAGACACGTTATATGTGAATGTATGTTGTGTGGTCCCTCCACCAGGAGGCTATCTTGTCAGTGTTTGATTTCTTGACTCATAGGGAGACTAATTCCAACGAGGCTCAAGAAAGGCACCACCTAGATTCGCTCCAGTTGAAAGACTGGATTAACTTCTCGTCAAGTAAATTACGATGATCTGGGGACCTTCATGCTAAAAAACTGCAAGACTAACCTAAGATAGGTCAGCCTCTGATAAACCAAACATGGAGGGAAGTCTCTTCATACTTTCCCATTTCAATTGCTTGTAAATTCAATTTCTTGTAATTTCATTCCATGTTAATCTCATTGTAATGGAAAATGTGAAGGAGTATGTGTACATGTATTCCCTTTTATATCCAAACCTGACATGCTATCTTACAAACATCTAACATCCGTTTTACAGGATAATACTCCTAAAACAGACACTTCATATAACACGTAACATTTATACATTCTCTAAGACTAAACTACATAACTTTTTTGTAGGGAAACAATTTGGCTTGTTACCCGCTCAAAGTCCAAAAAGGCAACAAGTCTACAAGCAATTATGGCTACATCTGGCCAGTCTAGCCCTACCCTTGTCTCTCGTGAGGAGTTTGAAGGATTAAGCAAACAAATTACAGATTTGGTTATTCTGCTTAAAGAACTACACCAGTTTACCCAGGGTCCACGAATACCCTTACATAAATAATCCTCTACACATAGAGAAAATCAGGGTCCAGACAAAGAAACTCCAGTACCTGAGTCTCAGTTCGACAAAACTAATAAAACCCCTGAAATCACTAATCTCAAAGAAGATCCAGACACCGGTGATATTAGGCAGAAAGTTCTTCAAATGGAAGAGACCATTCGGTCTATCAGAGGGATTGGAACACACAGGAGTGTTTCATATGCTGACCTTTGTGTATTCCTTGGTGTTCATTATCTAGAGAAGTTCAAGACTCCTGACTTTGAAAAGTATGATGGTTTGGGAGATCCTTACACACATTTGAAGGTATTCATTGGAGAACTCGAACCTTATGCCGAGGATAAGAAGCTCAGAATGCAGCTGTTCTAAAAAAGTCTAACTGGAGAATCCTGATCGTGGTATACCAGATTAGATAACTCCAAGTTTCATAGTTGGGAAGAGCTGGCTCACGCCTTCCTTAGCCAGTATAATTTCTAGTAACAGATGGCTATAGACCGGTACAAATTACCAAGGTTAAGAAACAAGCCAACGAGTCTTTTAGAGAGTATGCTCAAAGGTTGAGGTGCCTTACTGCTCAAGTTATTCCCTCTATATTGAGTCTAAAATTGTGATGACCTTAATAGACATACAAGAAGCTCCCTTCTATAAGAGAGTCTTAGCTGGCATATTGGCAAGCCATTTTTTGAAATGATTAAACAGGGAGAGATAGCTGAGATGGGATTGAAGTCAGGAAATATTCATGACCTAACCGCTCTGAAAGCTGTTGTTGAGCACATCAAATCTGGAAGTTATGGAAACAACCCCCAGAGGGTTCATAAGAAGAAAGAGGAGGATGTTTCCTTGATACTGAAAGGATAGAAAGGCAGTTAGAACATACATATCTAGAGGAGAAACTAATCCCCCTTTCAAGCACAGTCTTCAAACCATCCATTGCCAAAGAGTGGGAAAGTCAAACACACTCGGGTGTTAACACCCTTAGGGGATTCACTCGAGAATATTCTCAACCTTCTGACAACTCAGAAGAAAATTACCCATCTTCTTCCACCAGCTAACCCGAATGGGAAGGGTTTCAATGCTAACAGGATGTCGGCCTATCATGTTGGAGCTCCGGGACATGATACTCAAGATTGCTGGGCCTTGAAACACAAGATCCAGTATTTGATTGATAATGGTGAGATAGTGGTGACTAAACTCGACCAACCTCATGTGCAAGATAACCCTCCTCCTTAACACAAAAAAGAGGAGGTTAATATGATTAATTGGAGCAATGGATAGAGTTCCAATTATGGTGGGTGAATCCTCCCAAACCAGCAAGGATAATGTTTACTATGCATAGTTCAAGTTTATGATGGAACGGAAGATGAAAGCTCTTTATAAACAAGTTAACCAATTGGCAGAACTGGTGATCCATCAGCACCAAGTCACATGCTAATTAGTCAGCCAAGAGCATGCTAGTCTCCTTTCGCTTGTATGAATACTCCATGAACTCTAGAAAGTGAAACGCTGGAGGATAAAGTTGTAAAATTAGCAAGTGCCAAAGCTCGTCAGGATTTTTCCAACAAGAAGGAATTTACCTATTCGGGCCAATCGATGGAGAATATCTTTTAGATGTTAATCAATAATGGAAGAATTATAGCTCTTCTAACTCCAATCAATACTCGTTCAAGATGGTTCAATTCTAATGGAGTATGTCAATATCACTCCCACTCTCGCAGACACAACACTGGAGAATGTTGGGCATTCCACCATCTTATTCAGAACCAAATTGATAGCGGTGTCCTGTAATTGGCAGATAATGACACTGTGTTACTCAAGAGTGGGGAAACATTTCCTATAAAATGGAAAGAAGTCGTAGCAATTATATCCTCTGAGGATGATTTGGCTACCAGACTGCTCATAATACTAATAATTCAACTCAAAGGTGTTGACAACCCTTTGAAAGTGGTTGCACCAAAGCCAATTCTCTTGCCATACAGACCACAGTATCCTGTTGTCAGCCTATAAAAAGTGCCATGGAATTATGGAGAGGCTGATGGATCCACATCCCACATAACTGATGCAGTGTTGAAGGAGAACCCACTTTATCTTCCCCACAGGGTGATGAAGCCTACCATCAGATCAAAGGGGAAAGTTCCCATGGAGAAGATTGAAGAGTTCCTCTGTACTATGGGCCATAATAAAGCCAAGGTGGTTTTAAGCTAGAGAGAAGTTCCACAACAAATTTCCATACTGGACTTGGTTTTCTCTTCCGAAGATCACATGAAGGTCTTGCTAAAGTTTTTGGAAGAAGCCTACTTGACAAAATCAGTGGATGTTAAAAAATTCTATCATCTGGTTTATCACATTTTTAACAATAATGTGATATCAATCACTGATGATGACATACCTCCCGAAGGGACTGGTCATTGCAAACCATTGCACATAGTGGTTCTGTCCTCCAGATACATGGTGGGATGAGTTCAGATAGATGGGGGATGATTATTAAATAGCTGCCCTCATGCCACTTTGGAGAAGATGGATATCAATCTCAATAAGATCAAAAGCAGCCATACAGTTATTAAAGCTTTTGATGGATCCCGACGAAATGTTGTCAGAGAAATTGAACTGCCTATGGAGATTGGTCCACATACCTTTTGCGTATCCTTTAACGTGCTCAAAATGGCCATAGGATACAACCTGTACTTGGGAAGACCGTGGATTCACATGGATGGAGTTGTCCCATCCACCCTTCACTAGCAACTCAAATATATTTTTAACAACAGCCTAGTCACTGTCAATGCTGAGCCGGAATGTCCTGAACAAGGTGACACACCACTCATCATCTTCAATTCAGAAGTTGAGCCGGTCATTTTCCATGCCCTAGAGGTTAGAAACACTCACTATCATCCTATTGGGGCGCCACCTCTGATACCCAAGATTTTTGTCGAGGTAATGTCGGTAACTCAAGAGATACTGTCGTTGGGTTATCAACCTGGACAAGGGTTGCGCAAAGATAATCAGGGCATTAAGCGCCTAATTCAAATTCCTAGTTAAACCAAAAAAGCTGAGCTAGGCTATTCTGTTAGCTCCAGTCAAAGGAATCCTCATAAGCATAAACAGGTTCCTTTAGCTTCAGCCACATGACGATTATCTCAACTTACAGATCCTGAGCCTGTACGATCTCCGGTAAAGGTGTCTGCCCATGTAATGGCTATATTATTTCCTAAGCTGATACTGGTTAAAGGAAAAGAGGTTCTGATTCCAGATCCCGAAGTGGAAGAAATGGAACTGAGACGTAAATATGATATTGCCAGGCGGTTGTCAATCATACGCATCATTGTCCATACTGAGGGAATGAATAGAGACATCCCAAATGATGATTGTCCAGATATCATGGTCATCATTCGAAAGAAGGAGGACGATGATAGCCCCTTCATCACTGCTGTCCAACATGACTTCACCCTTGGCAATAGGAGTAGCATTCCATGTGTTTGTCGATAAGGGTAAAAAGGCAGAAACTCCCTCTACCCTGTAGATAACAATAACTACTTACTTTTCTATACATAATTAGCAGTTATTTTGTCATTACATGCTAACACTTTGTATGATTGAATAGTTTCATATATTAAGTGAAAACATTTTTGTTTTCAGGACTCTGAATTTAGATGTGCCTAAACTTACTGATGAGGTGCCTATTCTCCACAAGGACTGTAATTTTGATGTAAAGTTGGACTCAGACTTGATGGAAATACAAGAGGAGTATGAGATACCTCGGGAGATCAAAGAATGGGTCGAGGAAAAACCCAAACCAAAGCTTAATCAAACCACCTCTTTCAACATCAGAACCTTAGAAAAACCCAAACTAATCCAGATTGGTACGGACCTTACTCCAAACCAAAGGTATGACATGGTTGTACTTTTGACCCAATTCTAGGATGTGTTTGTATGGTCTCACGAATACATGGTGGGTTTGTCCACTAACATTGTTATTCATTGCCTCCCCATCAAAGAGGGATTCAATCCAGTCAGGCAGAAGCTCAGGAGATTAAAACCTTAGTGGAGTTTAAAGGTTAAAGAAGAAATTGTGAAATAATTTTAAGCTGGCATCATCATGGTGTCAATATACCCTGAATGGCTATCAAACATTGCCCCATGCCTAAATCGGGAGGAAAGGTGCAAGTTTACGTGGATTACAGGGATCTGAATAAAGCTTGCCTTAAAGATAGCTTTCCCATTCCATTTATCCACATCATTATTAATAATACTGCTCAATACGACATGTACTCCTTTGTTGATTATTTTGTGGGGTACCATAAAATCATGGTTGCTGAAGAGGATCCTGAGAAAATTGCATTCATCATGCCATAAGGAACCTTTTGCTACAGACAGTTATCATTCGGCCTCACCAATGTCGGAGCTACCTATCAGTGGGCCGTGATGGCTCTTTTTCACGATTTAATGCACAAAGAGATAGAGATCTATGTGGATGACATTATTGTCAAGTCCTGAAGGGAAGAGAACCACATAGACCATCAAAAAAATCTCTTCAGCCGAGCGTGTAAGTACAACTTCAAGTTGAATCCAGCGAACTACGCCTTTGGCGTTAAATTAGGCAAGTTGCTAGGGTTCCTAGTTAGCCACAAAGGGATTGAGCTGGATCCCACCAAAATCCAGGCCATCACGAAAATGCCCATTCCTCAGACAGAGAAGGAAATACAGGGATTTTTGAGAAGAATTAACTTCATCAATCGATTCATCTCCCAACTCACAGCAACTTGTGATCCTATCTTCAAGTTGTTAAGGAAGAACTCCTCAATAAAATGGAATGATGAGTGTCAGAAAGCCTTCCTTACAGTCAAAGAGTAGCTAGTCAAAGCTCCTGTTTTGGTACCTCGCAGGGATGGTGTTCCCCTGTTCATGTACATGTCCATTAATGACAATGCCATGGGCTTCATGCTGGGACATAAAGACGATATATGCCAAGAGCGAGCTATCTACTACCTCAGCAAAAGATTCAACCGCAGTGAACACAACACAAGTACACTCTGATTGAGAAGACTTGTTGTGCTTTAGCATGGGCCTCAATAAGGTTACATCATTACCTCCATGGTTATACAACACATCTCATATCCCGCGTGGATCCTCTCAAGTATGTGTTCAGTAAACCCATGTTAAATTATAAAATGTCCTGATGGAAGTTGATCCTACAGTAATTTTAGATCATCTACATAACGCAAAATTCTATCAAAGTTCAAGGAATTGCAGATCAACTGGCTATCGTACCTTCAGGGGATTTTAAACCCTTGGAAACATACTTCCCCGATGAAGGAGTACTGACAGTTTAATAACACCATCAGTACGATACACACCAGAATGGAAGATGTATTTTGATGGAGCTATAAATATGGAAGGTTCTGGGGCTAGAGCAGTTCTAATAGCCATTACGGGGGAGCAATATCCCGTCACTGTTAAATTACAGTTTGTCAGCACCAACAACACAGCCGAGTATGAAGACTGTATCATGGGGCTAAAACTTTCCCAATCAATGGGCATCGGGCGGTTAACTGTCTTTAGAGATTTCGAATTGTTAATCAGACAAACCACCAGAATATATCACACCAAAGAACTACATTTGTTGCCTTACCATCGGTAGGTTCTCTAGATAGCTTCGGAGTTTGAAGAAATAACATTCCTCCACATTCCTCAGAATAGGAATGACTTTGTGGATGCGCTAACAACTTTGGCCTCCTTGATCAACATACCTGACAAGGAAAACATGCCAAACATCATATTTGCCCTGCAAAAGGCTCCAACATATGGGAATTACATTGGAGAAGTATCGGATGAGATTGCACATTAAAGAGTATCTACGAGATGGATCTACACCCGCTGAAGCGCGTCCTATTGAGAAAAAGCAGATCCATTGAATGGCTATTAAATTCTACCTGAGCAGAGATGCATTCTACACGAGAGATACAGGACTAGGTCTCCTCAGATGTTTGGACAAGGACCAAGCTCAGAGGCTCATGGATGAAATCCATGGTGGAGTATGTGGTCCACACATGAGTGGTCCTTTACTTGTCAAAAAGGTTCTCAGAATAGGGCATTATTGGCTCTCTCCCAAAGCATACTATGATGATCATGTCAAGAGATGTTATCAATGTCAAATTCATGGGAATGCTATCCACGCCCCTCCAAGGGAGCTCCACAATATGAGTTCACCTTGTCACTTCTCAATGTGGGGAATGGACGTGATTGGGCCCATCGAGCCCAAAGCCAGTAATTGGAATAAGTTTATCTTCACCATGATCGACTACTTCACCAAGTGGGTAGAAGAAGCCTCCTTCCCCAAGGTAACCAAAGAAGTCATCATTGGTTTCATTAGAAACAATGTCATTTGTTGATATAGACAAGCAGAGGTAATTGTGTCAGACAATGCTAAGAACCTCAACAATCAAATGATGGAGGAGTTATGTAGTAAGTTCCACATCAAACACCATAACTCCATTATCTATCGTCCAAAGATGAATGGTGTTGTTGAAGTGGCTAATAAGAACATCAAGAAGATCATGCAAAAGATGTATGCCAATCATAAAGGATGGTCTAACCTGTTGCCTCTGACTCTATTAGTCTACAGAACCTTAATGCGCACTTCAATTGGGGCAACCCCCTACTCCTTAACCTGTAGGATAGAAGCAGTGCTCCCCATAGAGGTGGAAATAGAATCCCTCAGAGTGTTGATAGACGCTCAGCTGGATGAGGACCAATGGTTACAAGATAAGTATCACCAATTATCTCTAATAGATGAAAGGCAAGCCAGTGCTATCTTCCATGGTCAATTATACCAACAAAAGATCGCCAGATCCTACAACAAAAAAGTCTGGCTACAACAGTTTAAACAACATGAGTTGGTTTTAAAGAAGATCATTTGACAACCAAGATCAATCCAAGGGAAAATTCGTCCCAAACTGGGAAGGCATGTTTGTTATCAAGGAGGTATTGATAGGAGGTGCTCTCAGAATATAGGAAATAGATTGCGAAGAATTTCTACAACTCATTAACTCTAACACTGTGAAACGGTTCTATATCTGAGGTTACCATCAAACAAACATCCTAGTTTTGGATCACCAGATCCCCAGTCACTTTAGGTTTTTTAACCCATCAATACATACAACCATTCTTCATACCCATCTGCCCCATCAGGGACAAACACACTTTTTAAACTAGTAGCCTAGTTTTCAGATCATCAGATCTTTCACTCCACTTTTTTTAAAACCTCTCAGGTTATCCCAGGAGGGATTAAACCTTCACACCTGTAGTTTTTTCCCACAAGAGATAAAACTTTCCACACCTACAGTTTGTCTTGTACATGGGATCAAACTTTTCACCTGCAGTTTGTCCTGTACATGGGATCAAAATTTTCAGCTGCAATCTGTCCTATACATGGGGCGAACTACGTCGACCTGATCTCCCCATACACGGGAGTATGTAAGAAACAATTTTTATGGACCGGTAGCACCACAAATAAAAAAAACAAAAACAACAAAAAAGTTTTTCCACACCCTTCTACACCTTATCACATACTGCATTGAACCTCTTACACCAGGTTCAAACTACGCAGACTTGATCTACTCTTCAATAGGAGTATGTAGCTAGCCATTTATGGTTTGGTCTTACCCATACCAAAACACAAAAACTTGTCACATGGTGTTGGAATCAAACTTCAATTCACCACATTTCACCGGCTTCAAAGCAAAGGGATGGAACTAACTGATCTCCCCACACAAATGGGAGAATTGGCGACCATCAAAGCAGCGGTTGAGTCCTCAAAGAGAAATACCAATCCATAAGAGATGGAACTACTTGGGCTCCCCTGTACAAAGGAGTACCGGTGACCATCTATGGTGCGGTTAACCTCAAAGAGGAAAGCCACACTCCTCTCCACATCTACATACAGAAACCAGTCCCAAGACACCAAAGGGTAGGGATACACATAGAATAACAATCCATTCTAAAAGATCTTAAAACATCTAAATGTCATCTGATGAAGGCTCTGCTCTAAATACTCAATGTCCTCAAGGGTAGGGCATCATCTTTGTCCAATAGAGCGCCATCTCTCCTAGCAAGAGTTGTTAACATCAAGGCCCTAGCCTGATCTCTCTCAAATGTTATCAGATGAATGCTCTGCTCTAAATATTCTGCTGAATGCGGGGTCACAGTAGCAGTCATACTAGGAGAATCCATCACAGCTGATGGCAACCCAACAAATAGCTCCTCCTTGGTGGGAGAATCAATGTCATATGTGGGCTCTCCACCATCAGAATTAATCCCCAGCTCTGTGGATAAAACTACAGCCGATGCAGTCTCTGCCTCCATTTATGCAGAATACTCTATCGAATAGCCTGGATGGCTAACAAAAAACTTAGCTAGCTCACGCTGATCCCAACAGGTATACACCCTGGATCTGTCCTCTGCTGATAAATGGCGAAAAGCCAAACACTAACCCAATGCCCCATCATACCATCTACAAAGCCCACAGGAACCTGGAACTATAGGAGGGTCATGAAATGCTGTAATAACTGATCTACGGTCACCCAGTTTGGAGGTGACAAACTATCATATCATGACCTCACACTGGAGGCTACCAATACTGGTGGGGTGTGATCAATGCGACTAACTGTCGAAGAAGACATTTGTGTGTGTCGTATCATAAAAACATCTAAGGGTAAATGCTGAATATCTCTAGACATATATTGAATAACATAATACATGCATAATCAACAATAGATGGAAATATGATGTAGGAAATGGAAAAAAATAAATACATTCCTAAGTACATCATCATCTAATACATTATCTCGGTATAACTAAAAATAAAATGAAATGGGGCACAGATGCCCAACGACTAATAGAGGCCTATCAAAAGATATTACGAGAATAGGGCACAGCCACCCAGTATTTAATAGAGACCTATCAAAAAATATAACGAGAATACACATCAGAAGAAGATAATGGTGTTAATATCTATATCATCAATCTTGTCCACTTGATGTAATTCCTCCTGAGTCGCTGGATCACCGTCAAGAGGGATGTCAGGCCTATATAATGGAGGATCTCACCGAAAAACCCATATGGGTCACCTGAAAGGATAGCCCAAGAGCTAGAATGATCAAAAGTATCTCCCTCTAAAGGATCTCTGCCCAAGTGCCGGATAAAGAAATGTGTCCGGTCCAACTACCGGGTCAAACTTAATCTATAGAAAATGAGTAAAATCTTGTACATAGGTCATCCAATCCGTCATCATCACGGATCCAGGAACCATATCCCCCATAAATTGGGTGACGCGGGTCTGGCCTTCAATGGTACGAGGGGACCACCAGCGATGAAACATCTCCTGAGTATACAGACCCTCTAATAATGTAGAGTTGTCAACGCCCATCAATGGGATATCAATGATGGGCGACTGCGACACAGACTAATAACGACTGGTAGGAGGTAAGATCATTACACGAATCTTCCTTGTAGTGCTCCTAATAGCACGCTCTCCCAAATAGAGCTCCCATCCTCCATCTGTGAACAAAGGAATCTTACGGGTGGATATCACATACTCGACACCAATCAGGTATCCATCCTCAAACTCAATGGTCAAATATTCCCAAGAATAGGGAACCCAAGTGATAGCATTAGCTGTCAACAACTCCAATTGTAGATGACAATGGGTGAAACCCTCAGCTATAGGAACCTCCGCTAGTATGGAGTGATGCCATCTCTGTCCTCGTGGATACATATCTAAACCTAACACACTCATAGGATGCAAGCATGAGAGCCTCTCATATGCCCAGAACTGCTAACATAAAGGCCTCAATAGTAATTGAGGCCTTTGATACTTCCATTTTATTATTATGTTCGGTTTGATTGCTTTTATTTTTGAGATGCGAGGCATCTTTGAGAAAATAAGATATATAGCAGTGCCAAACTCCTTGTGGGCATGAGAGCCATCTAAAGATATTCAGACACCGTAGATAATTTACAAGCTGGCTGCAGCTGAAAATGTCCATCACGGGAACCGAATCTAGATTCAGAAATTGAATCTTTGATCACATGATTCCTAGGCTCACATGTGAAAGTAATATGTGCAAAAGCTAGAAAAAAGAACTAGATTTGAGTAAATCTAAACTATTTCATCTTCATCGGTTCCAGTTTAGTCACTATGAATCGGTTAAAGTGAGAAATAACCAAATTTAGGCAAATCTAGCCCACAGCAAAACCTAGAAAAAGAATTAGATTTAAGTAAATCTAAATTATTACATCTTCAATGGTTCCAATTTAGTCACCATGAATCGGTAAAAGTGAGAAATAGCCAGATTTACGAAAATCTAACCCGCATGCTAAATGAATAAATATCTACATTATGAAAGTATATAAAATAGTTATATATATATATAAGTAGTAACGCACCAAATATTATATTCGAGCTCAATCGAAGCATAGTTCGATAATATATATATATATATAAGTAATAAAAAGGTTAAAAATCTAAAATCTCTTACAATGGCCTGCCAAGAAGACTTCAGATAGCTTTTGACGCCTGAAAACTCAGTTTCCACCGATTAAATTTTATTATGTAGCAAAAAACGAGCTTACAAGTGTTTAGAAAGAAGAATCACTTAGTTTAGAGCACTCTAGAAGTGTTTACCAGCTGAAATAGACAGAGTTTTCTCTCCTTTCTCTTTTTTTTTTCAAAAGAGCTGCCAATAGCTCATATTTAGAAACCTGATGGTTGCAGGTTTACCTGAAGTAGCCGCGGGTCCACCTACGACTACCTGATCTACCTCGAGCCATGTAGGTCCTATTGAATCAAAGTACGTCCACTTTTGCTACGCGTTTGTCCACTCAAACCTTCATAACTTTCAATATGCGCATCTAATTATGGCGTTCTATACTTTTTTGGAATGCTGTTGTTGAGAGCTACATAATGAAATAGGATTAGAGGTTGTGGAAAGTCGGGAAGATAGGTTCATGACCAAATCTTTAAGTCTTCAAATTCTATCTAGTGTGCTATCTTGTGTAATAGTCACTCGAGATTTGAGCTATGGTTCTTATGGGACACCTTGTATGCAGTGAGGGTTTGAATGATGGTGAGACGATGTGAATGTAGTATTGAGGTGGCAAAATAAAGATTTTTTCCCTCACCGGGGTTATCTCCAGCTCTGCACAGATGTAGCAGTCGTTGTTCGGGGTTATCTCAGAGATTGGACTGTTATGGGTGCTGGATGTCTTCAAGGTTATCTCTGAGGCGTGACTAACCTTCGGGGGTTATCTTCAGGGTTAGAACTGAGTGCCTCGGGATTATCTCTGAGGTTGGAACTAACTTTTCTAGGGTTATCTCCGGAATTGGAACTGCATTCATTGGGGTTATCTCTGAGGTCAGAACTGAGTGTCCCGGGGTTGTCTCCGGGATTAAAATTGAATATCTCGAGGTTGTCTTTAAGATTAAAACTGTATCTCCAGGGGTTTTCTCCGGGGTTGAGCTGATTTGACTTCCACGATTATTTCTGGAAGACGATTTTGCCTTTCTGTCGGGTTAGTAACAGGAATGCAAAATTTCGAGTCTACAGATGCCCCTCTTTATCATATTCGTGCAATGCAATGGCATGGATAGGATAAAGATCACTAGACTCTTGAAATGTGACAAGATAAATATGATGCAATGTAATGCAGGATGATGCAAATGCAATAATGCGTGTGGTTTGTTGGACCATTTTCCAATGGGATGTGATAATTGTCTAGTCCCACCGCTTCTGTTGGGGGATGAAGTTATCACTGATGACCTTGATTAACAGCTTGGATTCCTACTCGACTGGTAGTTCCCAAAGCTCACAGGAAACTCAATGATTGAGACAACAAGATGTTGACATTGGGGCTATAACCAAAGTCCTTAATCCTTTGTACAGGCTTTCCAGCAAAGATGTTCTTCTCATGTATGAGAGACTCTTGAGGAATTGTTCTTTGATTGTCGAGGCTCTGTATAAAAGATTCCATCATTGGTCCTCCCCGATGAGGATGGTTTTCTATAGTTTATGTCATCAGGTCTTTCTAACGCTTCACTGGACAATTGCCAATGACTGGTACTGTCATAGCTGCCTGACCTTCGTTGAAATGTCCTTCAATGGCTAACATCATCGGACCAACTCCGATGCTTCACTAGATTTACTTGTCAACGGCTGATAATATCAAGGCTGCCTGATCTTTGCTGAAATGTCCTTCAACTATTAATATCATCAGACCACCTCCAATGCTTCGCTATATTTATTTGCTAATGGCTAATAATGTTAGGCTGCTTGACATTCGTTGAAATATTCTTCAATGGTTAACATCATCGGACCACCTCTGATGTTTTGATGGATTTACTTGCCAACGGATGATGATATCAGGGTTGCCTGATCTTCGCTAAAATGTTCTTCAACGATTAAGGATGTATGAAATCTTCGCTGGGGATAGATTTCTGATGAGATGTATGGTTTTGATTGCAATTGCAACCCTTGTGATTGGATTGGACTTTTGTGAGGTATTTCCAAGGATAGCTTTCAACAGCTTAGATCATCAGCTTTGTAAACCCTGTGTTTGGGCGAATACCAATTATTGATATGTAGACCTACAGTTTGGTCTCTAAAAATAAGGATTTCAGGCTTTTTCCGCTTAATCACGTAGCGTCTTCTTTCCCTATTTGACTTTTCAGCTTGTGGTACCTCCTTTGTAACTCAAATTTGATCAATCCAAAGGGGGGTGGGGACCACCCAAGATTGTCGCAGGTGGACCCGTGGTAGTTGCTGGTACATCTGCGACCATCTATGGATTGTATTTCAAGGGTCATTCCCTTTCACAAATCATTTTCACTTAAAGCCACATAGAGAATCCAAGAGTTCTTCTTCAAATCTACTGAGTTCGGGCTGTTTTCTACAAAAATCCATCACTGTACAAGTGTTCTGCACTATCCTGGTAACCTATACATGTCTTCTTTTCAAGTTTTGTCTCTTGGAAAGTGAGTTATCACATGAAATGCTTCTAAACACATAATAGTGAATATGCATGCTCAAATGATTTGATAAAAATTATTCGACACGGTAAATGTTAGTATTTTACCATGGTGAACGTATTGATGTAAAAAAATTGACTTTTGAAATAGTCAATTTGGCACCTTTTTCTGCTATTTTTTCATCCTATTTGAGGATAAATGACCAAAGGTTTTGAAGCAAAGTAATCCTAGTAATTAGGCTACTCTTATGGATTATGACTTTGATATTTTTATGCATATGGGATATTTATGATTGTGAGTTGTTATGCTACTGAATGGCCACCTAGTCATGCCTACGAGCACGTGGATAATCCTTTTTACAAAGGCGACTGATGAAATTTTTCACGAGTCTAGGCATTTAAATAATCATTCATTTTTTAACTCTTCTGTAGACATATGTTAAAGTAATGCATGCATGCATATAACTATAAAATGCATTTAATGAGCTCTAGGTTTGAGTTTACCACACCCTTTCTGAGGTGATTTGGAGACTTTTGTCCAGATATATGGATCCAGACCAGCCGAGTAGCTCACGTAGGGCCTTTGCAGGTGTGAGGTAGAGAGCTTTAGATGTGCCTCGACCTCGTCCAGCCTGATAGCCTTGTCGGTTGACGAAGACAGTTATTCGTCCTATCCGGGTTGAGAGACCAGATGTTGAGGACGAGGAGAAGGATGTACCGGTTGCAGATCTTGCTTCTTTTCCTTCTATTCCCCGCATGGAGCTTCCAGCCATAAATGTGACGAATCCAGGGCTTCTGGATTATTTGAGTCGTGACCCCTTGATCTATTTCAATGCGAACGAGGGAAAAGTTATACAGTTCTTCCTTTTCCAATTTATGGGGGTCAAGGGTTCTGATTGTTGATTTGCATTGTGATGCAGGTTCCTGGCTTTATTCATCCTCGAAGGAACTGGTTCAACATACATTCTCTGTACCAGACTCTTCATCTAGTGTACCGAGAGATTGTGCATTTTGAGGCATTCTTGTGAAACCCCAAAACCCTAATAAGACTCGATTGTGTAAATTTAGTAATATTAGATAAAATCTCAATGTTTTGAAAGTGTTTTGTGGTATTATATACTCTATTATACAATTAAGTCAAATAATTTTTTGTTCGAAAATTGAAGTGCTTGACAGGTCATGCTTAAAATTTTTCTTTCGAAAATGGACTTTTCGGTATATGTATTTTGACAAGCTACTTTGTTCTGCTTACATTGACAAGATGCTTTGTCATGCTTGTTAGGATTTGTGTAAAAATGTAACTTTGGAACCTTAATATCAAAATTAGGAGACCCTAACCATAGATTTACAAACCCTAACCCTAATTAGTTAGACTAAACCCTAGTTAGGTTATCTTAAACCCTAATCATGATTATTAAACTTCAATTAGGTGTTAATAAACATCATCATGTAACCCTAATCATAAAAACCAAAACCCTAATTACGATTAAAGAGGATTAGGTCATAATTAAGCTACTAATTATGATGAACTAGCTCACAACTAGGTTATTACTCATCATGTCAAGTCCCAAGGCTACACATTACCAGGTATCAACTCCCAAGCAGCACAAGTAACAACCATCAGATCTTTGTAGAGACAAGAAGGTGAAAAAAGGACCAAAAATCCTAGCTTGGCAATTCTATAAATAGCAGCCTTCAATCAGTTCAAACCTACAAAATTTCTATGCCTATATACTAATATATCATACATAAACTAGCCTTGGTGATAACAAGAACATAATTAGAAGCCAGAAATCAATGTCAAGCAAGAAAAGGTGCAAACCCTAATTTTAACTTAGATCTTTGATGCTATGTTTAATCTGTAGTTTAGATGTTTAGATATGTGTAATAACATATTAGTAAATATGTTAAGTTGATAGAACATGTTTACATAACATCTAGATGCATTAAAATGATGTTTTAAGCAATCTAGAAATTCTGGAAAAATAGGTCTGACAGTCGAATGTCAGAACCTATAGAACCATGTATGTTAATATATAGGCTTGTTAATTGTATGTTAGTTGTAGTATTACATGAGGTCTTTAATTTGGAAAAGAAAACAGGTTTATTGGATTCATATATTTCAAGATATAAGTGGTCAAAAGTGGTTGACCGACCACGAAGTTAAGATTTTTAGGTTACCCAGAAATCTCAAGAACAGATTGAGCCGGCTACTTTGACCAACCATTAAATTGCTTTTTGTTTGTTGTTAGGATATCTAAGTGTTATGAAATGATACCCTGACATACATACTACATATCTATGCCACTCAAACTCTTAATTAATTCATAGGATTACTAGAATTAATGATCAAATACCGTTGACTGAGCATGACTGTGTTTTCTGGAACAAAACCCAGAAAATTGATGAACAACAAGAACAACCTCAAGTTCCACTTTGACCAACATAAATCTAAAGCTTAGAACCTTACACTCTCCAAACCAGTGTAATATATATGTACCTTGATATATAGACTACATATTACAACAATCAAAACACACATCTATCATAAGGATTAAAAGATATAGAAGCTACAATATCATTGATCGACCATGACCACTGTTCTGGGTTACCCAGAAACTAAAGAACAGCTCTGATAGTGACTTTGAGCCTCTATAACTTCTTGTTATATGTAGGTTAAAGCCTAAAATTTGTATGATGTTATACTATTACATGGGTACTATAAAACCAATACACTTACAAACCCAGAATCATCATCAGTAAAGAATTAAGCTAAGGTCAAAGTGACCACTAAGCCTTGAATAAACTGACTCCAGAAAATGAAGAACACATATAGCAACACTTTCTGTCGCTATAGGGGTTTAGAGATAGACAATAATTATAAATTTAATAAATAATAATAAATTCAATAAATATTTATTATTATTATAATTTATAATAATTAACTTTTAATATTTTGACATAAATTCAATAAATATTTATTTATTTAAATATTATTAATAATTAAGTTATTCAGAATTTAATTAGAATAATCATTTATAAATAATAAATAATTATTTAAAATAATATTAATGGTTTAAAAATCATATTAAATGGTTATAAATTATTTAAAAATAATAAACAAGTTTTTTATAATATTTTAAGTAAATATTAATTATTTAGAAATAGAAATAAATGATTTAAAAATTATTTAATGTATAAATAAATATATAAAAATTATTATAAGCTTCCGAAAATTATTACAAAGGATAAACAAATTATTTAAAAATATAATAAAGCTTATAATTAAACTTGAATCGAGATATTAGCTTATTAAATATCTGATGAGGTCTTAGGACACTAAAATCATATCAAAATTTAACCCCGAACGTGAATAGTTTATGTATTTGAGTATTGTTATCAATATTAATGTGTTAGACTTATATGAATGAATATCTTAGGTGTTTATAAACGAATCGAGTAGATTTACTTAATCGTTCTTCGCTCAGGCAAGTCTTCTAACCTATCTTGTTATTTATACACGTTCTTGAACCCTATGTATTCGTTAAACAAGATTCATATCTTGATTTGATTTTTATATATTAAACCAAACCAATCTTGATTGCCGATTATCATAAAGTTATCGTTATAGCTTCAGCATAACTAAGAAATGAAATATTATTCACTTGTCATTATTGTTTATTAAAGCATAGATTGTTGTGGTAAACTAAATTACTTTGGTAAGACATCGTATACTAAGTTCTAAATCCCAGAAGGGAAAAAAATTATGTGTCAGTATATCTACCACTTAGTGTACGTAGGCACGATTAGGATAATATGCATACTCCTAGGATGTTTAATAGGTTGATCCCATGTCTCACATCTGAACAAAATTTCTTAGTCTTTATGACTGACAGAAATAATATAAAGTCTAGAAATGGTTGAAATATAAGAATTTCAGATATGGTATACAACACTCGATTGAGAAAAGTTTTGAACTGTTATACTTCTTCAAATCCTATATTGTGTTATAAATATAAAACATGTTGAGCATGTTATAACTCATTCTTGCAAACCATTTCAATGTGTCGTAGCCGTCGATCAGTGATATCCCGTTGGTGGGAGTTGATGACTTTACTTTGTTAGAGGGACTGTTTAATCAGGAGGCATTCTACCGCTGGTTGTTCCCTCGCACCATTATAGCCCAGACCCGCGCCATACAGTTTATAGGGGATATGGTTCCTGGTTCTTTCATGATGGCGGGTTGGATTGCTTGCGTCTAGGAGACTACTCATCTAACGCAGAGTAATAGTTTGATCCAGCAGTTGGACCGGTCACATTTCTTCGTCTAAAATTTGGGCAGAGATCCTTCCACGGTGAATTATTTTGATCATTCCAGCTCTTGGGCTGGCACTTCAGGTGGCCCATATTTAGATGGTTTTGCTGGTTCAGATCCTCCATTGTATCGTGCCGATATCCCTATTGGAAGAGATAAAGTGACTCGGGTGGAGTTACATTAAGTGGATAGGTTGGATGATGTAGACATCAACATTATCAACTTCTTCTGATGCATTTCTCGCTATATCTTTTGATAGGCCTCTATTAGATATTGGGCGGATGTGTCCCATTCTTGTTATATCTTTTGATAGGCCTCTATTAATTATTTGGCTGATGTGCTTGTATTTTTAGTTGTACACAGAGATGATGTATTTAGATGATGATGTACTTAGGAATGTATGTATATTATTTTCCATTCCCTACATCATATTGTCATCTGTTATTTATCATGCATGCATTATGTTTATGGACATGCATTTCCAAAGATGAGTTTATCATTGACCCATGGATGGTCATATGATACGACCCTACAGATGTCTTCATCGACAGTTAGCCGGATTGAGAATAGCCACTAGTAATTGTGGCATCTTCTCTGAGATTGTGGTATGACAGTTTGTCCTCCCTGGATCGAGTGATATTTGATCAACTATTGCATCACTTTGTGACCCTCTTGATGTTTCAGGTTCCATCAGGCTTTGTAGAGGGCATGTTGGAGCATTAGGTACCTGATAGGAAGGTTTTCTGGTTTAAGACCCAGGAGTTGACTCCCACTTTGGAGGAGTATGAGCGTCTTACAGACTTGCCGTTAGATAGGCCTTGCACTCGGATGGTTGTCGATGATATGAGCTGGCAGTTTATGACCCTTACAAGTTTGAGACGCAGAGTTGCCCTAGATGAGATCTCCTCTGGGAATGTAGTGTCCATGAGTTTTCTGAGACAGATTTGGGCCCTTGAATAGTTATCTTCGGTACTCCGGGGATTTCACTACTTGGGAGGATGATTGGCATGTAGCCCAAGTAGACATACTCTTGATGTGTATAATAGCTTATTTTTACATGATATTGTACATGGACGACTTAGATATCAGTGTGATCGTGGTAGTGCGTGCTTTTCAGGAAGGACATACCATTTTACCGAAGATTCTGGCAGAGACCTTGAGGTCGGCCACATTTTTCCATACCCATTCTGCGAGGTTATTTACAAGTAGCTAAGTCTTATTTTATGTGTGGTTTATAACACACTTGCGACCGATTGACACTTTTCGATGCCATGGGTATTGTTTTTCCTATGAGATAGCCATGTCATACTCCTTTCAGCCAGTGAAGTGTACAGACATAGCTTCTTGGTCGACTTTCTTATCACAGATAGAGGATCTGTTTGATAAATTGTCGTGTTCAGTGTTTAACTCTCCCTATAGCTTTATCACTCATTCACCTGGCATGGATTATCTTCCTCTAGCTGGTTTAAGAGGTGTGACCATATATCATCCACTGGCTGTGATGTCACGGTTTGACTAGTTTCAGAATGTTCATCCTTTTAATGGGGCATTGGGTCAGTGTTTATCATCTTAACTTCAGTCAGCAGAGGATTTGTCCAGGATTTATGCTTTTTGGACCCAACGTGAGAGGGCTAATGTGACGCCCCCAAAATAGGTATACATCGCCCATCTTGAGTCACCAAATACATGGTATAAAATTCAAATACAACTTAATTATACAACAGTCGTGTAAAATACAATAAAACATATTTTGTGAGTTTTAAAACAAATATTATCATCTAGATAATATCCACACTCAATTGAGTCCTCATTACATTTCTTATCACATTATTTAACAGAATAGTGAGGACTACTAATGTTATTATCTGGACCGTCACTCAGTTCCCCGACTAGTCCCTACTACGTTCTCATTTCCTGAAGAGAACAATGAAAGTAAAAGGGTGAGCTCAACTAGCCCAGTAAGAAATATTATGACTAAGACAATAAAGAATAAATTATATTTAGCCTTCAATTGTGTTAAACTGATACAATATAACAAACATCAAGTTTAACTGCAGCGGAACAAGTAATCCATTAAAAGAGTCAAATAGAGAATAAAATCTACTATATTTTATGATTTAAATGGTTTTCCATCACTTTTATCGCTGGGACTCAGCTTAATAAATAATCCACATCATCCCTGCACTAGGGTCAAGGATATTCTTTAGTATCACAACCACAAATTATCCATGTACTATGGGCTAAGGATATTCGTGTATATGAATGGCCATGATCATGCCAACAACTGTCCATCAATGCACTATGGGCCAATGAGGACCTTTACCACATCATTTGTAACATTATGGTCATGATTATACCGATTAATCCCTGGTCATAATCATACCAAGTCCATCTATGGACTACAGGCCACATATGACTTTCAACATAATATAAACATGAGGATGATGACAATGATATAATAATTCAATAAAATAAGCTCAAGAATTAATTTATCCAGGAAGTAATAACATCCAAATTGTCAACATGATACTTCTTTGTAGAGTAAAATTCAAGAATGCTCAGAAGAATATTTCCATGAAAAGATACTGGATGAAGCGCAAATATCAAGGATATTCCACAAATTTCATGGAGTATAGCAGTCAAAACTTTAACCAATTGAGTATAATAAAGAATAGAATAACTAATGAAATCACCAGGCATGCGATAGACCGTACAAACAGGTTATTCCAATAGAATAATAAATAACGGAACCAGGTCATGCGTAAATGCACAGACAGGATGTTCCAACAGAATAATAAAGAATGGAATAACAGAAAAATTTCACCATGTATGCGGTACTTCACAAAGACAGGTTAATCCAACGTAATGATAAAGAATGGAATAATAGAAAATTTTCACCAAGTATAGGGTAGCCCGCGTATACAAGTTATTCCAACAGAATAATAAAGAATGGAATAACAAAAGTTCTATTCATGACTACAAAAGAAATAATACCCCTTACCTTAGAACAACTAGATATAGGAGTAGTGAAGTAGCAAATTACTTTTCTTCTTTCTCTCTATAGTTTCTCTCTCTAGAGTTTCAGTGAATTCGTAAGAAATAATGAAGGAATGAGCTTCTATTTATAGGAGAATGGACTGAATAGTAACTAATTCTTGAATGGTCCAAATTGATTTACTTTTAAACGGATGGTCCAGATTGGTTTACTATAAAATATTCTAATAAAACAAAATCTTTTAAATAAAATATAATATATTCTATTTATAATCTAATAAAACAAATAAACTTATAAAAGTATTCTGTTTTATATAAAAAGATTTTACTATGCAAAATACTATGCAGGCACTATGCATAATAAAATATAATTATTCTATTTATAGTCTAAAAACGAATAACTTTATAAAAGTATTCTGTTTATATAAAAAGATTTTACTATACAAAACACTATGCATAATAGAATATAATATATTCTATTTATTGTCTAATAAAATGAATAACTATATAAAAGTATTCTGTTTTATATAAAAAGCTTTTTTGTTTTATTACATTAATAATACTAATAAAACAAAACTTCATCATCATTATTATAATTCACACTATTAATCGACCATGTCATTCTCAGGAAAGAGGGGGCTTTCCAATAAGAATTTCTCCCTATTGGCGCACAATTAGGTGACCAAACCTCTCCTCGGCAGAACTTCTAGACAACGTTAATATTGCAAATAATAATAATAATAATAACTTCGTCGTCTCAATTATTGATTTAATAATATATAAAATATCAACAATAATTGAATCAATTAACGTGAGATACTATGCAACAATTACTGAAGCAATAATTGAACAAAACTGAGTGACTTCTCACGTAAGCATCAATAATCAATACTGGGTGCTACTATGCAACCACGCGTATTCATGTACTTTTAACACCGGGTGTTTCGACAGTTAACGATAAAACTTCTGCCGTTATTTTTATAAAATATTTTTGTAATTTTCTCAATCCGACAATAATTATGTTGTGGGGTCCACCAATGATTGTGTCGTCATACGAATATTCCCTATTAAAACGAATATTCTCTGACCAATCGAATATTATATAACAACTTGCGTACTTTGCAAAATTTATAACTATTACCCACAACTATAACATTATATCAAATTCATTCCATAATATTCAAAAAATGATAATTATAGAAAATTCATCTTTATTCATAAAAGTTGGGGTCTTACAATCTCCCCTTCTTATGATATTTCCCCCTTGAAATTAGGGTACGTACCTAGTATGTCGAAGAGGTAAGGATACCTTGATTTCATTTCAGATTCTAACTACCAGGTCATTTTCTCAACATCGTGATTCCTCCATAAAACTTTGACTTGAGGTATAACCTTGGAGCGTAGGATATGTTCCTTCTTATCCGAGATTTGAACAGGAACCTCTTCGTACGTTCAATCTTCCGCTATTTCGTCTGGTTCTAACTCAATAGTGTGGTTCGGGTCTTTCACATATTTACGTAACATGGATATATGAAAAATGTTATGAACACGAGACATACTTGGTGGTAAAGCGAGTCTATAGGCTATAGTCCCTACTTAATCGAGGATTAAAAATGGGCCAATGAATCGAGGATTGGGCTTTCCTCTTTTTCCAAATCTTGTAACTCCTTTCCATGGAGCAACATGTAACAACACATGATCTCTAATATAGAATTCCACGTTCTTTCGATGAAGATCAGCATAACTCTTTTGTCGGTCTTGTGAGATTTTTATACGTTGTCGGATCGTTTGAATCTTTTCCGTAGTCATACATACCAACTCTGGTCCCAACAACGTTGCTTCACCCACCTCATCCCTGCATACTAGAGAATGACACTCTCTTCCATACAATGCCTCGAATGGAGTCATGCCAATACTTGTTTGATAACTGTTGTTGTAAGAAAACTCTACCAATGGTAAGAACTTGTCCCAACATCCCTTGAAGTCAAGGACACAGAGTCTTAATAAATCTTCAAGAGTTTGAATAGTCGTCTCTGATTGTCTGTCCGTATAAGGATGATATACCGGACAAAATTGTAAATCCGTGCCCATAGCTTTTTTTAAACTAACCCAAAATCGTGAAGTGGATCTTGGGTCTCGATCAAAAACTATGGATACTATCATACCATGCAGTCTTATAATCTCGTTTATATACATACGATCAAGACGTTCAAGTGTATAAGTTTCTCGTATTAGTAAGAAATGAGCAGACTTAGTTAATCTATCAACAATGACCCAAATTGCTTTTATGCCTTGAGAAATCTTGGGAAGACCAGTAACGAAATCCATGGTAATGTGCTCCCACTTCCATTCTTGAATTTCAAGTGGTTGCAATGGACCTTTTGGTACTTGATGCTCTACCTTGACTCGTTGACAGGTTAAACACCTTGAGATAAATAACGATATCTCTCTCTTCATATTGCCCCACCAAAATGTATGTCGAAGATCATGATACATTTTGGTACTCCCAGGATGGATTGCAAATGGTGTGTTGTCCGCCTCCATTATGATTTTATACTTTAACTCAGGATCATTAGGAACACAAACTCTGGAGTTGACTCGAAGTATTCATTCTTCATCGATTCTTGCTTCCGGCATAGCATCTTCTTGTACTTTCTTCCTCATATGCAATAACTCTAGGTCTGTAGCTTGAGCATCTTTAACTTTATCGATTAAAGTCGGTTCTACTTCTATATCCGCCATCATCACGTGGGTCCCTGGAGTCTTTATCTCTATCACCTTCTTTTGCAAGACATACAAAATGGGCCTCTGCGTTGACAATATGTGACGCCCCAAAATCCATGTAACATCTATTACAGGACTTGGTGCTCACGATACAACATACAACATCATCTATCTAAGTAAACTTTAACAATAATAATATTATTATATTACCCATTACACAAATAGTCGAAATAAAATCCCAAGTCTTGGACTTTCCACATTACATATATGCGGAAATAATTAACTTATTACATAATCATTAGCATCACTTCATCTTGGACTTTCCCTTGTCCTTGCCCGAACCCTCAGCCTTCTCACCCTTAACTGAAAGGTTTAAACAAGAATGATCACAAATTGCCCAGCAAGTATATGGAATAAATGGGAAATATACATCAGGATAAAGGCATTTGAATTACTAGATCTCAACTGTCGAAAGATTATCAAGTGTTAAATAGGAACATCAAGAATGGAAATTTAAGAATTTTCAATATCATACTAAGGGGTGTAAAAATACCCTGAACATATTTCTTTCATAAAAAAAAAAATCAGACGAATTAACAATCAAATAGACTGTAAACTGTCTCTGCAAGTACGCCAGGTGATCAGCCCATTGTACCCTACATTGTGCACATGTATTAAGTTTAAAATGCATAAGCATAAATGGGACTATTTGCCCGACATCTATTTTTTCCGTTCATTCGGGTTGTTCATCTTAGTAATCATGAGAGACCTCACCAAGGCAACTTGGATTGGTAAACATTCAATAGCCTCGAAAGATGTGTTTTAAATCATTTTTCATCAATAAAAACTAGCCAGAACCAAAGGCTAGTAACATACTTAGAACAATTTGATAATGAAATAAAACTTAAACATATGGCAATTAAAATATTAACTGAATAATCATCGATAAGCTTGCAAGATAATTGAAGTTTGTATGACTTTTCAACGAAGAAACTTGCATGAATAACTAACACAAGTCCAATAGTTACCCTTACTGCGATAGGATTAGTAAGGATTTAATGTACCCAAAAGAAATTAGGGTTATGAAACTTGCCTGATGAGCCTGCTACAATACACGCTAGTAATTAACCTTCACGTAACCTAATTACATGTGTCTCGTTAATCATCATTCATACACAATCTAGTTTGAAGTATAAGGGTCTCCTATTGGATATGCTATAAACATCATAAGAGAATATATTTAGAAAATATATGCCACCCATTTTAGACATCATAGGCAGCCCAAAACAGAAATTAAAAGTGCCCAAACATAACAGTTTTTATATTTTTTTTTTCAGCTTTACCATATGTTGCTAAAATAGGCATAACTAATTCGTTTTAAGACATTTTTGAGCGATTCTTACGTCCACGCGAAGCTAACTTCTGAGGCTACAACTTTCGTTCATGGACCAACTTCAAATTCCAAGCACAAAATTCCAGAAAAACCGTGCAAGAGGACTGCACCGAATTTGTTGGACAGATTTGACACAACTACTTTGAAAAGTCATAACTCCTTGCTTCGAAGTCAGAATTAGTCCGTTCCGGAGTCTATGGAAAGCTTATTCAGTGTACTATAATAATCCAGAAGCCCATAATTTTCTAGAAATTTTAGCTAGTACCGAATTTTGTCTTAAGGGTCAGCAGTTCACTGTTTTTTTTTCTTTTCGGTTTCTAACATGATTGCTTACGATTTTCATATCTCACTCAAAATAGCTTCAATCCGAACGAAATTTGGACATGTTATACCTCATGCTACATACTATTTTACAAAATTATTACATGCACCAAATGGATTATCTAAGACATAATTTCGAGTGACCAAAAATCCTAAAAAAAATCATGCAAACTAGTTTAACCCAACTTTTGAGAAAATCATGATTTTGATTCTAGCATGCATGAGTTTTGATTCCTATTATCTAGACCACTTCTAATAACATATATATACATGTTACAACCATTCAATTCTCTAACTTTTCATGTTTTCATCAAATTAGCATCTAAGAGGCATTTTATCAATTAGCTAGCATACATGGCAAGATTTCTTGACTTTCTATGAATTAGAGCATGTACTAAACCAGAATTTTCACTCTCTACTACCACATATCAGAAACAAACCCTAGCATGACATTACAAAGTCAAAACAAACCATCTACCATGCTTATACAATAATTTTCTTACTAGTTTTCTCATAACATAAGAAATGGTTTGAAGCTTACCTTTTGGACAAAATTTTCTCTTGGTTTATTCTTGCTAGAGTCTCACCCCTTTGCTTGCTAACTCCTTTGCAACCTCCAAAATTCTTAGGCCACCTAGCACCACTCTCAACTCCCAATATTTTTCTCTCTCTCGGTTGGAACTTGTTGTGAAAGAAAGAAAAACTTTGATGGAATGTACATATATATGGTGTATTCAACTAAACTCTCTAGCCCCTTGTAACTCCCCCATGATTAGATATCATTATGTTACCATTCATTCCTCTAATTATTAGCCTAGTTATGGAGGGGATTTAGAAAATGAAAAGATTTGAGTTTAGAGAATAAACTAGCTCCCTCCTCTTCTATCATACTATATACGTATATACTCCTTACTTTTTGTCCCAATATGCAGGTCACATGGCCCCAGCTATTGCTCATATGAACTTAAAAATATTATTTTAATCATTTAATCAGTTAAATAATTATTTTGACCATTTTGCCCCTCATAGTCAAATGTGTCCGATACTTATATCAATTCCTACTAAAGTCGACGTCCTGAACTTCATGGGACTATCCGTTTCATCAAACTCAACTCATATTTGTAAGTCATCCCACAAAATTAATTAGAATTAATTCCATATTTAAATAATTGGCCTAACCGTAACAACCATTAATATGCATCTTATCACATAACATATAAAAAAATAAAATAAATAATTCATCTGAAAATAATTGTCATCTAAAAATAATTGTCACGTAAGAATTTCACATAAGTTTGTTTATTGAAAATATTTAATTACATGGAAAAATCTAGGATATTACATTCACCCTCCCTTATAAGGATTCCGTCCCCGGAATCATTACACATCAAACAAACAGATTAGGGTAGTTTTTCATCATTTTCTCCTCGAGTTCCCACGTAGCCTCCTCGGCGTTGTGGTTCCTCCATAGTACCTTAACAGAAGGTATTATTTTATTTCTTAACACTTGCTCTTTTCTATCAATTATCTGCACTGGAACCTCTTCGTAAGTTAAGTCTTTTTCGAACTGAATGGGTTCATACTCTATGACATGTTTGTAGTCCTGCTTATATGGTCTTAAGACTGAAATGTGGAATACATTGTGTATATGTTCTAGCTCCGGAGGTAAAGCTATTTCATAAGCTATCTCACCGACTCGTCTCAGAACTTCAAAGGGTCCTATGAATCTGGGACTATGTTTTCCCTTATTCCTAAATCTCATTTTCCCTTTCCAAGGTGATACTTTCAAAAACACATAAGTGCCGACATTGAAGTCTCGTTGTTGCTGGTGTTGATCAGCATATTTCTTCTGTCTATCCTGAGCCGTCACTAGCCTCGCTCGAATAAATTTGATCACATCCGCAGTCTGCTGTACCAATTCTGGCCCTAGCAGTTGACGTTCTTCTACTTCATCCCAACACAATGGCGTTCTGCATTTCCTTCCATATAAATCTTCATATGGTGGCATCCCGATGCTCGCATGGTAGCTATTGTTGTATGCAAATTCCACCAACGGTAGGTGGTCATCCTAACTCCCTTTGAAATCCATCACACATGCTCTCAGAATGTCCTCTAACGTTTGAATAGTTCTCTCGCTCTGCCCATCTGTTTGAGGATGATACGCGGTGCTCAACCTCAGATGCGTTCCCATGCGTTCTTGAAAACTTCTCCAGAAGTTCGCTGTGAACCGCGGATCGCGATCTGATATAATTAAAACTTGTACACCATGTCTGGAAATGATCTCTTTGATATAAAGTTTAGCCAACTGATCCAAGGTATATCTGATCTTGATTGGCAAAAAATGCGCTGACTTGGTCAATCGGTCGACGATCACCCACACTGCATCGTAACCATTCTGCGTAGTTGGAAGTCCTACCACAAAATCCATCGTGATATGCTCCCACTTCCATTCCGGAATTTCTAACGAGTGAAGTAACCTGCTCGGTTTCTGATGTTCTGCCTTGACCCGCTGGCACGTTAAACACTTGCTGACGCACTCTGCGTCTTCTCTTTTCATATTGGGCCACCAATAATGTTGACGAAGTTCCTGATACACTTTTGTGCTTCCTGGATGGATTGAGTAACTTGAACTATGAGCTTCCTGCAAGATTTCTTCCTTTCACTCAGATAACGCTGGCACCCAAATTCTCTCATCAAATTTTAACAGACCATCACCACCCATGTTGAATTTAAGCTCCTCTCCGTCGGAAATTCTTTTCTTCTTTTTCTCACATTCTTCATTACCGCTTTGTGCTTCCTTGATCTTGTCCAATAGAGTCGGACGAACCTCCACTACGAACAATTTCCCATCTGGCTCTCTCGGCCTCTTTATCTCTAGCTCCAAACTGGCCATCTCCTTGATTAACTCCTCCTGAGCGGTTAGCATTGCCAATCTACCACTGCCTTTTCTGCTTAACGCGTCCGCTACCACGTTCGCTTTCCCCGAATGATACAAAATATCGCAATCGTAATCGTTTATTAGCTCCAACCATCTCCTCTGCATCATATTTAACTCCTTTTGCGTGAAGATATACTTCAGACTTTTATGGTCCGTGTATATTTCACACTTCACACCATATAAATAGTGCCTCCAGATCTTGAGGGCAAATACTATTGCTGCCAACTCCAGGTCATGGGTAGGATATCCCTTCTCATAATCTTTCAACTAGCGCGATGCGTACGCAATGACTTTACCGTGGTGCATAACCACACAGCCAAGCCCCTTGTGTGATGCATCACTGAAAATCACGAAGTCACCTGTATCGTCTGGTAACGACAACACCGGTGCCTCACTCAATCTCTTCTTGAGTTTTCGAAAACTCTCTTCACACTTCTCAGTCCAGACAAACTTCACCGATTTCTTCGTTAAATTCGTCAATGTTCTTGTTATCTTCGAAAAATCTTGAATGAACCGCCTGTAGTAGCCCGCTAATCCTAAGAAACTTCTTACCTCCGTCGGTGTCTTTGGTTGTTCCCAATTCTGAACCGCTTCCACCTTTGTTGGATCCACAGAGATTACGTTCTTGTCGATCACATGACCCAGAAATTGAACTTTTTCTAACCAGAACTCGTACTTCGAAAATTTTGCGTATAATTTATCCCTTCTCAACGCCTCCAATACAAACCGTAAATGTTCAGCATGATCTTCCTGAGTCCTGGAATAGATTAGGATATCATCTATGAACACAACTACGAATTTATCTAATTACTGTTTGAATACCCGATTCATCATGTCCATAAATGCTGCTGGCACGTTTGTTAACCCGAACGACATTACCAGAAACTCATAGTGACCGTAACGAGTTCTGAACACTGTCTTAGGTACATCCTCCTTTCTCACCTTCAACTGGTGATACCCCGTCCTCAAATCGATTTTGGAAAAATATTTCGCTCCCTTCAACTGATAAAACAGGTCATCTATCCTAGGTAACGGGTATTTGTTCTTGATCGTCACCTTGTTTAGCTCTCGATAATCGATGCACAGCCTTATCGACCCGTCCTTCTTCTTTACAAACAACACTGGTGCTCCCCAAGGAGACACACTCGGTTGAATATACTTCCTATCTAATAATTCTTGTAACTGTACCATCAGCTCCTTCAACTCTGCAGGTGACATTCTGTACGGGGCTTTTGAGATCGGTGCCGTTCCCGATACTAAATCTATAACGAATTCGACCTATCTATCCGGCGGAAGACCTGGCAATTCTTCCGGGAATACATCTGGAAATTCATTCACTACTGGTATTAGTCCCATTTCTAACCCTACTTTCTGAGTATCGACGATATGGGCCAAATAACCTACACATCCCTTTTTTAGTAACTTCCTCGCTTGCATCATCATCAGACAACTCGAGAGTCTTGGCGACCTACTCCCATAGAACACTACCTTCGACTGCTCGGGAGTCTTAAGGTTTATACACTTTTCCTGGCAATCTATCATCGCTCCATGGTTAAATAACCAATCCATCCCTAGAATTACATCAAATTCTCCTAATTGAATTGGGATTAAGTCCACAGGTAACTTAAATCCCCTGATATCTACAACGCAATTCCTATGGACATGGTTAACTGGAATGACTTCCTTATTAGTAACTTCTATGTTCATAGGATATTCTAATTCTTCCTGAGGTAAGTTTAGTCGTTGGGAGAATTCATGCAAAACGAAGGAACAAGTAGCACCCGAATCAAATAATATGTAAGCAGATATATCATTGATCGGAATGATACCTGAAACCACGTCCCTGGAAGCAACCGCATCCTGAACCGTCATGTTGAAAGTCCTTGCTATTGGTCGATTCTGAGTTGGTGGTCCACCAATTGTGAGAGTTCCACCGCTTGGTCCCCTCCCTCCATTTCCTCCTGCTGAGTTTTTCTTTGGGCAGCTCCTCGCCTGATGATCTAATGCTCCACAATTGAAACATCCATTTCTCTTCGGTGCAGAGCAGTTGGGAGAGATGTGCCCCTCCTGCCCGCAATTGAAACATACATTCTTCCCTTTTAGACATGCCCCCGAGTGATTCCTTCCACACTCCTTGCACGCCTCAGTCCTCGTCTTTGTTTCCCCTGGTTTTCCCCCAGAGTTTCCCGAGTTGACATTATTGTTATTGTTGTTATTGTTGTTGCTGTTTCACTTCCTCTTATTTGCACCGTTGCTGCTGCTGCCTTCTCCACGGTTTCCTCCTTCAGTCTTCTTCTTTTTCTCCTTGTTGAACTTCATTAGGGCTTCACTTCCGCCCTCAGCGATTATAGCTTTCTCCAGGAGAGTAGCGAAACTATTCGTCTGTAGCACTGAAAGTCTGCTGTATAGCCATGGTTTGAGGCCTTGCTCAAACCTCCTCGTCTTTCTCTCCTCAGTGTTGACCTGATGAGGTGCGAACCTCGCCAGCTCGTTAAACTTTGCAGCGTACTGCGGTACCGTCATATCTTCTTGTTTCAGCTCCAGGAATCGCATCTCCATACAACTCTGCATACTAACAGGAAAATAGTTCTCGAAAAAGATTTTCTTGAACCCTTCCCAAGGTATCACAGCTTCTCCAGCTCGGGTCTGATTTGCCTCCCACCAGTAGTTGCCTTCACCTTTCAGCATATACGTGACGAAGATAGTTTTTTGGTCGTCTCCTACTCGGGCGATAGCGAATGCCTTTTCGATTTCCTTAACCCAAATTTGGGCTTCAATGGGTTCAGTAGTTCCTTTGAACTCGGGTGGTCCCGCGCTTTTGAAGTCTTTAAAGTGTGCCACAGGGGCCACTGGAGGGTTATTGACATTCGGGGTTCGATTTTGAAGTGCTCCCACTAACATGTCTACAAACTGCTGCATAGGGTTCGGTGGATCCCCAGCATTACCGTCTGACCCCTCGGGTGCTTGGTGACGTCTTCCTCTAGCCATCTATCTGTTCAAAATGAACTTAATATTATTCTCTCATAATTTACTCTACAGTATATAAAATTCGTAAAAACTGAACCATCATATCACATACTCAAATAAAAACATATTTATTTATAAACATAATACTCAAAGTATTTCATCGTTTTATGGCATTACGCCATTTACATCACGTGGCATCAATCACTTGTTGTTGGTAGTAAAATCTATATACGCACAACACGCAAGTATACGTGGTCAACAAGTAATAAAGTGATAAGTTGAGTATCGTTCCTTGCATTTTCCTTGCTTTTCCTTCCCAATAATTGCTCACACCGCTTCCAAACGTATAACCTACAAAACGAACACAAAATGCATGAAAAATAACTAAGACACATGAATAAAAGCAACTAATTCAAGTAAAAGATACCGGATAAGTAGGTATAAAACCTACTTATCAAATACCCCCAAACTTAAACCGTTGCTTGTCCTCAAGCAACACAACATAATGCAATGCAATGCAATGGAATGCAACTAATCTATATGCCTACGAATCCAGCAGTATTGATAGAATCAAATCTATTCACTTGGCCTTAGAGCAATCAAGCAAACACGATAATACTTCATATCAAAACCAATCAATATTTTCCTAGTTAATCATCAAGTCTTAAACTGTTATTACTGGTATAGTGCGTGTGTGCTCAACAACAATGTTAACTGATATAAAATCAAATTTAACACATAACAAGTCTCTTCAAAGGCATCATACAGTGTAAACTCAAAAAATTAACGAACAAGCTAGATCCAACTAAAGTCAAACATCCACCAAGTTCAAGAGTCCAATCCGGGATACTTATGCTTTACTTTTCATTATCTTTTCGCTCTTTTCTCGTTTTATTATTTATTTTTTTTTACTTTTTAACCATGACTGTGCAATGTCTCATTCCATTAGGCTAACAGTGCTACACCTTAGCGAGCTTTCGACCAACGACTCCCAGACCATATAAGACCTTAGGGCGCTAGGTTTTAAGATACCCCTTCGGGCGTACTTGCTCAAGTAACAAAGGTCCCGAAACAAAACTAGTCACGGTATATTTTTTTTCATTTTTTTTTCTTTTCTTTTTTTTTTGAAGCTTATATATCCCAAATTTTTTCCCAAGTCCCGAAACAAAACTAGCCACGGTATATTTTTTTTCATTTTTTTTTCTTTTCTTTTTTTTTTGAAGCTTATATATCCCAAATTTTTTTCCCGAACTTAAGTTTTTATCGAACTTTAGTCATCACTACTTATTCTTCTCATTCTTTCATTCAAACTAGCATTATCCTTTAGAGTCCCATTATGTATCAATTTAAACTCAATCAATCAACAAGTTGTTTTTATTGTGCTATCCTTATTATACCAGTTTCAAACAGAAAAAAAATTCAATTCATAACAAGAAATCACATCAAAGCTCTAATAGTCAGTACGCTACTTGTCTACTCGATCCCAATCTCATCATTAGCCAAAACAAACTGTAAATATCAAACAGCTGGACTCATGCAAAATAAACATAGCAACTAACTATTATTTTTGAAATATTTGATTTTTTTTTTGATTTTTTTTTTATAATGAACCTAAACTAAATTAACAACATATGCAAAATAACATAACATAAACTAAACATGTGATAATGAGCCTAAACAAAACTCCCCCAAACTTAGCAATTACAATGTCCTCATTGTAAGAATATAACGATAAATAGAAGAGAACTTCCCTGTAATCAGCTAAGTGTGAGTTGATGGTGGCGATGGTGGCGATGATCATTTTGCTATCCATTGGACCTCCAATACCTGCAATGAAGAGAGACAACATGGATTACATTATAAGAGAACTTAATAAGCAACTTAATTCCTATCTACTAAATAAACTAGTAAAGCATATAAATATAAAAAATTCCTGGGTTGCCTCCCAGTCAGCACTTGATTTATAGTCTTTCAGCCTGACTTTTTATGGTCAATGCTATCCAATTCCTCTTCGAAAGTTGAGGAACCCTCCATCCATCGAAAATAATATAGGCTTTTGGTAGGTTCCCATTTGTGATAGCCATTGTATTAAAGTCACCTAGCATACTTTGTTTAAATATATGCCCAATTGAGAATGTTGAATAACTAGGTGCTTTTCCGTCCGTTGAGCCTATGATTCGATTGGGGCTTTGAGGCTTGACAAGAACAACGGGCTCTTCTTCTATCTTTTCCTCCTCATCCCACCATGTCTTCATATTTGTAGTAGCTCTCATGTCATAAAGAGTCTTGCCGACGACATGACTACCAAGTGGGCACGGTTTTGCAAATCTAACTGGACCCTTGATCTTTGGTGGAGAAGGAACTTGGGGCACTAATAACATCGGCTCATCCTCGTTGGTACTTATAGTTAGTTCTTCACCGACCTTATTTTCATTATCCCCACTTGTCTCCTCTTTTTCAATAGCTCGTGTCTCATCTAGTTGTAGATTTGGCTCGGGCACTTCATCAATCTCAGAATCCTCATCATAACACCGATTGTTTTGAGGACAGTTGTTCAAGGCTTTGAGTATTTGATCCACATGGTTCTGCAGATTTTGCATTGATATCTCTTGATCAATCCTCCTCTCCTCATTTGATGCTATGAACATAGACAACAATTCCTCCAACTTTGACTTTTCTTCTTTTAATGGAGGTTGATATGAGAATTCCGGTGTGTATGTTGGATTTGGAGTAGAGTATTGGTCTTGATAGTTGTAACTCCATGAAGAATCCGGGTGATACCCCCAAACTTGATGATAATTATCATATACATACTGATTGAGGTAGTTACCACCATACTGTACCGGCCGAAGATTGATGGTGCATTGATTACTTGGGTGACTGCTAGCACAATAGCCACAGGTAACTGCCATCCTTCGACTCTGTTGGGCTGCGATAACGTCCAACTTCCTCGAAAGTTCTTCAATTTGTGTTGACATTGCGGAGAGTGTCGCGAGTCTGTCAATCTCCGCTTCCTTTGGTTGAGTCATGTTCGTGTATGGCCATTGATACGCAAAGTCATCCATGGTACCTGAAAAGAGAGAAATATAGGAAGAGAATTAAAAATAAAAATAAAAATGTTTAAATTAAGACTAATTTGATTGAAGCTAATATTGGTAAAATTGTATTAAACTAATTCCCCGACAACGGCGCCAAAAACTTGTTGGTAGTAAAATCTATATACGCACAACACGCAAGTATACGTGGTCAACAAGTAATAAAGTGATAAGTTGAGTATCGTTCCCACAGAGAATTAGTTAATAAAAATCACCAAGTATTAACCCGTAACCAACTCAATCTTATTTAAACAAATGAATTTAATGTTATAAATTAAAATATCTAACTAAACTAATTCTAATTACCACTAATTAAAAATCAGATTATGGAGATTTAAGATCACAGCTTCACTTATTGCTTCATTTTGGTTAACACACTTCTCATCAATTATTCTCTATCCCGGATTGTTAATCAAGAACACGAAACTAGTATTAACCACCTCTCAATGCACTAATACCATATTAACATCAATCCACAATTAAGATAGAAATCCGTTAAACACCTTAATCAACTAACTCACTATATCTCTATGTGAATTACAATTGACGAAGGTTTAAGACTAAGTTCTCTATAAGATTACATATGGCGTCAAGCATATCTCTAACTTAACACTCATCAAGTTTAAGCTACTAACAAAATCCTGAACACATGCTATCATGATTAGATCTAAATCAATACTTCATCTCTCGAGTTCATATAGATTATCACGGTAATTGATGGCCAAGCAATTAAACAATTAAGTCCAAATCACAATAGACAATCCTCACAATAGAAAATAATAATTAATAACGAAGCATATTAAAATAAACTACACAATAAGATCCATTGTAATCTCAAACAAAGAATTAGTTCATTATTATTGAATTAAAACTAAGAATCCACAATTGAATACACATTAAAAGATAAAGATAGAAGAAGATGAGAAGAAATAATCTATTGTCTGTAGATTTGACGCTCCCTCCTTGCTCCTACTTTGAATCTTCAATGGTCTCCAAGTTGCTTCAATCTCCAAATCTAATTAGAACTAGTGTTTTTCTCTAATTTACTCTAATCTAATTTAATAGAATGCTCTCTAATCTCCTAATAATCTCTCCATAATCTGTGTTATTCCCCTCCTTTTATAGGCCTTTGTATATGTCTTTAAGTCCTCTTGGAAGTCCTTGAATCAAACAACTTGAAACAATCCTTTTCGGACTCAAATTCGAACAAAATCCGCTCATTTTCGCGTATACCCAGCCCCGGCTGGGTATTTGCCTTTGTAAAAGCCAGCCCCGGCTGGATAGCAAGCTGCTAAAATGCCCAGGACCCCAGCCCCGGCGGGGTCCTAAGGCTAAAAACGCCCAGCCCCGGCTAGGACTGAGCATTCGGTTAATAACCGAACCGAACAACAAATTCGGTTATAACCGATGCCCGAACAAACGCTGTTTTAAGTATCCGAATAAATAACCGAATTTTACACTAACCGAATAACCGAATAACCGAATTGGTTATTCGGTTATTCGGTTAAAAACCGAATTAAAAAAACTAGCAGCAACACAGTTGAGTTCATACTTCCTACAATCCATAAACATAATTACATAATCCATAAACAACAACACAGCTCTTAGCCTCTTACAATCCATTAACATAATCCATAAACAACACAGTTCCTACAATAATTAACACCATAAACATAATCCATAAACATAATATGCTTGAAGCTGCTAACTGATGTTGCCCATTTGCTGAATTGCTGTTGCTGCTGGCCTGATGTTGAGTTCATAGAATGACCATTTGCTGCCCATAATCCATTTGCTGATTGAACCTCCTACCACTTGTCCACTTGCTAGCTGTTGCTGTTCCTGTTGAAGACTTGAACATTCATGTTACCTGATAAACTTAAGCAAAACTGCAAGTCACAAGACTAGAACAACAGAGTCAACAGACCCCATAACTCAAAGGCTAAAACAAGACTGACTAGTGACAGGCACAACATGAAACCAAGCCCAAATCATGGTTGGCAGCCTGGCATACACAGACAGGACACCAAGGTCACAACAACAAGAAATCATGGCTGGCAGCCTGGCATACACAGACAGGACACCAAGGTCACAAGTCACAACAACAAGAAAGTCACAACAACAGTTGCCTAGGGAATCAATGGCCAAAAATTAAATAAGTATACATATTAAGACACTGCAAGTAAGACAAAGACACTGCAAGTCACTAACTCACTATACATATTAAGACACTGCAGCTAGAAAGTCTGCAAGACACTATACATATTAAACAAAAAAGAATGTTATAAAGAATATACTAACTTCTTAGTAAGACACTGCACAAGACAGTCAGATTGAAAAGACTAATTTACCTCATTAATTAAGTTGAGTCGTGGTCCTCGTGGAAACATTGGCATCATTAGTAGCAAGGCTCAACTTGGAAATTGCTGAAAATGAAAAAAATAATTAAACACATTATTTTTATAAATTGTTTTATTAGTTCAATAAAATAAACATAAACAATAATTATTACCACACTCAAGTTTGTCGGCAAAGTCATTATCTTCCTCCACATCAATGCAATTCTTCTTTTTAATCCAATCTTGAGCACATATGAGAGCTTCCACCATATGAGGAGACAATGAACTCCTAAATGAATCAAGAATGCGCCCCCCAGTGCTAAATGCGGATTCCGAAGCAACAGTAGATATGGGAATAGCCAACACATCACGTGCAATACGTGCAAGGATAGGGAATCTTGCACTATTAGCTTTCCACCACACCAAAATATCGAAAGACTCATCGGCTTCTTCCACATCTTCACTTAAATATTTGTCCAACTCCGATTTTTCTCCAAGCATCACTCCGGTCCGACGCTTTTTGAACTTATCCATAAGTCTATTTGTATTTTGGGATTCCAGTGAATTAGAACCTTGGGATGACAGGTTACTTACATTTGATGTCCCACTTGGCCCACTTTCTTGTGTTGAATACTTTTTTTTGTACTCATTAAACAAATCTTCCATTACTTTCTTCACACCATCGGCAATCTCTATTCCCGTGGCCCTATTACTTGCTTGATATTCTAAATCCCTATCTTCATTATCAATATCAAAATGAAGATCTACTCCCATACCCTCCAATGGATCGTCAACTTTAATTTCATCATCTCCATACATTTCGTCTAAACCAAATTGAACAAAACTCAACTTAGAACGAGGATCAAGCACAACGGGAATATACAACAACATATTCATCTTTGTAACATTTCCCCAATACTTATCATATTTTCTTTTCATTGCCTTGGCCATTTGTTTCAATTCTCTATCATTAGTTCTTCCCCACTCACTCAACATAATATAAGTTTCACTTATTTCATGAAATGCATTATTTGATGTGACATAAGATGAGCCTGAAATGTGCACAGTGAGATTATAAAAATGTTCTAAGAATCTCACAAACAATTTAGCCTTATTCCAATCCGAGTCCGTTGGAATATCTTGGCCCCCCATCTCTTTTACAAAGCCACGATCTTCAAATCCAAATCGATCAAAAGCTTCTTTGTACTTTAAGGCCGAACTTAACATCAAGTAAGTAGAGTTCCATCTAGTTGGACAATCTAGACTTAAGCCTTTCTTATCTTCAAGACCACAATACTCAATACAGTCCTTAAATGACTTGAGCCTAGCCGGGGACTGTTTTGCATACTTCACTGCACGCCTAATATTCTCAACAGATTTCTCAATCAACTTCAACCCATCATTCACAACAAGATTAATAATGTGAGCTATACATCTCATGTGAATGAACTTACCACCCAAGACATTGGTTTTCCAAGATGTACATCTCTCTCTCAAGTAAGCAGCTGCCGTATCATTTGAGCTAGCATTATCTACAGTGAGTGTCATAACTTTAGAAAGTCCCCACTCTTTTAGACAAGACTCAACCATTTCCCCAATGTCCTTCCCCTTATGACTTGTGATGGTTCGAAAATTTAAGATTTTCTTATGCAATTTCCAATTATCATCAATAAAATGGGCAGTAACACACATATAATTCAATCGTTGATTGGAAGTCCAAGAATCAGTAGTGAGGCAAACACGTTCACAATATTTTCTGAGGAATGTTTTCAGCTTAATTTTCTCATTATCATACAAACGAATGCAATCTCTAGCAAATGTAAAACGTGAAGGTAACTGAAACCTAGGACATGCAGCTTGCATAAGTCGTTTAAAACAATCTTTCTCAACATGTTTGAAAGGAAGTTCATCTACAATAAGATGATAAGTAACGGCTGTCCTAACAACCTCTTGGTCAAACCTCCAAGTGGTGAGTGTACTCTCACATGCCCCTCCCTCCCCCTCACCCTCTTTAATTCCTACAAGTTGGGGTTGAGCTTTATCCATGTTGATGGGATTTTTTTTACAAGTTCTAAAGTGATTTCTTAAAGCAGTAGTGCCATTTGAAGATGAATCAGCAGCTAATTCTTTTCCACAATAAGTACACTTACCTTTGATGACATTACCATCATTATCTTTAACTGAAATGAAGTGCCCCTCAGTCCACACCTTGGATCTAGGCGCCATCCTCTTTCTTTGCAGCTTTACATTTTCTGATTGTCCCGTACTTTTTGTACTTGTCTCTATATTGGGGGTGGATGTGGGTGTGGGGGTGGGGGTGGGAACACTGTCACCCCCTTCTTTCTCATGTCCAATTACATCAAGGTCATCAAGGTCAGGTTCGTCTGTATCATCCACCATATGCAAATCATTTAAAATACTTCTTGACATCATCTGAAAATTTCAAACAAATTACATTAACAACGAAAGTAAAGAGAGAGAGACTTGAATACTTGAAAGCTAAGATATAATGTATTCCTAATTGTCTGCAAAACATATTATAAACAAGCTTGGATTAATTGATAATCGTAAATTAATTAAAGCAAGCAAGCTCAGGGACTAGCAGGGGTCATAACTCATAAGATGATTAAATCATTAAAATATGCTATTTATTCCTTAGGTTGACTTGTATACAATTGCTTCAAGAACATTATCATGCAAGCTTTTAACTTGATTGAGCTCATGTAGCCGAAGAAAATGTTAATAACATCAAGCTTCATGACAGTAGTTTTAACCCCAATTGTACAAACAAGACTGCTCTTGATGTTGGCAGACATAATATAATAGGCTTAATAGCTAGCTCAAAATACAATCATCTTCATTTTGCATGAAGAATCCTTGTTCTCCTCAACCTCCTAAGTCTTAATTACCCTCACAAGTAAATTCACAATTTGTAAACAACAAAGAGCAGAAAATCCTACTCACTTTCAAGCTAACCAGAAAAATTTATAATAACAGCTTCCAAGTACACTTAAATAAACAAACAAAACTGACCCTAAATTCATTTTAGGCCAAAAAAAAGACCGATTAGTATGTATGTCCTCATCTTCTTAGATCTAACCAAAATAATCTTAGTAATTATTTTACCTGAGAAGAGAAGTAAAGAGAGAGACTTGAATACTTGATGCAGAACAGCAGAAAGTCAGAAACAAAAGAACTCGAAGGCAGGCGATGCCGTGACTTCGTGGCTGACTGACTGCCGTCGGTCGAAGGGAGGCGACGATGGCCGATGAGGGACTAACCGACTGAGGGTCGAGCTCGACTTCTCGACTCTCGAGGGAGGCGATGAGGGTTTGAAATCAGAGCTCTGAGCTCGACTGTGTAGTCTGTGTTTAGAAATTAGGATTTGGGAATTTGAGAGAATGGGAATGAGATTGGCTGATTGATGGTTTGAGATCAGGCAAATGAGGCGATGAGGGTTTGCGAACTGCGAAGTGCCGAAATATCAAACTATCAATAACACAAATACACAATTTGTCATTAAGTCATATTATTTTTTTAAGTAGACATGTATTCGGTTTTCGGTTAAACCGAATAGGTTAAAAATAATATCCGTAAAAATTAACCGAAACCCGTAATATAATTCGGATATAACCGAATTATTATAAATAACCGAATTATTAGAAAATTTCGGTTAAATTAATTCGGTTCGGTTCGGTGTTTCGGTTATATCCATTTTTTGCTCAGTCCTAGCCCCGGCTGGGCACCAATCTGCTAACACAATTTTCTGCTGGAACCTCCTCTGCTAAAACTGCCATAAAATTTGAACCGGGAGGAGTTACGGGACCCACAACCTATCAAATCGAAGCTATCGACAAGATATACAACTTTCATTCTTTGATCTTTCAGAAATAACAAACGCATGATGGTCGAAATTGGACTGGAAGTGACTGCTATGAAAATCACCACCCAAAACGGTGAAGTTCAACGTCCGTCGGTAGAAATGCCACAACTCTTTCATCCGAACTACGATTGGAATGATTCAAGATGTTCCGGAAAGCTAAGAAAACGCTCTACAATATAGTCCAAGCTCCAAGCCAAGAACATGAAATGAACATAAAAGCATAAACGATGTCCGGATTGTTTTTTCCTTGCATTTTCCTTGCTTTTCCTTCCCAATAATCGCTCACACCGCTTTCAAACGTATAACCTACAAAACGAACACAAAATGCATGAAAAGTAACTAAGACACATGAATAAAAGCAACTAATTCAAGTAAAAGATACCGGATAAGTAGGTATAAAACCTACTTATCACTTGGTAAAAATAGAAACCAAGCTTTTTATTACATAGATTAGCATTTTATTTACTACTAGGAAAAGGTTTATCATAATAACTAAAGACCCCACCTAATGGCGTCCTTATGCTCCTCATCCGCTATCTCTTTCACCATCTCTTGGCTTATAACCCGGCCAGACCGGCGCTCCTCACGTGGAAAGTGACGCACCCTATGCTGGAACCTTCCATGTGCTGACTTAAACACATATTTCATCTTGTCTATCTTAACCTTCTTGTCTCTAACTTCTCCCTCCAACTCTCCGGTTAGCTTCTCTGCCCTAACACGATCTCTTCTCTCATCTCCCCAGAAAGTGGTAATAATCTGCTTGTCAAGTTGGAGACTCTAAATCCTCGACTCCAACCCATTAATGGTATGTCCCAAGTGGATTCTGATAGCATCCCTCTCATCCTTCAACCTAACCAACTTCTAGCCTTCTACCCGCAGCTTATCAGCCAGATCCCCATTCCTAATTACCAGGTGCTCCACCAATGCTCCCAGCAAAGCTGCAGCTTGTTGTTCCCCCTGATACAGCTCCTCTAACTCATAGACCTTGTCGTCCAGTTCAACTATCCTGTCCATCAATTCATCCAGCATAGTGTCTTCAGGTACCTCCTCGGGGTCCTCCTCGGGCTCCACTTCCTCTTTCGGATACTCCTCCGGGTCTGACTCAGCTGCTGCCTCAGCTATAGGCTCAGGTACAGCTGTCACTAACTGCTCACTTACTACATGAATATCTCTAACTTCCTCTTTTCCTGACATCCTATAATCAAAACACAAAGCAACTCAATTAGAAAAATAGATATTGATTTTATTTTTAGAAAATAGATTTGACACTACACGTATAACTCTATGTGAGTTCATCTCCCTATCATCTCCACTAACTCTCTCTAAGGTTATAGCCCAAGGTTCCCCACCTAAGGTTTATAGCCTAAAGCTTTGATACCAACCTGTGACGCCCCCAAATCCGTGTAACATCTATTATAGGACTTGGTGCTCACGATACAACATACAACATCATCTATCTAAGTAAACTTTAACAATAATAATAATATTATATTACCCATTACACAAATAGTCGAAATAAAATCCCAAGTCTTTACAACCTTAAAACATTCTGGAACTTAGTCTTAGCGTTTATCGCTACATTACACATATGCGGAAATAATTAACTTATTACATAATCATTAGCATCACTTCATCTTGGACTTTCCCTTGTCCTTGCCCAAACCCTCAGCCTTCTCACCCTTAACTGAAAGGTTTAAACAAGAATGAGCACAAATTGCCCAGCAAGTATACGGAATAAATGGGAAATATACATCAGGATAAAGGCATTTGAATTACTAGATCTCAACTGTCGAAAGATTATCAAGTGTTAAATAGGAACATCAAGAATGGAAATTTAAGAATTTTCAATATCATACTAAGGGGTGTAAAAATACCCTTAACATATTTCTTTCATAAAAAAAACATCAGACGAATTAACAATCAAATAGACTGTAAACTGTCTCTGCAAGTACGTCAAGTGATCAGCCCATTGTACCCTACATTGTGCACATGTATTAAGTTTAAAATGCATAAGCATAAATGGGACTATTTGCCCGACATCTATTTTTCCCGTTCATTCGGGTTGTTCATCTTAGTAATCATGCGAGACCTCACCAAGGCAACTTGGAATGGTAAACATTCAATAGCTTCGAAAGATGTGTTTTAAATCATTTTTCATCAATAAAAACTAGCCAGAACCAAAGGCTAGGAACATACTTAGAATAATTTGATAATGAAATAAAACTTAAACATATGGCAGTTAAAATATTAACTGAATAATCATCGATAAGCTTGCAAGATAATTGAAGTTTGTATGACTTTTCAACGAAGAAACTTGCATGAATAACTAACACAAGTCCAATAGTTACCCTTACTGTGATAAGATTAGTAAGGATTTAATGTACCCAAAAGAAATTAGGGTTAGGAAACTTATCTGATGAGCCTGCTACAATACACACTAGTAATTAACCTTCATGTAACTTAATTGCATGTGTCTCGTTAATCACCATTCATACACAATCTAGTTTGAAGTATAAGGGTCTCCTATTGGATATGCTATAAACATCATAAGAGAATATATTTAGAAAATATATGCCACCCATTTTAGACATCATAGGCAGCCCAAAACAGAAATTAAAAGTGCCCAAACATAACAGTTTTTACATTTTTTTTTCAGCTTTACCATATCTCGCTAAAATAGGCATAACTAATTCATTTTAAGACATTTTTGAGCGATTCTTGCGTCCACGCGAAGCTAACTTCTATATATAGATTAGAGAGAGAAAAATGAACCTTTGTTAGCTATTTTTGTGCAAGCACTCAACCATTTTCTCTCCACTATCTAACCCACGAAATTTTTAGACTATCCAGCCCCACATTCAACATAAGCAAACCAACAACATAGAATCAAAAATTTGCTCATAGAAAGGTATAAAACCTAACTTAATTTTCTGTCCAAATTCGGTGTTAGATATTATGATTAAGTGTTAGAATATGTTGTTTATGTTGTCTAATGATGATCTGGGCTGGTATTTGATAGATCCATAACATTTAAATACACGAAATTGGTGTTTTCAAAAATCTGGAAAAAGATTTATCAGTCGTCTGACAATGAATGTCAGTGACCATAGATCTCTGTATAATGTGTTTTTGCTGTTTAAATGTTTGAAGTTGTAGTATGTCATGTGATCTTTCATATGAAACTTGAATCAAGACCATAGAGTCAGTAGATTGAAAGTTATTAAGGGTCAAAGGTCGTTGACCGACTATGACCGAACGAATCTGGGTAACCCAGATTACCCAGACAAGTCTGACAACCATTTTGAAGTCCATGGATCTTGCTGTGTTTAAGTTATTTTTCCATGTTGAAGTTATATACTTGTAGATTGTCATGAATACTACACATTAAAACCCAGGTAACAACCAGAACGTTTACATGATCAAAAATATGGGTGGTCAAACTAGGGTTGACCACCAGCCTTATGAATTTCTGGGAAAAAACCCAGATTCGTGAAGAACACATTTTCTGGCATGGGTTGACAATCTTTGATCTTACACAGGTGATGTTTTTATGGTGATGTTTTGTAATATAACTATAGTCCTACATATTTTCTACAACCTGGACCTCTTAAATCACTAAAGCATCACTTAGATCGCAAGTTGTGAAAGCCCAAATATGAGTAGTCGAACTGTTCTTCATTTCTGGGTAACCCAGAAAATGAAGAACAGCTCTGACAGCTATTTTGGACGCTTAGATCTTTATTGTTATGCATTGTTTGGGCAATATTGATGTTGGATAATGTAATACTACACAATTACTACAAGATCTGTTGATTAGATTTATCAGAAACACATCACACACGATTTTAATGTTGGTCAAAGTAGTAACCTGGTAATCTGCTATGAAGATCTGGGTTGCTTGAAGAACACCAAGAACACCTATAGCGACGGTTCTGTCGCTATAGGTGGTCTTTAGCGACAGATAGTAATTTATTTTTCTGAAAATTAATAAATAAATAAGAAAAAATAGTTTTTAATTATTAAAAATACAAATTAAATTATTAAAAAGTATTTTAATTCTGAAAATTAGTTTTTAATTATTTTAAATATATTTCATAAATATTTAATATTTTTGGAATATTAAAAGTATTTAATTTATTTAATTATAATATTAAATAAATTATTTAAAATTGAATTTAATATTTGAAAAATCATTTAAAATTATATTATGATATAAGAAAATATTTTAAGTTATTTTTAATAACTTTTAATATTATTTGATAATTTTCATTAATAAATTAATATTAATGATAATCAAGTTATTTACTAAATGAATTAAATTAATTAATTAAAAATGATTTTATTATATTAAAAATCATTTTAAATAAGAATAAGGTATTTAAAAATATTTTAAGTTATAAAATATAACTTTTAATATTTAAAAGTAAATTTCATTAATGATATTAAAGTTATTTAATAATTATATTAAATAATTTAGTTTAAAAATGATTTTAATATTATAATAATCATTTTAAATAAAAATAAAGTGTTTAAATATATTTTAAGTTATAAACTATAACTTTTAATATTTAAAGGATAATTTCATTAATAATTTAATATTAATGATATTAAATTTATTTAATAATTATATTAAATAAATAGTTTAAAAATTGTTTTATTTATTTAAAAATCATTTAAAAAGGATATAAATGAATTAAAAATATTTTAAGTTTTAATTAATGACTTTTAATATTTTGATAGATAATGCATTAATAATTTATTATTAATGGTAAGTATTTAAAGATGATTTTAATTATTTTAAAAAATCATTTAAGGGTAATATTAAAATGTTAAGAATATTTTGAGTTATTATACATGTGACGCACCCAAAATAGGTCCATTCTATAAAACTCATTCTGAGTCGCCAAATACATGGTACAGAAATAACTACAACTTTATTATTACAACATATAAACTATTGTCGTCTAGACAATATCTGAAAGTAGTATGCACACAAGTCAATCATGTTTGATGATAAAGCATATACTTTGTAAACAATCTTATTCATTTATTAATAAAAGGTATTAATTTATTAAAGGCTTTTATTATCTACATGATGCTGTTTTATAATATGTGATAAACCCATAGTTTTAAGCAATGCTTTTAGAATAATAATGATGATCATTCTAATGAGATCTAAATTCTTAGAAAGCTTAAAACTAAAATAGTTCCCAATCATTGGATTACTAAATTGGGGATTAGTGAATCCGGATAGATTGGTACATACGTTGCTTGCTCATTGGATGAGGATGATTGATCTCATGATCATTTGTGTGGAGACACTAAAGCAAGTATGTAGGTGCTTATTAGAGAATAAGTTCACTGAACGTGGCTCGCTAAGGAATACCTAATGGAGTTTTACTTGCATGTCAATAGGAATTCCTGTAGTGATAGTAGTACAAGTGATCCTTGGACTTGAGATCATCATAGTATCTTGTGTATGATGAGTTATACTTTGACTTATTTCTTAAGACCCTTAGGGTATATCAAAGGGTATGCTTGGGTATAATAAGTTGTACATGGAGATAATGTATGATCAATAAAGAATCTACCACTTCTAGTAAAAGAAGAGAAATGTCCTATATGATTCGATAAATGACAACCCAGTAGTCATTGGCCAAGGCAGAATGAAATTAGAAAGGAGTTTCTAATTTGCATTATTTGGAGTTGTGCATTTAGAGTCGAAATACATATAATTAAATAAAATAAGACTTGACAGTAATTCCATGTCTTATATTTAATTGGGACATTGTATGGTAGAAGGATTGAATTGTACGGTAACTATTTACTCAAGGGTTCTTTTATGATTAATGTTGAAATTTATATTATCTGGAAAGTCGTTGATCGCTAGGGAGGCTTATCCCTATTGTAGAATAAATATTATTTATTTAAATAAATTATTAGTTTAATTTATTTATTTAAATAAGATTAGAATTGTTCTAATTGATTTATTCACAACCGGTTTAATATGGAGAACCTAAAGGGTCACACCATAAAAGAAAGAATAATTATTTAAGATGTTAATGGCATAATCGTAATAATAAGTTAAGTATATTTAATTTGATCTATGGTGATAGAATAAATTAAATAGCTTAATATTTATTATTTAATATTTTAGAAATATTAAATATAAATTAATAAGAGGAGTCTTATTATTATTATTATTACTATTATTATTATTTAATTCCTAAAGGAGTTTGGGAATTAATTAATAAAAGTACTCTAAAATATCCTAATAGGATTAGGAGGCAAATTAATTAAAAGGTTAATTAATTATTCCTAATAAGATTAGGAGCCTAATTAATTAAAAGAGTTTAATTAATTAAAATAAAACCCAATTCCTTAATTGTTAAGGAGGGGTTGCCCACATCTATAAATAAGAGGAGTCTTATTATGGGTGAGAGAGAGGTTGACGTATTATTAGAATACGTAATTCCAATAGTTGGGAGAGTACGCCTTTTTCTATAGAGATAGAAAAACTAGGGTTTGAGCCAAATACCCATCTTCTTGAATTCTTCTTCTTCCTTGGTGGATCACCTCTAGAGGCCAAACACTTGGGTGGCTAACGTTGATCAAAGGAAGGAACCAAACCCGGTGGATTCAAGTTGAACGCGAAAGGATTTGGAGGTGAACTTGTACCTGAGGAAGCTCGATCTTCAAGGGTATGATTTTATTCTTTATCTTTTCGTTAAATTAATAATTGCGCATAAAGGATGATCCGGGTTTATGGTTTGTAAAATTTTAAAACTCTGATTTTACATGTTTCCGCATTATTTTTGCAATTTGATTGCGTTCATGAATATTTCAAACCTAACAGTGGCATCAGAGCCAAACCTTTATGCAAATTATTAATTGTTCAAATTTAATATGTATATTGATATGTGTTTAGAACAATTTAATTGGGCATAATTTTATTGTATAAAATTTATTAAAAAAAAATCCGAAAACCCGTTGGAAACGGCGGACTGATATTTTTTTTATTGCTTGTGATTCGCCTGCAAGGGACTCTTTACATATTATCAGTTTTATCAAGGGAAGCATCCCGTACATTTGTAAAGTTATCCTGTAGGATTGCAGCAAGTTATTTTTTTTTTAAACAGGATGTCATCACGTATATATATATATATATATATATATATATATATATGGGATCACGTGAATCATCCTTTTTCCAATATCAGGCCACGTTAATTCAAATGTCAGGGTAAAATTATTACTACCCTGTATGTAAAGTTACTAGCAATACTTGGAATCATATATATAATATATTATATATATATATATAATAGTAACGGTTTTGTTTTATTATATATATATATATATATATATATATATATATTAATTTTAATAATTTTACAATTAAAATAAAAGTTTATTTTAATTTTAAAATTACATTTCATGCTAACTAATTAGAATTGGAATTTGATTCCATGATAACTAATTGGAGTTGAAATTGGATTCCATGTTTCCTTAAATAAAGGAGTTTATTTAGATATAAAATTAAATTTCATATTATTCAAAATAAAAGAGTTTATTTGTGAATAGGAAAAAGAATCAGTCTTTCCTTAAATAAAGGAGTTTATTTAGATATGAAATAAGATTTCATATTATTCAAAATAAAGGAGTTTATTTGTGAATAGGAAAGATAATACGTGGTTCCTTTTATAAAAGTTTTTTTTACATGGAATTGGATTCCATAATTAATTAAAATAAAGGAGTTTATTTTGATTAATGATTTTGATTAAAATAAAATAGTTTATTTTATTCAAGATTGATTAAATTAAAATAAAATAGTTTTATTTTGATTTAAATTTGGATTAAAATAAAGGAGTTTATTTCGATTCAAAATTAGATTTTATACTAACTAAATTTGCCCATTAAATGATATCAATATATATATTAAATGTTTATTATTCATAAGATGAATATTATTTATTGATGCATATGGTGATGTGTATGATAATAAATGGGATTGATTATGGACTATTGACCAATGCGATTGGATTTTATTTTAGTTGGATGCATGAATGTATGGGTTTTATTAAATGGAGTTTGCGTACCTCGTCTTCTCTAATTTTTTTCTTAATGTAAATTCTAACTCCCTCCTATGTACTTCCCCTTGACTGCTGATCAAGGTTTCTATTTATTTTAAATAGTTTTGAAATAGGAATAGTTAGAATTAATTTTGAAGAAATGGAGATCAATGAGCAAGGAGTGCTTGAAGACCCGTTTGTAATGGAGCCCGAGTTTTAAATGTAATAGTTATATTTAAATATTAATTTTTGCACCCCTAGGGTTTAACCTTTTGGTTCACTTGGTGGCTCTAGTGAACCAAACTAGAATAAAAGTCCATAATCAATCCATGTAGAATATAGTATTCTATATGTGCATGCTTATATTATATATATTATATATTATGCCAACATGCTTCGCATGTTAATTAATATGACGCGTATTTTATATATATATGTGCATGTGCGCTAAACAAGATGAGACAAATTAATAGCAAACCCCTCAAATATTTTATATTAAGTTGTAACGTTCAAAGATATTTGGAATATCGAACGTCGCCTTCTAGTATGATAGAAACAATAGAGTATTGAATATTTAATATGAGTTTGTTGTGCACACACAAGGCGAGTATTAAATATTTAAGATGTTGTTTTTATTACATATGATGTTTATAAGGAATTGAACATTACCGCTTTGTTGTGCACACACAAGGGCTGTAGTTTTCTCTTCACTTATATGGAAATGCTGGGTCTGACTTAACTTAAATCATTTTAGTTCGGATGTGCACACACTTGACCATTATGATTTAAGAGGCAAAATACAAGGAGTTACATAGTTGATGTAATTGACAAGAGTTGTCTACCTATTTATTTATATATAGTTTGTTGTGCACACACAAGGCTATATACATTTGAAATGGGATCCTTATTCTCACTAGCATATCTTTAATTAGATATTGTCGAACTATATATATTGAGGAAATATATAGTTTGAAGAAAATAGTGGGAGATACCAATTTAAAACAAGACCTAAATTATTTTGGTAATTAATAAAAGAATGTATGTTAAAATGTTGTTAATTACAAATTCATTTACAGAATTTTATAATGTCTAAATCACTATCACTGCGAAGCATATTAGATGCTAAATTAACCGGACCGTATTAAATGGATTGGTTAAGGAATTGAGAATAGTTCTCATGGCTGAAAAGCTATCTTATGTCCTTAATACGCCTATTCCTGCAATGGTTGCAGACAATGCCTCTGAGGAAGAGATTGCTACTTTTAGAAAGTGGCAAGATGATGCACAGTTGGCTCAATGCTTCATGATTGCATCCATGAGTAACGAGCTTCAGCGTCAGCATGAAACTATGGATGCTCCTACTATATTCCTGCACATTAAGTAGTTGATGGTGAGGAAAGTAGGACTGATAGATATCAGATATCTAAGGAGCTCTTCCGATCTAGAATGACCAATGACACTATAGTACAGACAAAAATCCTTAACATAATCAATTTGATTGATTAATTAGGACAACTGGTTTTGTCATGGATGGAGAGTTGAGCCAAGATTTGATCTTGCACTCACTCCTGGACTCCTTTCATAATTGTTGTGAATTTTTCATATGAACGTGCTAGATATCAGCCTCGCTGATTTGCTTAACATGTTGAAAAATGTGGAGAGTCACTTTCCAACCAAGAAAGACCAAGTCTTACTGGTAGGGGCCAAAGGATATTCTGAAAAGAAGAACGATTCTAAGAAGGTAAATATAAAGGCAAAAACAAAGGATAATAAGAATAAAACTGATACGGATAGCAAAGGTGTTTGCTTCCACTGCAATAAGTCTAGACACTGGAAAGAAACTGCGAGAAGCATCTTGCAGAGGCTAACCAAAGAAGCTTAGTGAAGTTTCGGTTACAAATACAATTTGTTTATGATTTAAATAAATTTTTCTTTTAGTCAAGGTTCTACTTGGGTATTGGATACCGTCTTTGGTTATCATAAATATAGATTTATGAAGGGATCAAGTAGAAGTAGAAAGCTAAACAAATATAAGTAAACCTATGTGTGAGAAATGAAGCAAAGGTTGCTGTATTAGCCATAGGAACTTATAGTTTAGCACTGCCTACTGGAAAATCTATTAAGTCAATAAGTTATTATTGTATTCTACTTCTCGTTGGAAACATTATTTCCATTTTATTGTTGGACAATAAAAATTTCGGTATTATAATTAAGAACAATTGTTGTTCTATCTATAATAATAATATTTTGTATAGAACTGGAATATTACTTAATAGATTTTGTATACTTGACTTACGTGAAAAATTATTTTACAAATTGAACAAATTAGTATAAGAAAAGGAGATGATCATTCAAAGAGTTGAATGTTTGTATTTGATAAAATACAAGTGTGAATTATTTGAAAGGTTCAAAGAAATCAGAAATGAAACAAATTGACAAAGTATTAAGATTCTTTGATTAGATCAAGGAATAAATACTTGTGCAATAGGTTTCTAGATCATCTCAAATGGTTTTCTCATAATGGACACATCTTGATACACAAACATTGATTGATGTATCTGAATGGAAAAATCGTACCTTGTTGGACATGGTGCGGTCCATAATGATTTTACCGACATTCCAGTATCCTTCTAGGATCATGTCCTAGAAATGGCTGCATATCTACGGGAAAGGTAACCTCAAAATCCGGCCCCAAGACTCCATAAAAGTTATGGACATGGAGGATTCCTAATCTTAAGTATGTTAAGATAAGGGGTTGTCCAACTTATATGAAAAGGTTTCAAAGGATAAGCTTGGGACAAGATTTGACAAGTATAGATTTGTGGGACATCCTAAAGTAAGTTTAGGGCATATATTCTATAATCCTACTTAGCAAAAGGTGTTTGTTGTGAAACACGCTACCTTCTAAGATAAAGGTGTTTATCATTGAAGGGGCTAGTGGGAGGATAATACATCTTGAAAAGTTCAAGAACCATAAAACACTACAAGTCAAATAAGAGGAACCTATAGATAGACCTATTGTACCACAACCGAATCGTAAATCTGGAATAGTACCGAAGATACCTAGGAGGTATGGACTCATCATGGATGATGATGATGAGGTACGTATCATAGAAGATGATGATCCAGTTACTTACGATGAGGTAAGAGTTGTAGACACTCTCAAAAATGGAACATTCATTTTGATGAAATAATCAAAAGAGTTTGATTTTATCAAAAATAAGAATGAACCTAGTGTGTACAAAAAGGGTCAGTGGGAGCGCCATCACATTCCTAATATTATATGTTGATATACTACGAATAAGGAATGACATGCCAATACTAGAATCAGTAATGATAAAGTTGTCTAAACATTCCTCCATGAATAATTTGGGAAGAGAATCTTAATTGGGGATACAAATCTATATAGATAGATTTAAAAAGATGTTCGACTTAACCCAAGGAACGTATATTCATTTAATGCTAAAGTTATTTAGCATGGCAAACTCCATGGGATGTCTCATGTTGATGAGCCATGGAGTGTATCTCTCTTAATAGTCCCCATAGACTCCTAAAAGAGAGATCGCATGAATGACAATCATGTATGCAATGAAATATACGCGACCTGATGTTGATCAGTCATATTCTGCAGAAGTTCACTGTGAGACAGTGAAAAACATCTTAAAGTACTTAACCAGCACTAAAGATGTGATATAATTCATAGCGGGTCTGAATTAAAACTAGAGGGCTTAACAGACTCAAGTTTTTCAGACAGACCAAGATGACAGAAAATCCACTTTAAGGTAAAGGGTTACCTTGAACGGTGGTGCAGTGAATTGGAAAGGTTCCAAACAACAAAGAGTTGTTGGTTTAGTGATAAAGACAAAGTATATAGCTATAAATGAAGCTACAAGTTGATTGTTTGGATGAAAGGTTCATTACTGAACTAGGAATAGTTCCTAAGTCTCATCTTAGATCTAAACATGTGTTGTGGCACTTTCATTTGATTATAAGAATCATTGAAAGATGAGAAATCACTATAGAGATAGTGCACTCTCAAGAACAACATTACATATCCATTAACTAAAGCTTATCCAACAGCAGGATGATCGTCACTTAGAGAAGAAGAGTATGAGATACCATGACGATTGACTTTAGTGCAAGTGGGAGATTGAAAGTAGTATGCACACAAGCCAATCATGTTTAATGATAAAGCATATACTTTGTAAACAATCTTATTCATTTATTAATAAAAGGTATTAATTTATTAAAGGCTTTTATTATCTACATGATGCTGTTTTATAATATGTGATAAACCCATAGTTTTAAGCAATGCTTTTAGAATAATGATGATGATCATTCTAATGAGATCTAAATTCTTAGAAACTTAAAACTAAAATAGTTCCCAATCATTGGATTACTAAATTGGGGATTAGTGAATCCGGATATATTGGTACATACGTTGCTTGCTCATTGGATGAGGATGATTGATCTCATGATCATTTGTGTGGAGACACTAAAGTAAGTATGTAGGTGCTTATTAGAGAATAAGTTCACTGAACGTGGCTCGCTAAGGAATACCTAATGGAGTTTTACTTGTATGTCAATAGGAATTCCTGTAGTGATAGTAGTACAAGTGATCCTTGGACTTGAGATCATCATACTATCTTGTGTATGATGAGTTATACTTTGACTTATTCCTTAAGACCCTTAGGGTATATCAAAGGGTATGCTTGGGTATAATAAGTTGTACATGGAGATAATGTATGATCAATAAAGAATCTACCACTTCTAGTAAAAGAAGAGAAATGTCCTATGTGATTCGATAAATGACAACCCAGTAGTCCTTGTCAAGGCAGAATGAAATTAGAAAGGAGTTTCTAATTTACATTATTTGGAGTTGTGCATTTAGAGTCGAAATACATATAATTAAATAAAATAAGACTTGACGGTAATTCCATGTCTTATATTTAATTGGGACATTGTATGGCGGAAGGATTGAATTGTACGGTAACTATTTACTCAAGGGTTCTTTTATGATTAATGTTGAAATCTATATTATCTGGAAAGTCGTTGATCGCTAGGGAGGCTTATCCCTATTGTAGAATAAATATTATTTATTTAAATAAATTATTAGTTTAATTTATTTATTTAAATAAGATTAGAATTGTTCTAATTGATTTATTCACAACCGGTTTAATATGGAGAACCTAAAGGGTCACACCATAAAAGAAAGAATAATTATTTAAGATGTTAATGGCATAATCGTAATAATAAGTTAAGTATATTTAATTTGATCTATGGTGATAGAATAAATTAAATAGTTTAATATTTATTATTTAATATTTTAGAAATATTAAATATAAATTAATAAGAGGAGTCTTATTATTATTATTATTACTATTATTATTATTTAATTCCTAAAGGAGTTTGGGAATTAATTAATAAAAGTACTCTCAAATATCCTAATAGGATTAGGAGGCAAATTAATTAAAAGGTTAATTAATTATTCCTAATAAGATTAGGAGCCTAATTAATTAAAAGAGTTTAATTAATTAAAATAAAACCCAATTCCTTAATTGTTAAGGAGGGGTTGCCCACATCTATAAATAAGAGGAGTCTTATTATGGGTGAGAGAGAGGTTGACGTATTATTAGAATACGTAATTCCAATAGTTGGGAGAGTACGCCTTTTTCTATAGAGATAGAAAAACTAGGGTTTGAGCCAAATACCCATCTTCTTGAATTCTTCTTCTTCCTTGGTGGATCACCTCTAGAGGCCAAACACTTGGGTGACTAACGTTGATCAAAGGAAGGAACCAAACCCGGTGGATTCAAGTTGAACGCGAAAGGATTTGGAGGTGAACTTGTACCTGAGGAAGCTCGATCTTCAAGGGTATAATTTTATTCTTTATCTTTTCGTTAAATTAATAATTGCGCATAAAGGATGATCCGGGTTTATGGTTTGTAAAATTTTAAAACTCTGATTTTACACGTTTCCGCATTATTTTTGCAATTTGATTGCGTTCATGAATATTTCAAACCTAACAATATCCACATACAAATAAATCCCCATTATAATTATTGATACATTATTTTCCAAAAATGGTGAGGACTACTAAATAATTCTCTCTAGAACCATTATTACATCCCCCGACTCGTACTCGCTACATTCTCGTCTCCTGAGAAGAAAAAATAGAACAACAAGAAAAAAGGGTGAGCTCAACTAGCCCAGTAAAGAATATTGTGACTAAGATAATGTACAACAAATTATCCTTAGTCATCAACAGGGAAAAATCTGATAGAATACAATAGACAACAAGTTTTAGATCAACAACTGCAGCGGAAATAACAATTCATTAGAAGAGTTAAGTAGAGAATAAAATCTACTAACATCTATGAATTTAAAAGTCCATCATCAATATTTTATCCCTGTAACATCAATCAATATATATCTCAAATCAAATCAAATATTCATCTGTGCACTACAGGCCAAAGATATTCATCAGTTGGTCATGTTCATCTAAACACATGTTCATCTTTGCACTACGGGCCAAAGATATTCATCAATTGTTCATGTTCATCTCAACACCTGTACATCTTTGCACTACGAGCCAAAGATATTCATAATAAAATCAACCATCTTTGCACTACAGGCCAAAGATATTCAGTAACACCATCATTTAGGACTAAGGATGATGAAAAATATTTTAAAGGAAACGAATCCAGTGAAACAAAATAACAAGTATTAAGGATTCGTACTCTAAACAATCCGAGTTCAAAAATACTTCATAAATAATCATACTGATGTAAAATTCTAGAATGATCAAAACATGGATACAATCAAAGCTAGTATCCAGAATAGAGATTTTGGACAAAAAGAAGAAATTTCATTTTTTTTTGGTGAATAGTGTCGTATTTGTGAATAGTACCGTATACGTGAATAGTGTCGTATACGTGAATAGTGTCGTATACGTGAATAGTAACCCCGATATCAAAAGATAGAAATTTAAAAAAAAATATCATCACGCTTCGTGAATAGTACTCGTGAATAGTAACTCGTGAATAGTAACTCATGAATAGTAACTCGTGAATAGTAATTCATGAATAGTAACCCCGACATGAAAAAGTTCCAAATTTGATAAAAATTTCCAACCAACATTTCAGCATAATGATATTGAAGAAATAATATCATTTGAGAAGAAAATAACATCCCTTACAATCCCTTAAAATCACTTACTATTCCTTACTATTTCGAAAAAAATAAATAAAGGAAATTCCTTTTTATTTAAAAATTTTCGGGGTCTTACAACCTCCCCTCCTTATGAAATTTTGTCCTCAAAATTGACGTACGTAACTGGTGTTTCAAAAAGGTAAAGATACCTCGCTTTCATTTCCGTTTCCAACTCCAAGGTCATTTCCTCTATAGCATGATTCCTCCACAAAACTTTAACTTGTGGTATGACCTTCGTGCGTAGGACATGCTCCTTCCCATCCAACATCTTGACAGGTACCTCCTCGTACGTTAAGTCTTTAGCTATTTTCGTCCGGTTCTAACTCAATAACATGGTTCGAGTCGTCCACATCAGTACATAAAAAAAACGTTATAAACACGCGACATACTTGGCGGTAAAACGAGTCTATAGGCCACAGTTTCTATTCGATCGAGAATTTCAAATGGATTAATAAATCGAAGGTTTGAGCTTTGCTCACATCGCTAATTCTCGCTTTTGGAATAAGAACTTCTTGTACCTACTTCTTCATATTCACCAGCTCCGGTGTGTAACTTGAACAGCTTTAACTTTATCGATTAAAGTCGATTATACTCGTATATCATCACGTGGGTACCTAGAGTTTTTATCTCCATCTCTATTATTTATAAATTATACGAAATTAGTCTTTGACAATATCGTACTCGTACTTGTATACGATCTTCTACTCAACACGTCAGCTACCACGTTCGCTTTTCCAGGATGGCATGGTCAGAACATGTGCTGAAATGAGTCTCCTCTTGAGTTCTTTGAAGCTCTTCCCACATTCCTTGCTCTATTCGAATTTTGTATCTCTACGAGTCAGCTGCATTAATGGAATAGCGATTCGAGAATATCCTTCAACTAATCTCCGATAATAACCAACTAAGCCTAGAAAGCTACGTATTTCGATTACCGACTTAGGTTGTTCTCAACTGTGACTCATATCCCAACCTTGGATAGCACGTTACAATGACACTTATCAGTTTACTATCACACGAATATTGTGTCCCCTACGAAGAGTCTGGCTTCGGTGCATTCCACAAAGGAAGTCACCTGATAAAGGCTCGGGTATCAACTTCTACAGTTGGGTTTTTAACTCCTGAAGTTCAATAGGAGCCATGAGATTTTTAGAAATGGGTTTTGTACCGGGTTCAAAGTCGATACAAAATTCAATATCACACTCTGGGAGTAGGCCAAGAAATTCTTCAGAAAATACGTCAGAAAATTCACTAACAATAGAAATATCATTCAAATCTGATGTACTTTTGTTCAAGTCCATGACATGGGCTAAGAAAACATGACATCCATTTTTCAATAAACGAATGACTTCATGGCTTGATATAAAAATGTTTGACTTCAATGGTTTGATTGCTTGAGTTCGAATATCAGGTTGCTTAGGAATATGAAAACTAACAACCTTACAAAAGCAATTATTTTTGGCATGATGAGTAGTTAACCTTAAAATCACATCAAAAGCAAATATCTCTATAGAAATAAGGTTAACAGGTAATGTGATAATGCCAACTTGAATCAAGCAAGATTTCTAAACAACGGATGTAATCAAAGTTTCTCCTAACGGAGTCTCCATAAATAGGTCAAAGTCTAATTTCTCTGTAGTCAAGTTCAAATGTTGAGCGCAAGCAAGAGAGATAAAGGAATGGGTAGAACCGGTACCTAGTAAGGTATAAACTTCGCAAGAATTATAATTAACTAACCCATGCTAACTTCGTTTGGGTTTCTCGTATTTTGACCGGTCACGACAAACGCTCTTCCAGGAACCGTTGACTTTGACTTTTCTGGGACAGCCTTTTGAATCACCATCCCCGCTTGAAATAGTTTCGCTACCGTACACTCTCGAGCGATATGTCCTTCCTTTCCACAATTATAGCATACCTTGAACTGTTGTGGGCAGTTTGGGCTGATATGTCCCTCTTTCCCGCATTTGTAACATACGACCGGTGGTCTTTCTCCTCCCTTGGAACCAGTTGCTACTGGCACTGTCGTCTTCAAATGGTCGTTGTTAAATCTCCTCTTTTTAAAATCTCCTCGCGACTCGTTTCTTCTATTTTCATGGCCACGATTACCACCAGAGTGGTTACCGCCTTTGTCCATATTCTTCTTTCTCCGCTGGTTATCGTTATTCTGATGACTGCTATCTTCGGTATGATCCTGGTTATGGTCCCTCGGTTGAACGTACTCGTTATCTCGCTCTAACAACTGAGCCCTGTTGACAACATCTGAATAGATAGAAAATTTATGAGAAATGAGATACTGACATATGTCGGGTTTCAAACCTCTCAGAAACATCCGCGTCATACGTTCCTCATTCTCCACCAAATGAGGTGCAAACCTGGATAACTCCGCGAACTTCGCCTCGTACTGGGACACCGTCATGTTATTCTGCTCTAGTCTATTAAACTCCACTTCCTTCATATGGTGAATACTTTCAGGAAAGTATTTTTCGTTGAAAAGTTTCTGAAACGTCTCCCATGACATGCTGAGTGCGGCTGGATGTGTACGCTTCACAGACTCCCACCAGTAGTCTGCCTCGCCACATAACATAAAGGTGGCGAATGGAACCTTCTGTTCCTCCATGCATCCCAAGACATCGAATATCTTGGTAATTTGCTTGACCCATGTTTCCGCCATGATCGGATCGGGCTTTCCCTTAAATTTTGGTGGTCCCAACTCTTTGAACTGCTTGGCTGTGACCACCCGTGAATTGCTATCATTTCCTCCTGTATTTTGAACACGAGTCTCCCTCGTCTGGTTTTGCATGAACTGCAACAAGCTCCTAAACATCCCGTCGTTCATCGTCTGCTCAGTGGTGTTGTTCACAGGAGGTACATTGCCAGCCTGTTGCACGTTTTCCTCATTGGTGAGTACATGCGTCTCCACAGTTTCATTTACTCCATTGTTAATATTCTCAGTCGACATTCTCAAATACTGTCATAAAACAAGGGTTAATTAAGGAAATCAATATATCACATAATATCCCTATATAGTGACCAACTAACAAATAAGCTTAGGTAGGACACACTAGCGAAGGATTTACTCGTCTCTCCCCTCCTAGTTCTATTCCCCGATCTCCGCCAGAGATCATATCCCTAAGCTCTGATACCAACTGTGACGCCCCCAAAATAGGTCCATTCCATCCAACCCATTCTAAGTCGCCAAATACATGGTACAGAAATAACTACAACTTTATTATTACAACATATAAACTATTGCCGTCTAGACAATATCCACATACAAATAAATCCCCATCATAATTATTGATACATTATTTTACAAAAATGGTGAGGACTACTAAACAACTCTCTCTAGAACTATCAGTACATCCCCCGACTCGTACTTGCTACATTCTCGTCTCCTGAGAAGAAAAAATAGAACAACAAGAAAAAAGGGTAAGCTCAACTAGACCAGTAAAGAATATTATGACTAAGATAATGTACAACAAATTATCCTTAGTCTTCAACAGGGAAAAATCTGATAGAATACAATAGACAACAAGTTTTAGATCAACAACTGCAGCGGAAATAATAATTCATTAGAAGAGTTAAGTAGAGAATAAAATCTACTAACATCTATGAATTTAAAAGTCCATCATCAATATTTTATCCCTGTAACATCAATCAATACATATCTCAAATCAAATCAAATATTCATCTGTGCATTACAGGCCAAAGATATTCATCAGTTGGTCATGTTCATCTAAACACATGTTCATCTTTGCACTACGGGCAAAAGATATTCATCAATTGTTCATGTTCAACTCAACACCTGTACATCTTTGCACTACGAGCCAAAGATATTCATAATAAAATCAACCATCTTTGCACTATAGGCCAAAGATATTCAGTAACACCATCATTTAGGACTGAGGATGATGAAAAATATTTTAAAGGAAACGAATCCAGTGAAACAAAAAAACAAGTATTAAGGATTCGTACTCTAAACAATCCGAGTTCAAAAATACTTCATAAATAATCATACTGAAGTAAAATTCAAGAATGATCAAAACATGGATACAATCAAAGCTAGTATCCAGAATAGATATTTTGGACAAAAAGAAGAAATTTCATTTTTTTTGGTGAATAGTGTCGTATTCGTGAATAGTGCCGTATATGTGAATAGTGCCGTATACGTGAATAGTAACCCCGACACCAAAAGATAGAAATTTCACAAAAAAATATCATCACGCTTCGTGAATAGTACTCGTGAATAGTTACTCGTGAATAATAACTCGTAAATAGTAACTCATGAATAGTAACTCATGAATAGTAACCCCGACATGAAAAAGTTCCAAATTTGATAAAAATTTCCAACCAACATTTCAGCATAATGATATTGAAGAAATAATATCATTTGAGAAGAAAATAACATCCCTTACATTCCCTTAAAATCACTTACTATCCCTTACTATTTCAAAAAAAATAAATAAAGGAAATTCCTTTTTATTTAAAAATTTTCGGGGTCTTACAATACATAACTTTAATATTTTGGCAATGGTTTCGTTAATAGTTTAATATTGATTAAATGTTAATGATAATATAATTGTTTGATATTTAAATCATTTAATAATGATTCTGGTATTTCAAAAATTATGGTAAATGGTAATAATTATTTAATAATTATAATAAGACTATGAAAAATAGTGCGACTGATGTTTAAGTTAACTATTTGGATTTTGAATTTCGGGATAGAGTCTTAGACTCAATTTTTACCCGATAAAGTTATCGGTAGACGACATGTTTCAAAAATTGATCTGAACTAAGATAAGTTAACTGTTTAATTGTGATTCAATGGTTATTAAGGTTGTGTGACAATGTGATTAGGAATGTGTTGATGTTTGTTTGTGAGTCAATGATTGTTGAACATATGTGATAAGGTGATTAGGTTATGTGCTGACTGCGAAATGCACTACTATGTGTTATATTATATTTCTCTAATTGAACGAATGATTTGATTAATGATAGGCTGTGATATAAAAGGGTAGAACTAAGTTGAGAATTGTAAGCAGCGCATCAGGCAAGTATCCTAACTTTGTATTTTCTTTATGCAATGGACAAGTGTAAGAATGTTTCAGAAATATTATTATTACTGTACATATTGTTAAACCTATATTATATACGCCCATTGATTATCAACATGTTAGTATATGATAATTCAGATATATATTCTATTCGTTAATTTCTATAAATGATTATACAAGTGTCCCCACTTGGATAATCATTGTATTTAATCACATGTTGATACACCTTTGATATACATATATGTTGAATTATATAAGACCTTCGTTATGAAAACCCGACAGGTATGAACATCCCGATAATAGGAAAATTTTTATACGCTACAGCGGACAAAGGATGAACGATAATATCGTTCTAGCAATGTAGTATTGATCAATACAGGGTACAACGGGGCTGATCACCCTCCGTGCCCGTAAACAATGGCCAGTTTACAGATGAATTTCTGTTTAAACCCTTTTGAAAATGAAAACAATGTTCATAATATGTCACAGAAACCCATGTATAGACAATACACAGTTTTAAAATTTTGAAAGAGGGTTGTTATGTTATTGTTATTGGTACAGATTACTTCACAACTATTGACCGGTTGTAGAAGAATATTATAAAGAAAACATTTAAATTCTTTCAACTTATATATATATAAATACTTGTTGGGCACTCAAATGCTCATCCTTGCTTAATTTAAATGTTTTCAGCTAAGTGTGAAGAACTGGAAAGTTCGGCCAAGACCAAGTGAAAAGGAAAGCAAACAGGACATGTTATTGGTATCATTTGTAATATATAGACTGTATTAAGTTAATGATATGTATTATATATCATGTAAAGAATGTAGTAAAGGTTGTATACTTGGGATTAGACTCTGATAAATGTAAATTTAAGTTTAAGTTTTATATTATTGTTATTATTACTAGTATTATTTCGCTCATAGAAATGGTATCGTGAAGTACCGAGTTCGGGTTTCAAGTATCCGGGTTCGGGGACTTTACAGAACCAGGTCATACGTAAACACACAGACAGGATATTCTAACAGAATAATAAAGAACGGAACCAGGATATGCAAAATTCGCACCGATAAGATATTCCAACAGAATAATAAAGAATGAAATAACAATAGAATTTCACCATGTATGCGGTACTTCGCATAGACATGTTATTCCAGCAGAATAATAAGGAATTGAATAACAACCGAATTTCACCATACATGCGATAGACCGCACAGACAGGTTATTCCATCAGAATAATAAAGAATGGAATAATAGAAGAATTTCACCATGTATGCGGTATTCGCATAGACAGATTATTCCAACATAATAATACAGAATGGAATAACAACCCTTACAAGTATTGAAAGAAAATAGTTGTCTTCATGAATACGAAAGAATAATACTCCTTACGAGTACAACAAATAATATCCTTTACCTTAGAAGAAACTGGATATTGGAAAATTGAGGTAGCAGACTTCTCTTCTTCTTTCTCTTTACAATTTCTCTCTCTAGAGTTTTAGTGAATTCATAAGAAATAATAAAGGAATGAGCTTCTATTTATAGAAGAACTGAAAGTGGCTCTTGGTCTTAACGAAGGGTCAAAATGACTCTTGGTAATATTGAAGAGATAACTACTATTTGCGAAGGGGCAATTAACTCTTGGAACACCGAAGACACAAGTAACTCTTGGAAAACTGATGGGACAAATAACTCTTAGAAAACTGAAAGGACAAAGAACTCTTGGAAAACCGAAAGGACAAGTTACTATTAAGACTTTAAACCAACGATCCATATTGATTTACTATTATAATTTCAACCAACGGTCTGAAAAATTTGCACATCTCCTCATGGAATAATATTATACCCAAAAATGATTTGGACAAAAAAATTATATTTTTCGGGTGAATAGTACTTTGAGAATAGTAACCCCGTGAATAGTACCCCAACACAAAAAGTGTCAAAAATACCCGAGTGAATAATACTAGAGTGAATAGTAATTGGGTGAATAGTAACCCATGAATTGTAACTCGTGAATTGTAACTCGTGAATAGTATTCTGATTTAAAAAGTGCCCCGAATACCCGATTGAACAATATAACCTCCAGACATCAAATATTATCGAAATAAATGTTAATTTCCACTAACGCAAATAATTTCAACACAATGGAACTATCAAATTCATCTATAATCAACACGAACTTATTCATCATTAATATTATAACTCACAAAATTTAACAACCAGGTCGTTTTCAGGAAAGAGGGGGCTTTTCAATAAGGATTTCTCCCTATTGGCGCGCAATTAGGTGACCAATCCTCACCTTGACAGAACTTCTAGACATTGTAAATATTTCAATTAATAATATGAATAACTTTGTAATCTCAATTATTGATTTAATAATATAACATAATATGCAGATGATACTGTGACAATAATTGAATCAATAATATGATAGATATGATGCAACAATTACTGTAGCAATAATTGAGTATAACTGAGTTACTTCTTATGCAAGCATCAATAATCAATATCGTGTGCTACTATGCAACCACGCGTATTACTGTACTTTTACTACCGGATAGTTCAACAGTTTTAACGGTAATACTTTCGCCGTTATTTTTATTAAAAAGATAATTCTGTCGTTTTCTAACTATGACAATACTTCCGTTGTAGGGTCCACCAATGATTGTGTCGTCGTACAGATATTTTACGACAAAATGATTATTCCCCGACCAATCGAATACTATATAACCACTTACTTACTTTTCAAAATTTGTAAATATTATCAAAAACTATAACATTATATCAAATCCACACCATTATATTAAAAAAAATATTTTAATATATTTAAATCTTTATTCATAAAATTTGGGGTCTCACAATCTCCTCTCCTTATGAAATAAAAGTATTCAATTTTTCTATTTTGGTGAATAGTTAAATTGATAAAAGTTTAAAGTTAAGAGTGACATTTGAAAATTTTTCAAAGTAAGTGATGATGAAGTTTTGTTTTATTAGTATTATTAATGTAATAAAATAGAAATGTTTTTTATATAAAACATAATACTTTTATAAAGTTATTCGTTTTATTAGGCTGATAGTAAAATCTTTTTATATAAAACAGAATACTTTTATAAAGTTATCTGTTTTATTAGACAATAATTAGAATATATTATATTTTATTATGCATAGTGTTTTCATAGTGCCTGCATAGTGTTTACAAAGTAAAATCTTTTTATATAAAACAGAATAACTTTTATAAAGTTACTCGTTTTATTAGATTATAAATAGAATATATTATATTTTATTGTAAATTAATCTGGACCATCCGTTTAAAAGTAAATCAATCTAGGCCGTTCATGGATTGGTTACTATTCAGTCCATTCTCCTATAAATAGAAGCTCATTCCTTCATTATTTCTTACGAATTCACTAAAACTCTAGAGAGAGAAACTATAGAGAGAAAGAAGAAAAGTATTCTTCTACTTCACTACTCCTATATTCAGTTTATTCTAAGGTAAGGGATATTATTTGTTGTACTCGTAAGGGGTATTATTTTTTTCTTATTCATGAAGAGAACTTCTGTTATTCAATTCTTTATTATTCTGTTGGAATAACCTGTTATGCAAAATACCACATATATGGAGAATTTCTTTTGTTATTCCATTCTTTATTATTATGTTGGAATAACTTGTTTATGCAAAGTACCGCATACATGGTGAAATTCTTCTATTATTCTGTTCATTATTATTCTGTCGGAATATCCTGTCTGTGCGTTTACGCCAGACCTGATTCTATCATTTATTATTCTGTTGGAATAACCTGTCTATGTGAAGTACCGCATGCATGGTGATTTCTGTTGTTATTCCATTCTTTATTATTTTGTTGGAATATCCTGTTGGTGCGTATTACGCCTGACCTGGTTCCGTTATTTAGTATTCTGTTAGAATAACCTGTCTATGTGAAGTACCGCATGCATGGTGATTTCTCTTGTTATTCCATTCTTTATTATACTCAGTTGGTTAAAGTTTTGACTTCTATACTCCATGAAATTAGTTGAATATCCTTGATATTTGCGCTTTATCCAGTATCTTTTCATGGAAATATACTTCTGAGCATTCTTGAATTTTACTCTACAAAGAAGTATCATGTTGACAATTTGGACGTTATTAGTTCCTAAATAAATTAATTCTTGAACTTGTTTTATTGAATTCTTATATCATTGTCATCATCCTCATATTTATATTTTGTTGAAAGTCATCTATGGCATGTAGTGCATAGATGGACTTTGTATGATTGTGACCAGGGATTATTCAGTGTAATCATGACCGTAATGTTACAAATGATGTGGTAAAAGTCCCCATTGGCCCGTAGTGCATTGATGGACATTTGTTGGCATGATCATGACCATTAATGAATACACAAATATCATTGGCCCGTAGTGCATTGATAAATTGTGGTTGTGATACTAATGAATATCCTTGGCCGTAGTACAGGGATGATGTGGATTATTTATTAAGCTGAGTCACAGCGATAAAAGTGATGAAAACCTTTTAAATCATAAAAGATAGTAGATTTCATGCTCTACTTGACTCTTCTAAAATACAGTTTTACGTGTTTGGCCTGTAGTGCAAAGATGAATTTTAATAATATTCTTTGGCCGTAGTGCAAAGATGAATTTATTAGTATGATTATGAGCAGGGATTGTGATTTGGTATAACCATGATTTTTGATATTTCAGATAAAGATAGGTGATGAAAATTATCTTCGTCCTGGGTACGAAAAGGAATTCAGAATCATAATTATGATTATAAGTTATTCATATGATTGTGGACAAGAATTGTTGATTAATGTTACAGGGATGAAACATTATTGGTGGACTTTTAACATGGAGAAGATAATAGACCTGATGGTCTATTTGACTCTTTTAATGGATTGCTCGTTCCGCTGTAACTATGGTTGAAAATTTTTATCATCTACCATATGTTCTAAATCTCTGATTTATTATTGACAAAAGCTATTGATAATTTAATTATCTTTAGTTATGATATTCTTTACTGGGCTAGTTGTGCTCACCGTTTTGGTTCACAATTCCTTTCAGGAAATAAGAGTGTAGCTGGGTCGAGCGGGGATAAAAGGGGAATAGAATGGTGGTCTATAGCTATTGAGGTTCTCCCTAAATAGTATGGAAATAATTTTATTGAGAACTTTAGATAAGTGTGTCGTATTGTATACGTCATTTGATATTTAATTTTGGTGAACTGAATAGGGTGAGGCGAACCCAACTTTGGAAGGATGTTTTGTCACTATCATACAAGATGTCTAATGACATACAACCTCGTGTTATCATAAGAAAGGGTTGTTCACATCCACTTGTTGATTATATCTACGAGCACTACCTATATGATCTTTGAGTTTATTTGAAATATAATTTTCACTTGGAGACAACGGAGATAGTTATATGTCAAGAGAAGACTCACCATTGGAAGGAACATGATAGTAATCTTCTCGTTTTTCTTTGGAGTCTATTGGGTCAACCAAGGATAATTCTCTGGATATATGATATCTATCATAACTTATATTCATGTCCTCCTATGTACGAAGGTTTCCTTGAGCACTTTCCAAATATTTTAATTTCTAAAATAGTTTTTGTTTGTACCTTTATGTAAGGTGCAATTGTGACATGAGTTAGAGTTGGTATATGTATTTATATTTAAACTCACAATATACATGTCGTCGTATTTTGCACGACAGTTGTATAAATGAAGTTGTAAATGATTTTTATAGTGTATTTTCTGGCGACTCAAGATGGGTGATGTATACCTATTTTGGGAGCGTCACATTTATGTAAATACCTGGTATACCGAAGAGGTGAGGATACCTTGACTTTATTTCATATTCTAATTCTTGAGGTATAACCTTTGAGTGTTGAATACGATCCTTCTTATTAGAGATTTTAACACGTATCTCTTTATACGTTAAAATCTTCTGCTATCACGTCTAGTTCTAATTTAATAATGTGGTTTGGGTCATCCACACATTTACGTAACATCTCTACGTAAAAAATGTTATAAACACGCGAAATACTTAGCGGTAAAATGAGTCTATAGGCCCCAGTTCCTACTCCATCGAGGATTTCAAATGGGCCAATAAAATCGAGGGTTGAGATTTCCTCTCTTCATGAACTCTGAGTATGTAACTTGCATGGCTTTAACTTTATGATTAAAGTCGATTCTAATCGTGTATTCGCTATCTTATTGTGGGTCTCTAGAGTCTTTAACTCTATCTTCATAATTTGTAAGTTATACAAAATGGGTCTTTGTGTTAACAATATCGCACTCGTAAACGCATACAATTTTCTACTCAACGTGTTAGCTACCACGTTCGCTCTTCCACGATGATATTGAATGGTCGTAACCTTCAACAGCTCGAGCCATAGTCTTTGGCGCAATATACGTTCGTTTTGGGTGAAGAAATATTTAAGGGTTGAAGAAATGGGTTTTATACTGGTGTCAATACAAAATTCGATTTCATGTTTTAGGGTAGGCTAAGAAGTCTTCAAGAATACGTCAGGAAATTTATTAACAATAGAAATATCATTCAAAACTGTGACTCTCATCCAAGACTTGGATAGCACATGTAGTGAAGGTTTCTCTTAACGGAGTTTCAACAGATAAGTCAAAGTCTAACTTCTCCGGAGTCAAATTTAAATGTTGAACGCAAGCAAGAGAGATAAAAGAATGGGTAGAACCAGTATCTAATAAGGTATAGACTTCGCAAAAATTTATAATTAACTAACCCGTGCTAACTTCATTCGGGTTACTCGCTTTTTGAGAAGTCACAAAAAACGTTCTTCCTAAAACCACCGACTTTGTTTTGTCCGTATCCGCCTTTGGTGCCACCGTCCCAGCTGGAATTGACTTCACTATACGAAAACATTGAGCTAAATGACCTTCTCTTCTTAAAATTTCCACTTCTATTATCTTGGCCATGATTACCACCGGAGTGGTTACCATTCTTGGCATGATAATTTCCCCCACGATGGTCATCATTGTTCCGATGGTCGTTGCCACCAGTACGATTATTATCATGTTGTTGGTTGTTACCTTTTGGTTGTGCTAACTCATTATCGCGCTCCAATAACTGAGCCCTATTCACAACATCTGAATATAAACAAAGTTTATGAGAAATGAGGTATTGAAGTATATCGGGTTTTAAACCTCTTAGAAACATTCGCGTCATTCGCTCCTCATTATCGACAAATGGGATGCAAACTAGGATAACTCCACAAACTTAGCCTCATACTGCGATACGGTCATATTATTTTACTCCATTGCTTATCTCAACATTTTCAGATGCCATTTTCAAACATTGTCACAAAACAAGGGTTAATTATTATATCACATATTATCCCTATACTCTGACCAACCAATTAAATACCAAATAAACTTAGGTAGGTCATACTAGCGAAGAAATTCCATGTCTCTCCGCTCCTATTTCTTGTCTCACATCTCAGCCATGGATCATATCCCTAAGCTTTGATACCAACTGTGATATCCCCAAAATAGGTAAACATCACCCATATTGAGTCGCCAAATACATGGTACAAAATACAAATAAAAACTTAATTATACAACTGTAGTGTAAAATACGACAAAATATATGCTAATAGTTTTAATAAGAATATTGTCATCTAGACAATATCCACACTCAATGGAGTCCTCATTACATTTATTGTCATACTTTTTAACAGAATAGTGAGGACTACTAATGCTATCATCTAGACCATCACTCCGTTCCCCGACTCATCACAGCTATATTCTCATTTCCTGAAGAGATCAGTGAAAGAAATGGTCAGCTCAACTAGCCCAGTAAGAAATATTATGACTAAGATAATGCAGAATAAATTATCATTAGTCTTTAACAATGTTAAACTGATAAAATACAATAGACATCAAGTTTAACTGCAGCAGAACAAGCAATCCATTAGAAGAGTCAAGTAGAGCATAAAATCTACTATCTTCTATGATTTAAAAATATTTTCATCAACTTTATCACTGAGACTCAGCTTAATAAATAAACCACATCATCTTTGCACTACGGCCAAGAATATTCATGTAATCATCAATGGTCATGATTATACCGAATAATCACTGGTCATAATCATACCAACAACTGTCCATCAATGAACTACAGGCCAATGAGGACTTTTACCACATCATTCGTTACATTACGGTCATGATTATACAGAATAATCCCTGGTCATAATCATACCAAGTCCATCTTTTCACGTAAGCCAAAGATGACTTTCATCGCAATATAAACATGATGATGATGACAATAATATAAGCATTAATCAAACGAAAGCAAGGATAAATATTAAAGATTTTAAATTTATCCAAATATTATCCATCACTTAAATAACTCATAATCTAATATTGTTAATATTATAAAAATATTTTAATCACTTCTTAAACTTATAAACAATTTAATTTAATTGTTTACACTTTACCAAATAATGCATTTAATCATTCAAAAATGCCATACTCATAAGATTTCATCACCAATGATCAAATCACTCATCAAAAATCTGCATATACGTTATATAGGATTTTCAAGCCCTAAAATCCTATTTAGCAATTCTTCAACTTCACATACCATATTTAACTCATATGTTTGTAAGTAAACCATTTTTATGAAAAAAATACCAAAGTAACTTATTATTTTTCTATCCTCTGTCCAAACATATATACATATATTTCATACACAACAAGTAATTTTTTATAATTTTTCAACTCCTTTGAGTATTTTTCAAAAATCAATTTCTAATTAATTCCTTAAGAAATTAGCTACCTCAAGTTTAACTCCAAAAATTCCCAAATCTTGGAAGGATCTTACACATGTTAACGTAAGATTCTAGTTTAAATTTCATGGTCATCGGAGTTATAGAACTCCGGTTATAGCATTTTTTGTCAGAAAAACATAAATATTGAAATAGTCATAACTTGCTCATTTTAAGTCAGAATGAGCTCATTTATGGACAGGAGGTACTTTATACCATATATTTCCATGTCCCAAAAGGCCAAAATTTTTCTTACAAATTAAGTGGCCAAAACATCCCTTACAAAATTGCGGGCAATAGCTTTTTCTCTTTTTTTCATTTTTTCATGCATTGTTAAAAATAGTCCATACGAAAATTTACAATACCTTTTCCAATGATTCCACATGGATAAGTTAGAAAACTCATAGATCTAACTCTAGAACTTGACCACACTCACAAATTCAAAATATAATAGGAGATATGGTCAATTGAATTTTATGTTCCATTTTCACCAAAATCTGATTTTCAACCCTTTGTGATTTCTAAGAAACTTTCATGTTTTCACATAATAACCAACATAACTCATCATAACACTTACTAATACTACATATAACCATGAATTTTATCAGTCCAATGCTTTTATTATGACTTTCATCATAATCAACAGTCCAATGCTTATATTATGACTTTAATCATAATCTACGTAAATAGATCATTTCCACAATTTAATAAGGAATGAATACAAAGGATCATTCACCATGCATGTGGTAATACACATAGACAAGTTATTCCAACATAATAATAAAGAATGGAATAACAGAAGGATTCACCATACGTGCGATAGACTGCACAGACAGGTTATTTCCAACAGAATAATAAAGAATGGAACCAGGTCACGCATAAACGCACAGACATGATATTCTGACAGAATAATAAATAATAGAACCAGGTTATGCATAAACGCACAGACAGGATATTCCGACAGAATAATAAAGAACGAAATCAGGTCATGCGAAATTCGCACCGACGGGTGTTGCCTCTTTTATAGTTCTAATAAAGAAGCTCTAACTCATTTAAGTATACATGTGTCAACAAGTAATACAGAGTAAGTAGAGTATCGAGCCCATAGAGAAAGTTATTAAACTTAAATTATCATGCTTCAATTAACTCACCGTATTTATATGCTTAGACTAATGACTAAAAGTGTTGAATTAAACTAATCCTGGATACAAACTAAAAATAAGAATACAAATGGAATAAATATAATCTGGAAATAATGGGACCCTAACTTCATTTAATATTTCGTCTAATCGCCACTATCACGCAAGATATGTTCACATATCACAGGAAAATAGCCAAGAGCACGAATAAAGTTATAACCATTTTTCAATGCACTATAACCTACTTACACAGCTTCTACAGATGTTAGACTCCATGTAATCACCAATATAACCAAAATCACTATATGTCTATGTGAAATTGCAATTATATTGATTTTAAGCACAAGCCCTTACTCTAGCTCATACGGTGAAACAGTATATGTCTATCTGGTTCACAAAATACGCAAGCCCTATAAAATAGCCCCATATTCGCATGTTATCATGATTACAATCCATACTTGCATGTTCATTATCAATTCCATACAAATACTGAGACGAATGGTGATCAAGCATTCATGCATGTAAAATAATCATGATAAATATCCCATATGATATGCAAAATAACCCTAGCATTTAAGCGTGCAACCAAACTACATATTAAAATTTGTTAGAATCCCATAATGGAGCTTAGTTCATAGCTGAACTAGAAGCCATTATAGGATCAACGCTAAACATGATCAATAATCAAACGATTGAAATAAGAAAGATAGAACAATCAAACCCAATCGCTGAATAAAAACCAATGACAAATGCTTAAATCCTCATAGAAATCCTGTAGATAATAATGAAAATCCACAATGACATAGAATCCCAAGAAGAATTGGAGAAGTAGACGATTTGGCTTCGTTCTCTGTTGGATTCTCTCCCAAGGTGTAAACCCTAGTTACAATATGAAAAATATGTCAAAAGACTCAATCCTCCCTTTGACACACGTCAGAATCATTTTTAAAAACCAAGTACACATCATTTAATTAAAATTATAATAAAACAGAATCACAACATAATCATCGCGCGCGGCCAGTGCGCGGCCCTGCGCCTCACCAGTATATCTCTCACGCGGGCGCGAGACTTGCAGAATGTCTTGCCCTGTCCAGCCGATTCCTCACGTGGGCACGCGTTGCACTAGGTTGCACGTGACATGCCCGCGGCCGTGCAACTTGCACTAGGTTGTCAGTGTCTAGCTGGGCACTCGCGCGGGCGTGCGTTTCCATGCTCATCTTGTCGCGCGGCTTACAGTCTACAAATTCTGGTTCTGGTTTTGTCATGCTGCTGTTACTTGTTCATTCATGCTTAATCTTCTTCCATGCTTGATCTCCTTGCTCTATTGCACCTTCATGTCATGCATTCTCCCGCATATGCCTTGCTTTCACGCGTCCATCCGCCTCATATCCTCTAATACCACCAAAATTAAGCTGATTCCTGTACTTATTAACCATAAGGAGTTTTAAGTAAATGCAATGCAAAATAACATGAAATGCAACTAAAACACAATAAAATGTACTTGAGAAGGGCATAATTTGCATGAATTGGTATTCAATAAGTAGGTAAAAATACCACTTATCAACATGATATTCCAACAGAATAACAACAGAATTTCACCATGTATGCGGTACTTCGCATAGACAGGTTATTCCAACAGAATAATAAAGAATGGAATAACAACAGAATTTCACCATGCATGCTATAGTCCGCACAAACATGTTATTCCAACAAATTAATAAAGAATGGAATAATAGAAGAATTTCTCTATGTATGTGGTACTTCGCATAGACAGGTTATTCTAACATAATAATAAAGAATGGAATAACAACCCTTACGAGTATTGAAAGAAAATAACTCTCTTCATGAATACGACAGAATAATACCCCTTACGAGTACAACAAATAATATCCCTTACCTTAGAAGAAACTGGATATTGAAAAAGTGAGGTAGCAGACATCTATTCTTCTTTCTCTCTATAATTTTTCTCTCTAGAGTTTCAGTGAATTCGTAAGAAATAATGAAGGAATGGGCTTCTATTTATAGAAGAACTGAAAGTTGCTCTTGGTCTTAACGAAGGGTCAAAATGACTCTTTGTAATATTGAAGAGACACCTACTATTTGTGAAGGGATGATTAACTCTTGGAACACCGAAGAGATAGGTAACTCTTGGAAAACTGAAGGGACAAATAACTCTTGGAAAACTAAAAGGACAAATAACTCTTAGAAAACCAAAAGGACAAGTTACTATTAAAACTTTAAACCAACGATCCATATTGATTTACTATTATAATTTCAACCAACGGTCTGAAAAATTAACACATATCCTCATGGAATAATATTGTACTCAAAAATGATTTGGACCGAAAAGAAATATATTTTTTGGGTCAATAGTACCTCGTGAATAGTACTTTGGGAATAGTACCCCCGTAAATAGTACCCCAACATAAAAAGTGTCCCAAATACCCGAGTGAATAATACTAGAGTGAATAGTAACCGGGTGAATAATAACCCGTGAATAGTATTTCGACATAAAAAGTACCCCGAATACCCGATTGAACAATATAACCTCCAGACATCAATTATTATCGAAATAAATGTCGATTTCCACTAACACAAATAATTTCAACACAATGGAACTATCAAATTCATCTATAATCAACACGAATATATTCATCATTAATATTATAACTCACAATATTTAACAACCATGTCGTTCCCAAAAAGAGGGGGCTTTCCAATAAGGATTTCTCCTTATTGGCGCGCAATTAGGTGACCAAACCTCTCCTTGACAGAACATCTAGACATTGTAAATATTATAATTAATAATATCAATAACTTTGCCATCTCAATTATTGATTTAATAATATAACATATTATACAGATGATACTGTGATAATAATTGAATCAATAATATGAGAGATATGATGCAGTAATTACTGTAGCAATAATTGAGTATAACTGAGTGATTTCTTACGTAAACATCAATAATCAATACCGTGTGCTACTATGTAAGACCCCAAATTATTAATAAATAAAATTTATTTTCCTCTATTTATCATTTTGAAATAGTAAGGGTTGATTTGATTAATGTGGTTAGTTATGGATAAAATATGCAAATATTTTAAATAAGCAAGTGGTTATAAAATATTCATTGTTGTCGGGGAATATTCGTTTGGTCGTGGAATATTCTTGCTGTCAGAGAATATTCGTACGACGACGTAGTCTTTTGTGGGCCCCATAACGGAAAGCGATTGGATGAAGAAAACGACAAATATAAGTTGTTTATAAATAACGACGCAGTTGTCACCGTTAATACTGTTGGAATACCCATTGGTTCAAACACAGTAATACGCGTTATTGCACAGTAGCACACGGTATTGCACCAATTATTGATTCTTATGTAAGAAGGCACTACTCAATAATTATTACAGTAATTACTGTTCAGTATTTTATTTTATTGATTCAATAATTGTTGAGTTGATAATTTATATTACTGTTGTTTCAATAATTATCATTATACAGTATTTTCAATTATCGAAGTAATAATTCATATTATCTGAATAATATTATTAGAAAATATTATTGGCAATGTCTAGAAAGTTCTGTCTTAGGAGAGGTTTGGTCACCTATTGCGCGCCAATAAGGAAAAATTCTTATTGGAAAGCCCCTCTTTTCTGGGAACTGTCTGGTTGTCAGTATTGTAATTCTGTAATATTATTCGTGAATAATTAATTATTGATTTATATGATGAGGAAAATATTGATTTTATGTGGATATAGATGGAGAAAATTTTTAATCTGACAATTATTAAAAATTAAAATTTTATCTTTTTCTGATAAAATAATTCATTTAAATATATTATTATATTTTAATAATATAATAATGGTGATATTTTTATAATGAATGTGGGATATATGAGTATATGCGGAGGAAGAGTATTTTTGTTGCAAAAATTGTTTAAAACATGTTAAACATGTTGGTGGACCCATTTCTTGACTGAAATTTGATTATAGCTTGTAAAATCGTCCGTTTGTGGATTTCGGTCAATTTCTATTTGTAAGTTAGAAAAACTTCCTTCTACAAAGTTGTAGATAATGAAATTTCCTATGAAAAGTCGCGAGTTTCGAATTTTTCTGACAAAAGAGCTATTTATTATGAATTATTGAAGTTCTGAAGCTCTGAAATAATTAATTTTTGAAGTTTAAAATATTTTAATTAGGAAAAAAGTTTTTTTATGTTTTGGCATGTGTGGCTGATGTTGTGGGCTGGTAAGTAGGCGTAGGAAGTTGTGAAAAAAAAATATATTATTAAATTAAATTTTCTGCTTTGGTGTTCTAAGCATTTTCTTATAAATAGAGTGCTTAGGTTAGAATTAAAAATTACACAAGAAACTGAAGTTTTCTCTCTCTATATTATCGAGCATATTATTGTGAGTATTTTGAGTATACTTTGAGTATTGCTATACGGTGCAAGTTCAAGTCATAGCCTATATCCGGTGTTTCAACTAGAAGTACTGTCTTTCGAGGTAAGGGATGCTATTTTCTTCGTAAGTGATATTATTTCTTCAATATCACTATGTCAAAATATTCGTTGGAACTTTTTATCAAATTTGGAATTTTTTCATGTCGGAGTTACTATTCGTGAGTTACTATTCATGAGTTATTATTCACGAGTTACTATTCACGAGTACTATTCACGAAGCATGATGATATTTTTTGTGAAATTTCTATCTTTTGGTGTCGGAGTTAATATTCACGTATATGACACTATTCACATATACGACACTATTCACCGAAAAATAAAATTTCTTCTTTTCGTCCAAAATATCTATTCTGGACACTAGTTTTGATTGTATCCATATTTTAATCATTCTTGAATTTTACCCCACTCTGGTTATTTATGAAATATTTTTGAACTTGGATTGTTTAAAGTATGAATCCTTAATATTTGTTCTTTTGTTTCACTGGATTCGTTTTCTTTAAAATATTTTTCATTATCCTCAGTCCTAAATGATGATATACTTGAATATCTTTGGCCTGTAGTGCAAAGATGGTTGATTCTATTATGAATGTGTTTGGCCGTGGTGCAAAGATGTACAGGTGTTGAGATGAACATGACCAACTGATGAATATCTTTGGCCTGTAGTGCAAAGATGAACATTTGGCTAAAGATGTTTATTGATTGATGTTACAGGGATAGAATAATGATGATGAACTGTTGAATTCATAGATATTAGTAGATTTCATCCTCTACGTAACTCTTCTATGAATTATTATTTTTCGCTGCGAATATTGATCTAAAACTTGTTGTTTAGTGTATTCTCTTAGATTTTTCCCTGTTGAAGACTAACGATAATTTGTTGTATATTATCTTAGTCATAATGTTCTTTACTGGGCTAGTTGAGCTCACCTTCTTCCTTTTTGTTCCATTTTTCTTCTCAAGAGGCAAGAATGTAGCGAGTACGAGTCGGGGTATGGAATGATGGTTATAGAGAGAGTTGTTTAGTAGTCCTCACCATCTTTGTAAAATAATAATTGTGATGAGGATTTATTTGGGTATAGATATTGTCTAGAAGATAATATTTGTATTTAAACTTATTGTTTTACTGTTGTAATAATAAAGTTGAAGTTGTTTCTGTACCATGTATTGACAACTCAGAATGGGTGATGTATACCTGTTTTGGGGGCGTCACAGTTGGTATCAGAGCTTAGGGATATGATCTCTGGCGGAGATCGAGGAATAGAACTAGGAGGGGAGAGACGAGTAAATCCTTCGCTAGTGTGTCCTACCTAAGCGTATTTGTTAGTTGGTCAGTATATAGAGATATTATGTGATATATTAATTTCCTTAATTAACCCTTGTTTTATGACAGTATTTGAGAATGTCGACTGAGAATATTAACAGTGGAGTAAATGAGACCGTGGAGACGCCTATACTCATCAACGAGGAGAACGTGCAACTGGCTGGCAATGTTACTCGTGTGAACAACACCACTGAGCAGATGATGAACGAGGGGATGTTTAGAAACTTTTTGCAGTTCATGCAAAATCAGATGAAGGAGACTCGTGTTCAAAATACAGGAGGAAATGATAGCAATTCACGAGTTGTCACAGCCAAGCAGTTCAAAGAGTTGGGACCATCGAAATTTTGGGGAAAGCCGGATCCGATTAAGGCGGAGACGTGGGTCAAACAAATCACCAAGATATTCGATGTCTTGGGATGTACGGAGGAGAAGAAGGTACCATTCGCCACCTTTATGTTTCGTAATGAGGCAGATTATTGGTGGGAGTCTGTGAAGCGTACCCATCCAGCCGCACTCAACATGTCTTGGGAGACATTTCAAAAAATATTTAATGACAAATACTTTCCTGAAAGTGTTCGTCATATGAAGGAAGTGGAGTTTATTAGATTGGAGCAGAATAACATGACGGTGTCCTAGTACGAGGCGAAGTTCGCAGAGTTATCCTGATTTGCACCTCATTTGTTGGAGAATGAGGAACGTATAACGCGGATGTTTCTGAGAGGTTTGAAACCTGGCATACGTCAGTATCTCATTTCTCATAAATTTTCTCTCTATTCAGATGTTGTCAATAGGACTCAGTTGTTAGAACGAGATAACGAGTACGTTCAACCGAGGGACCATAACCAGGATCATACCGGAGATAGCAGTCAATAGAATAACGATAGCCAGCGAAGAAAGAAAAAGATGGACAAAAATGGTAACCACTCTGGTGGTAGTCATGGCCATGAAAATAGAAGAAGCGACTCGGGGGGGGGGGGATTTTAAAAAGAGGAGATTCAACAATGATAATGTGAAGACGTCAGCACCAGCAGCAACTGGTTCCAAGGAAGGAGAACAACCACCGGTCATATGCTATAAGTGCGGAAAACAAAGACATATCAGCCCAAACTGCCCACAACAGTTTAAGGTATGTTATAACTGCGAAAAGGAAGGACATATCGTTCAAGATTTCACTGTAGCGAAACCAAGTCCAGCGGGGATGGTGACTCAAAAGGCTGTCCTAGAAAAGTCAAAGTCAACGGTTCCTGGAAGAGCGTTTGTCGTGACTGGTCAAAATGCGAGGAACCCAAACGAGGTGATCACGGGTAAGTTAATCATAAATTCTTTTGAAGTTTATACCTTACGTGATACTAGTGCAACCCATTCATTTATCTCTCCTGCTTGTGCTCAACGTTTAAACTTGACTCCGGAAAAATTAGACTTTGACCTATCTGTGGAAACTTCGTTAGGAGAAACTTTTATCACATCCACTGTTTATAAATCTTGTTTGATCCAAGTTGGCACCATCACATTACCCATTGACCTTATCTCTTTAAAGATACTTTCTTTTGATGTGATTTTAGGGATTGATTGGTTAACTACTCATCATGCCAAAATTGATTGTTTTCGTAAGGTTGTTAGTTTTCATATTCCTAATCAACCTGTTGTGCGAATTCAAGCAACTAAACTATTAAAATCAATCACTGTCATATCAAGTAATAAAGCTATTCGTTTATTGAAAAATGGATGTCAAGATTTCTTAGCCCATGTTATGGATTTGAATAAAGACACGTCGGCTTTGAATAATATTCCTGTTGTTAGTGACTTTCCTGACGTATTTCCTGAGGAATTTCCCGGTCTACCCCCAGAACGTGAAGTTGAATTCTTTATTTATCTTAAACCTGGTACAAAGACCATTTCTAAAACCCCATATCGAATGGCTCCTATTGAACTTCAGGAGTTAAAGGTCCAACTACAGGAGTTGTTGGACATCCGTTTCATTCGTCCTAGTACATCTCCTTGGGGTGCTCCTGTTTTATTCGTAAAGAAGAAAGACGGTAGTATGCGACTTTGTATCGACTACCGGGAATTAAACCATGTCACTATCAAGAATAGGTATCCACTACCTCGTATTGATGACCTGTTTGACCAGTTGCAAGGAGCACAATTCTTTTCAAAAATCGATCTTCGTTCTGGATATCATCAGCTGAAGGTTAAACCTGAGGATATTCCAAAGACAGCTTTCAGAACTCGATACAGGCATTATGAATTCTTAGTCATATCTTTTGGATTGACTAATGCTCCTGCTGCTTTCATGGATATAATGAACCGAGTATTCAAGGAATATTTGGATCAGTTCGTTGTTGTCTTTATTGATGACATCCTCATCTATTCCAAAAGCCATGAAGATCATGAGCGCCATTTAAAGCTGGTACTGCAAAGGCTTCGTGATAACAAACTATATGCCAAACCGAAGAAATGCGAGTTCTGGATTGAGGAGGAAGCATTCCTTGGGCACATGGTGTCAAAACTTGCAGTGTCTGTTGACCCGACGAAGATTGAAGCAATACAAAGTTGGGAACAACCAAAGACGGTGACTGAAGTACGTAGCTTTCTGGGTCTAGCTAGTTATTATCAGAGATTCGTGTAAGGGTTTTCTTAAATCGCTACTCCATTAACTCAGCTAACTCGGAAGGATACAAAATTCGTTTGGAGCGAGGAATGCGAGAAGAGTTTCCAATAGCTTAAGAGGAGACTTATTTCGGCACCTATTCTAACAATACCATCTAGTTCAGATGGATTTGTTATCTACAGTGATGCTTCGGGCAAAGGGTTAGGATGTGTTCACATGTAACGTGGAAAAGTCATAGCCTATGCCTCGCGACAACTTAAAGAATATGAGAGGAATTATCCTATTCATGATCTAGAGTTGACAGCAGTCGTTTTCGCGCTAAAGATCTGGAGGCACTATCTTTATGAGGAGAAAGTGGAGATATATTCAGACCATAAAAGCCTCAAATATTTCTTCACTCAAAAAGAACTCAACATGCGGCAACGACGTTGGCTCGAGCTATTGAAAGATTATGACCACACTATTCAATACCATCCTGGAAAAGCAAATGTGGTAGCTGACACGTTGAGTAGAAGATTATATGCAGGAACGAGTGCGATGATGTCAAATATACGCATAAAATCGACTTTAATCGAAAAAAAGTTAAAGTTGCTCAAGCCACCAACCCGGAGCTGATGCGTATGAAGAAGAAAGTACGAGAAGGTGCTATTCCGGAAGCGAGAATTGATGAAGAAGGAATACTTCGAGTCCATTCCAGACTTTGTGTTCCTAACGACTCTAATTTGAAGTACAAGGTTATGATGGAGGCACACAGTACACTATTTGCAATTGTTGGGTAAAATCTAATTACGCACAACACGCAAGTATACGTGGTCAACAAGTAATAAAGTGATAAGTTGAGTATCGTTCCCACAGAGAATTATTTAATAAAAATCACCAAGTACTAACCCGTAACCAACTCAATCTTATTTAAACAAATGAATTTAATGTTATAGATTAAAATATTTAACTAAACTAATTCTAATTACCACTAATTAAAAATCAGATTATGGAGAATTAAGATCACAACTTCACTTATTGCTTCATTTAGGTTAACACACTTCTCATCAATTATTCTCTATCCCAAATTGTTAATCAAGAACACGAAAGTAGTATTAACCACCTCTCGATGCACTAATACCGTATTAACGTCAATCCACAATTAAGATAGAAATCTGTTAAACACCTTAACCAACTAACCCACTATATCTCTATGTGAATTACAATTGAAGAAAGTTGAAGAACAAGTTCTCTATAAGATTACATGCGGCGTCAAGCATATCTCTACCTTAACACTCATCAAGTTTAAGCTACTAACAAAATCCTGAACACATGCTATCATGATTAGATCTAAATCTATACTTCATCTCTCGAGTTCATATAGATTATCACGGTAATTGATGGCCAATCAATTAAACAATTAATTCCAAATCATAATAGACAATCCTCACAATAAAAAATACTAATTGATAACGAAGCATATTAAAATAAACTACACAATAAGATCCATTGTAATCTCAAACAAAGAATTAGTTCATGATTATTGAATTTAAACTAAGAATCCACAATTGAATAATCATTAAAAGATAAAGATAGAAGAAGATGAGAAGAAATAATCTATTGTCAGTAGATTTGACGCTCCCTCCTTGCTCCTACTTTGAATCTTCAATGGTCTCCAAGTTGCTTCAATCTCCAAATCTAATTAGAACTAATGTTATGTTCTAATCTAAAGGAGTGTTTAATCTAGTCTAATCTATGTAATCTCTAAGCTAAGCTATGTAATCTCCCCTTATTTTATGCCTTACATCATGTATTTATAGGTTACAAGTCTAATTTTTAGCTTAGGAACAAACCCAATCCAATTTGGAGTCAAAAAGGTGTCAAAATTCGCCCAAAACGCAAAACTCTGCTTCCTAGCGCCTAGGCGCTTGAAAATGTACTGTCTGGACCGCCTAGGCACTTAAGGTTACTGACTTGGAGCGCCTAGGCGCTTGATTTGGCCTTGGCTGGAGCGCCTAGGCGCTTGCTGTTTTTCCAACATTTTCTGCTCCGACGTCCTTTGGGAAAATGGCCATAACCTCTTCTTCCGAACTCCGATTTAGATGATTCAAGATGATCCGGAAAGAGGAAAAGTAGATCTACAACTTTCATTCTTGAAGTTTCGTGAAATAATATCCGGAGCTATAGTCAAATTGGCTCTGAAGTGACTGCTGTGTAAATGGCAAGCCGAAAACGCGAATCTAGCCACCCCAAACATCGATCCATGTAACTTTTGTCCCAATTTCTACAAAACAATATAAAACATGCATGAATAGACACAAACACATAAAAACATCCTAAAAGACTTGAAAACAACAATAAATTAAGCTTGAATATATCCAATTCATGTGTATAAAACTCACTCATCAGCAATCCATCCTGGAAGTACTAAAATGTATCGTGATCTTCGACATACATTTTGGTGGAACAATATGAAGAGAGAGATTGCAAAGTTTATCTCGACGTATTTAACTTGTCAACGTGTAAAGGCAGAGCATCTAGTACCTAAGGGTCCATTGCAACCACTCGAGATTTCGAAATGGAAGTGGGAACACATTATCATGGAATTCGTTGAGGGTCTTCCTACGGTTTCTCAAGGCATAATTGCTATTTGGGTTATTGTTGATAGATTAACCAAGTCTGCTCATTTCTTGCCGATACGGGAGACTTATTCCCTTGAACGTCTTGCTAGTATATATGTAAATGAGATTGTGAGGTTGCATGGCATGCCAGTTTCCATAGTTTTGGATCGTGACCCAAGATTCACTTCAAGATTTTGGGTTAGCTTGTAAAAAGCTATGGACACGGATTTACGATTCAGTTTGGCATACCATCCTCAAACGGACAGAAAATCAGAGAGGACTATTCAAACTCTTGAAGATTTATTAAGACTCTATGTCCTAGACTTCAAGGGCAGTTGAGATAAGTATTTACCATTGGTGGAATTCTCCTACAACAACAGTTATCAGGCAAGTATAGGTGTGGCTCCATTTGAAGCATTATATGGACGAAAGTGTCGCTCTCCAATATGTTGGGACGAGGTGGGTGAAGCAACATTGTTGGGACTCGAGTTGGTACGTATGACTACGGAAAAGATCCAAATGATTCAACAACGTATACAAACGGCACAGGATCGACAAAAAAGTTATGCAGATCTTCATCGAAAAGACATGGAATTTAGTAGTGGGGATCACGTATTGTTGCGTTTAGCTCCATGGAAGGGAGTTACAAGATTTGGTAAACGAGGAAAGCTCAATACATGATTTATTGGTCCTTTTCAAATTCTTGACCGAGTAGGAAATGTAGCCTATAAACTCGCGTTACCTACGAGTATGTTTCGTGTTCATAATGTGTTTCACATATCTATACTTCACAAATATGTGAAAGACCCGAACCACATTATTGAGTTAGAACCGGATGAGATAGCCGAAGACTTAACGTATGAAGAGGTACTTATCAAGATCTTGGATAGAAAGGAGCATGTCCTACGCACGAAGATCATACCACAAGTTAAAGTTTTGTGGAGAAACCATGCTATTGAGGAGATGACCTGGGAGTTGGAAACGAAAATGAAAGCGGGGTATCCTCATCTTTTCTAAACACCAGGTACGTACGTCAATTTCGAGGAAAAATATTCATAAGGAGGGGAGGTTGTAACCCCAAATTATTAATAAATGAAATTTAGTTTCCTCTATTTATCATTTTGAAATAGTAAGGGTTGTTTTGATTAATGTGGTTAGTTATGGGTAAAATGCGCAAATATTTTAAATAAGCAGGTGATTATAAAATATTCATTGATATCGGAGAATATTCGTTTGGTCGTGGAATATTCTTGCTGTCGGGGAATATTCGTACGACAGTGCAGTCTTTTGTGGGCCCCATAACGAAAAGCGATTGGATGAAGAAAACGACAAGTATAAGTTGTTTATAAATAACGGTGCAGTTGTCACCGTTAATATTGTTGAAATACCCGGTGGTTAAAACACAGTAATACGCGTTGTTGCACAGTAGCATACGGTATTGCACCAATTATTGATTCTTACGTAAGAAGGCACTACTCAATAATTGTTACAGTAATTACTGTTCAGTATGTTTTTTTATTGGTTCAATAATTGCTGCGTTGATATTTTATATTATTGTTGTTTCAATAATTGTCACTACACAGTATTTTCCATTATCGAAGTAATAATTCATATTATCTGAATAATATTATTAGAAAACATTATTGACATTGTCTAGAAATTTCTGTCTTAGGAGAGGTTTGGTCACCTAATTGCGCACCAATAAGGAGAAATTCTTATTAGAAAGCCCCTCTTTTCTGGGAACTGCCTGGTTGTTAGTATTGTAATTCTGTAATATTATTCGTGAATAATTAATTATTGATTTATATGATGAGAAAAATATTAATTTTATATGGATATAGATGGAGAAAATTTTTAATGTGACAATTATTGAAAATTAAAATTTTATCTTTTTCTGATAAAATAATTTATTTAAATATATTATTATATTTTAATAATATAATAATGGTGATATTTTTATAATGAATGTGGGATATATGAGTATATGCGGAGGAAAAATATTTTTGTTGCAAAAATTGTTTAAAACATGTTAAACATGTTGGTGGACCCATTTCTTGACTAAAATTTGATTATAGCTTGTAAAATCGTCCGTTTGTGGATTTCGGTCAATTTCTATTTGTAAGTTAGAAAAACTTCCTTCAACAAAGTTGTAGATAATGAAATTTCCTATGGAAAGTCGCGAGTTTCGAATTTTTCTGACAAAAGAGCTATTTATTATGAATTATTGAAGTTCTGAAGCTCTGAAATAATTAATTTTTGAAGTTTAAAATATTTTAATTAGGAAAAACGTTTTTTTTATGTTTTGGCATGTGTGGCTGATGTTGTGGGCGGGTAAGTGGGCGTAGGAAGTTGTGAAAAAAAAAATATTATTAAATTAATTTTTCTGCTTTGGTGTTCTAAGCATTTTCTTATAAATAGGGTGCTTAGGTTAGAATTGAAAATTACACAAGAAACTGAAGTTTTCCCTCTCTATATTATCGAGCATATTATTGTGAGTATTTTGAGTATACTTTGAGTATTGCTATACGGTGCAAGTTCAAGTCATAGCCTATATCCGGTGTTTCAACTAGAAGTACTGTCTTTCGAGGTAAGGGATGTTATTTTCTTCGTAAGTGATATTATTTCTTCAATATCACTATGCCAAAATATTGGTTGGAACTTTTTATCAAATTTGGAATTTTTTCATGTCGGAGTTACTATTCACGAGTTACTATTCATGAGTACTATTCACAAGTCACTATTCAGGAGTTACTATTAATGAGTCACTATTCACGAGTACTATTCACGAAGCATGATGATATTTTTTTTGTGAAATTTCGATCTTTTGGTGTCGGTGTTACTATTCACGTATACGGCACTATTCACGAATACAACACTATTCACCGAAAAATGAAATTTCTTCTTTTCGTCCAAAATATCTATTCTGGACACTAGCTTTAATTGTATCCATGTTTTGATAATTCTTGAATTTTACCCCACTCTAGTTATTTATGAAGTATTTTTGAACTTGGATTGTTTAAAGTATGAATCCTTAATATTTGTTCTTTTGTTTCACTGGATTCATTTTCTTTAAAATATTTTTCATCATCCTCAGTCCTAAATGATGATATACTTGAATATCTTTGACCTGTAGTGCAAAGATGGTTGATTCTATTATATAACTATTTGTTCAGTTATGTAGGAATTGTCATATAATTCATGAATGTGGTATTACTGTTATCCTTTATTAAAACTTGTTGAGCTTGTTATGCTCACTTCTTGCGTGAATTATATGATTACAGTTAAGGATGAACGTCCTGAGAATGCTAATAGAGATAAGGGCAAGGCTAAGATGTATGCTTAGCTATTGTGTAATAGATTAGTATGTTTGTATGTATTATACATTATGAACAATGAATGATGTAATCGATTTATGAACCTGGAAAGGATTATACATTGATTGTAATAAGAAGATAGTTATTACCTTCATTTTATTGTATTTCAACGGAATGATTGTATGGATATTAGTATAGTGGAGAACCATATATCGGGTTAGAAGATACCCGAATTTTGGGGCGTCACAGGTTGGTATCAAAGCATTAAGTTATAAAACTTAAGGGGGGAAGAACCTTAGGCTAATAACCTCCTAAATAAGGTTAAGAGGTTCGCTTTTAAAGTATTTAATAAATGAAATGTGATTTGTGCTTATACTATTGTGTATTATGTACTAATCAATTTGTTATATGCTATTGTAGATGTCGATCGATAGCATGATGTATAGAGACATTCACGTTGTGAGTGAAGAGTCAGTTAACCAAGTTGAGATTGTACCAATGCAAGTGGCGGAGGTACCATTATTTGTACTAGAGGACTCAGGCATTGAGGAGTACATCTCCGAGGAGGAATACTCTGAGGAGATGATGGAGGTAACATCGATTAATACGGTGGTACCTATTCAGGAGCCAACACCTTCGAATGCAATGAGATCATTGTATATGGTTGTGTTGGATAGAAATGTGCATCTGCGCACTATAGTGCATACACAGAATGAAGGAGATAACAACACTTTATGAGGCGAAGGAATCTTAAGAGGCGGATTTTGAGTCATAGCACGACGAGAAAGTGCTTATGACAGATAAGGCACGTGACTATAAGGAAGAGGCCGTATAGCTTCGAAAGAAACTAGTTGAGAAAGACCAGAAAATATTTATGATGTCATACATCCATGAATGTGCCCATGAGGATTTCAAGTTAAAAATTGCTTGTTATTCTATTGAGTCAAGGAAGACTCGACATACCATTAGTCGAGATATTGTGTCGATATTGGCAAATCAAAAATATGATAATGTCGTTCGATAGTGTTAGTAGATCGTTAGATCTTTTGTGTATATAGTAGTGACGTAAAACCCTCTTTTGTATAATTAAAGGGTAGCCTTTTTGTAAATCACAATTTTTGTTGAAGGCAATCACGAGATAGTATTTAATAGCTTTTTGGCTAAAGAAACATGATGTTAATAGTTTTGACTATGAAAGCTTATTAATAGAATGAAGTTTTTTAATGTGCTTGATGTGGTATGAGTGGTTGTTGTTGTTTGAGAATGATAACCAAGTAGTTAAATAGATAATAACAAAACTTTATTTATTTAATCAGAATTATGCCTCCAAGAAGGAGACAACGGAACCAAGAGGCCGAGTCTCATAATGAGAATCAGGGGGGGGGTCCTAATAACCCTATGCAAGAGTTCGTTAATTTATTAAGGATGCATTTAACCAAGTGGGAGAGGTATTCCTGTAGCTCCTAGGGTAGCAAGAACAACTACCTTTAAGGAATTTAAGAGTATGGGTCGTCCTGAGTTCCGAGGAACGACGGACCAATTAGAAGCCCAAACATGGGAAAAAGAGATTGAAAAGGCGTTTGTGATAACAAACGTAGCTGAGGCGCAGAAGACTTCTTTTGTTACTTACATGATGAAGGGGGAAGCCAACTACTGGTGGGAGGCTCACTAGGGTGGGGCTAGGACCGAAGCTGTTACATGGGAACAGTTTAAGAAGGTCTTCTTTGAGAACTACTTCTCTACTAGCATGAAAGGTAGGATAGAGATTAAGTTCTTAGAACTTAAGTAGGGGGATATGGCAGTTCCCAGTATGTTGCCAAGTTCAATGAATTGGCAAGGTTTGCTCCACACCAGTTGGATACGGAGGAGAGGAAGGAGCGCAGGTTTGAAAAGGGCTTGAAACCCTGGCTCTATAGTAGAATATCGGTTTTTCAGAGTGCTTCCTACGGGACCATTCTGGAATAGGCAATTATAGCAGAAGGTGGTGGTAAGGCATTGTCTCAGTACCACAAAGAGTGAAAGAACAAGAGTAAGTTATAGGGAGTGAGTAAGGCTGAAGTTGCCAGCGGAAGCAACAACATGCCAAAAAGAAAGAGTTTTAACCCTAGGAATACTGGGGTAAAGCAGGGAGATCCCAAGCGAAGGACAGAAGCATGTAAGACATGCAGAAAGACTCACATTGGAGTCTGCTTAAAGGGGAAATTAGTGTTCTACAACTGTGGGCAGGAGGGGCATTTATCACCCAACTGTCCTAACCCTAAGAAGAACCAGGGGTGTTTTGCCTGTGGGTCATTAGACCACATGGCAAGAAATTGCCCGAAGAAGGGTTTAGAGGGAAATAAAGGTTCTGGTAGTGGTAAGTTAGCCATTACTGGACCAACACCATCAGCGGGTAGACCCTCAGCTCATACGTTTAATATGACTATCCAAGATGAGGTTACATCAACGGATGTGGTAGCAGGTATCATTCCGGTCAATAAGATAAATGCTTATGTGCTCTTTGACTCGGGTGCTACTTGTTCTTTTATAGCATGTGAATTTGTTTAGCGATTAAGTTTAATCCCTGAGAAGTTACCAATACCTTTAGACGTTAAAGTAACAAATGAAGAGATAATCCCCATTGAACATATTAATAAGAATTGTTGCGTAGAAATTAGAGGGAATAAGTTATCGATAGATTTGGTACCAATAAGGTTAAAAATATTCGATGCTATTCTTAGTATGGATTGGTTGGTTAACCATAAGGCGATAATAGATTGATATAGAAAAAGTGTAAACCTTCGGCTTTCTAAGAAAACCAAGATGGTGTTCTTCGGTAGTAAATCACCAAGACGCTTGTTGTCTGTCGATGACACAAGCTAAGAAGATGTTAAGAAAAGGGTGTGTAGGTTATCTGTGCCATGTTGTGGATACCTAAAGAGTGGGAACATCCTTGGACCAGATACCTATAGTGCAAGAGTTTGCAGATGTATTTCCGAAGGAGTTACCGGGTATTCCATCGGACAGGGAAGTTGAGTTTGTAATTGATCTGTTACCAGGAACGACACCAGTTTCAAGGGCACCATATCGGATGGCACCAGTTGAGATGAAGGAGTTAATGGTTCAGTTGCAAGAACTATTAGATAGAAAGTACATTCGACCGAGTGTGTCTCCTTGGGGAGCACCAGTGTTAGTTGTCAAGAAGAAGGATGGGTCGTTAAGACTTTGTATCGACTATCGAGAGTTGAACAAATTAACGATTAAGAATAAATACTCGTTGCCGAGGATCGATGATCTATTTGATCAGTTGAAAGGGGAAAAGTATTTTTCTAAGATAGATTTCCACACGAGGTATCATCAGTTAAAAGTGTGGAAGGAGGATGTACCTAAGACGGCGTTCAAAAATCGTTATGGTCATTACGAGTTTCTGGTAATGTCGTTTGGGTTGACTAACGTGATAGCCGCATTTATGGATATGATGAACAGAGTGTTCAAACAGTATTTGGACAAGTTCATCATAGTGTTCATTGATGATATTCTAGTCTATTCTAAGACGTTAGAAGATCATGCAAAACATTTAAGGATAGTGTTGGAAACACCAAGTAAGGAAAAGTTGTATGCGAAATTCACAAAGTGTGAATTTTGGCTTGAGATAGTGCAGTTTCTAGGACATGTTATTGATAAAGATGGCATTTCCATAGATCCAGGAAAAGTAAAAGTAGTTAATGAATGGGAGCAATCGAAAATGCCAACTGAAGTTCAGAGTTTTCTAGGGTTAGCAGGATACTATAGAAGGTTCATTCCGGACTTTTCTAAAATAGTTACTCCGTTGACAAATCTAACAAGAAAGTCGATGAAGTATGTGTGGACTGAAAAATGTGATAACAGTTTTTAGGAGTTAAAGAAAATGTTAAGTGAGGCACCTGTATTGTCTTTACCAGACGATACAGGGAATTTTGTAATGTATAACGATGCTTCGCATAAAGGACTGGGTTGCGTGCTCATGTAGCATGGCAAGGTCATTGCGTATGTGTCACGTCAATTGAAAAATTATGAGAAGGTCTATCCTACTCATGATCTGGAATTGGCAGCTATAGTTTTTGCCTTGAAGATATGGAGGCATTATCTATACGGTGAGAAGTGTGAAATATACACGAACCACAAAAGTCTGAAATATATCTTCACATAAAAGGAGTTGAACATAAGACAAAGAAGATGGTTAGATCTGATAAAAGATTATGACTGTAATATTTTATATCATCTAGGGAAGGAAAATGTAGTAGCCGATGCGCTAAGTAGGAAGGGTAGAGAGAAACTGTCAATGTTAACAAATCAGAATGAGTTGATAATAGTGATGGCAAACATGGAGATAAAAGTTAATCTTTCGAAGGAAGCGGAGGAAATGTTATTTTCCATGGAAACCCAACCGACCATAGTGGAACTAGTTAGGGGAGTACAATCGACCAACGAGGAATGCAAGCAGATGAAGAAGAGGGTAGAAGATGAAGAAAAGACTATGTATAACCTCGATAAGGAGGGATTACTTCATTTTGAAGGAATAATTTGGGTTCTAAATGATCCCGAATTAAAAGAGGAGATAATGATAGAGGCTCATAGTTCGAGGTACTCGATACATCCCGATAGTACGAAGATGTATCAAGACCTTCGTCAGAACTTTTGGTGGACGAACATGAAAAGGGAGATAGCAGAATATGTTAGTAGGTGCTTAACTTGTCAAAAAGTTAAGGCGGAACACCAACGACCGAGTGGGTTGTTGCAACCATTAGAAATTCCAAAGTGGAAATGGGAGCATATCACCATGGACTTTGTGGTGGGACTTCCAACAACAAGGAAATGATACGATGCTATTTGGGTGATAGTGGACTGATTGACAAAATCGGCTCATTTTCTACCAATAGGAGTTAGGTATAACCTAGATCAGTTAGCTAAGTTGTATGTCAAGGAAATTATTTCTAGACATGGAGTACCTGTTTCGATTGTGTTAGATCGTGATTCACGATTCACATCGAACTTTTGGAGGAGTTTGCAAGAGCAAATGGGAACACAGTTAAGATTGAGTACGGTGTATCATCCTCAGATGTATGGTTAGAGTGAAAGGACAATTCAAATGCTTGAAGATATGTTAAGATCTTGCGTTATGAATTTCAAAGGGAGTTTGGACGAATATCTACCATTGGTGGAAGTTTTCGTACAACAATAGTTTTCACTCTAGTATAGGCATGCCGCCTTACGAAGCATTGTATGGAAGGAAGTGCCAAACTCCATTGTGTTGGGATGAGGTGGGTGAACATCGGAGGTTGGGACCTGAGATGGTACAGAAAACGGCGGACATGGTGAAGTTAATACGTGCTCGATTAGTAACTTTTCAAGATAGGCAGAAGAAATATGCGGATCCTCATAGAGAAAAGAGAGAATTCGATGTAGGATCTTTTGTCTTTCTAAAAGTATCTCCTTGGAAGGGGAATATACATTTTGGAAAGAAGGGGAAGTTAAGTCCAAGGTTTGTAGGACCTTTTGAGATTTTAAGAAGGGTAGGAGAGGTGGCTTATGAAGTAGCCTTACCTCCAGAAATAGAATGCATTTATAATGTGTTTCATGTGTTTGTGTTGCGTCCTTATAAATAGGACTATAAACACGTAATAGAGTATGAATCTGTCCAGATAGAGAAAGATTTGTCCTATGAGGAACTTCCAATTCTAATTATTGAAAGGAAGGAAACAAGTTTTAAGAAATAAGGTCATACCTTCAGTGAAGGTGTTATGGAGAAACCACAATGCTGAAGAAGCAACGTGGGAGCTCGAAAGTAAAAAGAAGGAAGATTTACCTCATTTGTTCATGTAATTCTAAGCTAAGATTCTGGGGACAGAATCCTTATAAGGGGGAGAGAATGTAACGCCCGAGAAAATCAGATATATATGATAATTAAATTTTTATTTGATTGTGTGAATTAAATGAATTTAATTGATTTATTATGTGAGTGAGCTATGTTAAGGTCGTTCTATGACCTAGAATGTGTTTATGTGGTTAATAATCTGGCAATATGCTTGAATTAATTGTTTAGAATTTCTAAGACGAAAATAAAGGTTTTCCAAGAAATTTTTGTAAAAATACTATTCATCCATTTATGTTCAGGGAATTATTTTGAAATTCTAAGAAATGCGTAACGATAGAATATTGATATAAGATGAAATATCTGATAATATTTCAATTATGGCAAATGGAGTTTTTGCCTACGGACTTAAAACCTAAGGGTTGAATATATTGATTTCCGATAAGGAAATGAAATACGTAGAAAAATTGCATTATAGTTAAAGTGAGTGTTATACAAATATGGTACTAATAAGTATCTATGTGTAATACGATGATTAAATATGAAGTACAATACAATTATCGTACAAGTATTATACGGAGAGAATACATGAATTGTACGTATAGGATACGATTCGTATTATAGAATTAAGTTAAGACTTAATGTTAATTCATTTGGGTTGGATCATAATTAGTCCAATTATTTTAATGAGCAAGCCCAAGGGGATTAATTGGTCAAGGCAAGTCAAATCCCAAGGTTAAATTAGTTAAGCCCAATTCATGAAAACTGAACCGTGGGTCGAATCGGTGGGTCACCGAATGGGTAAAACCCATGGGGCAACCCATGGGGATGACCCATGGGCAAGGGTGGGCTGACCTTGGTGTGCAAGCTAAGAATAAGGCTTGGTCACCAAGCATTTTTACTTGGTGACCAAGAGTGAACAGTAAGGAGGTGATGATAGTTTGTCCAAATTGCCCTCCATTTTATTTTCTATAAATAGGAAGCTAGGTTTGGCCATTTGAGAGTTTTTTAAATTGCCTAACCTAGATTATTTGAGAGAGAAAGAGAGCTAGATTACACAAAACATATATTTTGGACCGCTTTGACTTAGAGTTTTCAATAGATTTCATAAGAGTTCTTGAGGTAATAATCCTTATCTTTCATTTCTATCTCTATTGATTTTCTTTTATTTTGGAGAATCATAAAATGGGTGGTATGTCTTTTATAGTGAATTAAAGATGACTTACCATAGATTCAATCTCTATAAGTCATGAGATCATAGGAATCATAAGGTTCGATATAGTTTCAAACCATGAAATTATTGATTGTTGAGATCGATTGTTAATAAACGTCGAACTCCATCAATACGTTAATATATGCATCTTGCTTGGTTAGGATGTAGATATGAAATCCATGGAGTATTCCATATTATTTGGCCTAAAGAACGTTAGTAACGAAGTTATGGCGAATTTCACTGAAATAGACGTTAAACGTCGAAAACGTTGCAATTTTGGATAGGAGGTCGAAAGTTTCCTCGAGACATGAAAATGTTGTTTTTCAATGTCAACACGTGAGATAGGGTAATTAAGAGTTATGGATTCGAGAATCGTCGGATTCCAACTTAAAACGAAGGAAACGAGCATTGAACGTTCATTAATGTTTACGAACGCTTAGAAATTGAACTCAATAGTGAATTTTGAGTTATCATATTCAAAAGTGTCAAACTCTTATATGAACGTGTAGAGTATATCATTTATGATGTGTAGGCTTTTGAACAGACCAAATCGGGCTTATAACAAAGAAGTTATGACCCCGGGAATTTCACAAAATTTTTCAAAATTGTTGAAATTCTGGTACTGAAGTCTGGCGCCGCAGCGCAGACGTAGTGTTAAAAGTCACGCCGCAATGCCAGTCTAGTACTTAGAGGCCCACGCCACGGCTCGAGTGCTGGGCTTTTGATAGAGAACTTAGGTTTTGAATTTCTATTCTTCATAGATCTATAAGGGTAATGTTTGTACACTTCATAAGTGTATTGAAACTATTCCTATACTACCAACACTAAGGTATATGGTATTGAACTTCGGAATTGAATGCATCTTAGTAAGTTATGAATGATGAACCCTAATTAGTAAACAATGTTGGTACATTATTAACAATGTTTGAGTCTGATTAATAACGTTAGTTGGTAATAAGCCGGGATGAGGGTAGTAAGTCGAGTTGACTTTATTATTAATATAAAGTTAACTAAGAGATAGAAGAGAAAGAAGTTGATAGAAACAATGTGAACATTTGTTTAATAGCTAATTACAGTGTGCTATGTGAATATATCATGTAGATTCGGTAAAGGCTGTGGTCAGTCGATTAAATTATTTGAAGACACTGAAAGGCAAGTTTTCTTAACGCTTGTCTGACTTTCATGTTCGTCAAGTTTTATGTGATTCATTGTACTGAATTACACGACTGGTTTCAAAGAAAAAGTCGATGCTAGATTTAATTCGACTAGACTACTCGTAATATATAGATTGATTGATATTCATATCTTTCTATATAGAAATATTAACGCTATCCTATGCCAAGTAATTGGTGCGGATGTGAATGTAAGGTTTGTCTATGAACAAACAAAAATATTTTTCATCGATTATTCGATGGGCACGCGAGTTTGCCAAATATTAAACCTAAATACATTTAATGAATGAGTCTTGATCAACATAGAGTACAATAGGCTGATCACCTAGAAGTGCTCGTAAGTAATGCGGATGTACAACCTTAGTGTTGTGATATCCTTTTCAAGTATGAAAATAGAAAGCTACTATTCATGGTCTATCGACCGGTTCAGAATTCCTAATCTACTCTATACTTTGGGAATTGATGATATGAAATGTTAAAGTATTATTGTTTCATAATGCTTCATAACTATTTGTTTAGTTATGTAGGAATTGTCATATAATTCACAAATGTGGTATTACTTTTATCCTTTTGTTAAAACTTGCTGATCTTGTTCTGCTCATTTCTTACGTGAATTATATGATTGCAGTTAAGGATGAACGTCCTGAGAATGCTAAGAGAGATAAGGGTAAGGCTAAGATGGATGCTTAGCCATCGTGTAATAGATTAGTATGTTTGTATGTATTATACATTATGAACAACGAGCGATGTAATCGGTTTATGAACCTGGGAAGGATTATACTTTGATTGTAATAAGAAGATAGTAATTACCTTCATTTTGTTGTATTTCAATGTAATGATTGTATGGATATTAGTATAGTGGAGCACTATATGTCGGGTTGGAAGATACCCGAATTTGGGGGCGTTAGACCTGGAAGACAATAATCCTCATGAAAATAATAACACCGATGAAATGGTGAATGAATATGTGATGTTCAGAGGCTTTATGCAATTCATGCAACATCGGGCGAGAGTGGCTCCTATCCAAAATGTAGGTGAAAACATTGACAACTCTCGGACGGTCACCGCTAAGCAGTTTAAGGAGCAGGGACCACCAGAGTTTTTTGGAGAGCCAAAACCACTTAAGGCAGAGACGTGGATAAAGCAGATCAACAAGATATTTGATGTCTTGGGATGCTCTAAGGAGCAAAAGGTTCCCTTTTCCACCTTCATGTTGCATGCAAAGGCATATTACTGGTAGAAATCTATAAAGCGTACTCAAACTGCAGCACTGAAGATGTCTTTGGAGAAATTCCAAGAATTGTTCAACGACAAGTACTTTCCTGAAAGAATTCGTCACATGAAGGAGGTGGAGTTCATCAAGCTTGAGCAAAAAAATATGACCGTGGCGCAGTACAAAGCTAAGTTTGCCGATTTGTCTTGGTTTGTGTCCCACTTGGTTGATAATGAGGAGAGAATGATGCGGATGTTTCTAAGAGGTTTGAAACCCGAGATACGTCAATACCTTATCTCTCATAAATTGTGTTTGTATTCAGACGTTGTGAATAGGGCTCAGTTATTGGAGCACGATAATGAGTCAACCCAACCAAGAGAGAGCACCCGACAAGTCAATAATACTAGTGGTAATCAACATGCCAGAAATGATAACCACTCCAGTGGTAATCATGGCCAAGACAATAGTAGTGGAAAGTTCAAGAAGAGAAGGTTCAGCAAGGATGGAAAGACGTCAGCACCAGCACCCACTGTTAAGGAAGGAGAACGACCGCTGGTTGTATGTTACAAATATGGAGGGGAAGGACACATAAGTCTAAACTGCACGATGCAGTCCAAAGCATGTTATAATTTAGGAAAAGAAGGTCACCTAGCCTGATTTTATCGTGCACCAAAGTCAAGTCCAGCTAGGATGAAGGCATCCAAGGGTGTCCCAGACAAGACAAAACCGGTAGTTCAAGGTAGAGCGTTTGTATTAACCTCCCAAAAAGCGAGGAATCCGAATTAGGTGATAACGAGTAAGCTAATCATAAACTCTAGAAAAGTTTATACTTTATTTGATACTGGTTCTACCCATTCCTTTTTTTCTCCTACTTGCGCTCAACGTTTAAATTTGACTTTGGAGAAATTAGACTTTGATTTATATGTTGAAACTCCGTTGGGAGAAAACTTCATTACATCCACGATTTATAAGTCTAGTTTGATTCAAATCGGTAATCGCACATTACCTAACGATCTTATTTCTTTGAAAATACTTGCATTTGATGTGATTCTAGGGATTGATTGGTTAACTACTCATCATGTAGAAATTAATTGTTTTTGTAAGGTTGTTAGCTTTCATATTCCTAACCAACCTATTATGCGAATTTAAGCAACCAAGCCATTAAAATCCATCACTGTCATCTCAAGCCATAAAGTTATTCGTTTATTGAATAACGGATGTCAAGTTTTTTTAGCTCATGTCATGGATCTAAACAAAAATACGTAAGTTTTGAATGATATTTCTATTGTTAATAAATTTCCTGACGTATTCCCGGAAGAACTTCCTGGCCTACCCCCAGAGCGTGAAATTGAATTTTGTATCGACCTTGAACTCGGTATAAAACCCATTTCCAAAGCCCCATATCAAATGACTCCTATTGAACTTTAGGATTTAAAGACCCAACTGCAGGAATTGTTAGACAGCAGTTTCATTCATCCTAGTACGTTTCCTTGGGGTGCTCCTGTTCTATTCGTGAAGAAGAAAGATGGGAGTATGTGACTTTGTATTGATTATCGGGAGTTGAACCATGTCACTATCAAAAATAGATATCCATTGTCTCGCATTGATGACCTATTTGATCAGTTGCAAGGCGCCAAATTTTTTTCAAAGATTGATCTTCGTTCCGGATATCACCAATTGAAGATTAGAACCGATGACATTCCAAAGACAGCTTTCAGAACTCGGTACAGACATTATGAATTCCTAGTCATGTACTTTTGGATTGACTAATGCTCCTGCTGCCTTCATGGATATGATGAACCGAGTATTCAAGGAATATCTGGATCACTTTGTGGTCGTCTTTATTGATGACATTCTCATATATTCCAAAAGTCATGAAGATCATGAGCAACACTTGAGGCTGATACTCCAAAAGCTTTGTGAAAACAAGCTTTATGCCAAGTTGAAGAAATGCGAGTTCTGGTTTGAGGAAGTAGCATTCCTTGGGCATGTAATATCAAGTTATGGAATACCTGTTAACCCAGCAATGATTGGAGCAATTCAAAGCTGGGAGAAACCTAAATCAGTGACCGAAGTACGTAGTTTTCTCGGTTTAGCTAGTTATTATCGGAGATTCGTGGAAGGATTTTCTCGAATCGCTACTCCATTAACTCAATTGACTCGAAAAGATACAGAGTTTGGTTGGAGCGAAGAATGTGAGAAGAGTTTTCAAGAACTCAAGAGAAGACTCATTTCAGAACCTGTTCTGACAATACCATCTGGCTCGGAGGGATTTGTCATCTATAGTTATGCTTTAGGCAAAGGGATTGTAAGACTGCATGGTATGCCTGTATCCATAGTTTTTGATCGTGACCCAAGATTCACTTCAAGATTTTGGGTTAGTTTGCAAAAAGCTATGGGCATGGATTTACGATTTAGTTCGGCATATCATCCTCAGACGGACGGACAATCAGAGAGGACTATTCAAACTCTTGAAGATTTATTAAGACTCTGTGTCCTTGAATTCAAGGGAAGTTGGGACAAGTTCTTACCGTTGGTGGAGTTTTCCTACATCAACAGCTATCAAACAAGTATTGGCATGGCTCCATTCAAAGCATTGTACGGAAGAAAGTGTCATTCTCCAGTATGCTAGGATGACGTGGGTGAAACAACGTTGTTGGGACCGGAGTTAGTACGTATGACTACAGAAAAGATTCAAACGATTCGACAACGTATAAAAACCTCACAAGATCAACAAAAGAGTTATGCTAATCTTCATCGAAAGGGCGTGGAATTCGATATTGGAGATCATGTGTTGTTACGTGTTCCTCCATGGAAAGGAGTTACGATATTTGGAAAGAGAGGAAAGCTTAATCCTTGATTCATTGGCCCATTTTTAATCCCTTATCAAGTAGGAACTGTGGCCTATAGACTCGCTTTACCGCCAAGTATATCTCGTGTTCATAACGTTTTTCATATATCCATGTTACGTAAATATAGTGAAAGACCCGAACCACATTATTGAGTTAAAACTGAATGAAATAGCGGAAGATTTAACGTATGAAGAGATTCCTGTTCAAATCTTGGATAAAAAGGAACATATTTTACGCTCCTAGGTTATACCTCAAGTCAAGGTTTTGTGGAGAAACCACGATGTTAAGGAGATGACCTGGAAGTTAGAATCTGAAATAAAATCAAGGTATCCTTAACTCTTCGGTATACCAGGTATGTACCCTAATTTCGAGGGCAAAATTTCATAAAAAGGGGAGGTTGTAAGACCCAACTTTTATGAATAAAGATGAATTTTCAATAAATATCATTTTTGAATATTATGGAGTAAATTTGATATAATGTTATAGTTGTGGGTAATATTTAAAAATTTTAAAAAGTATGCAAGTTGTTATATAATATCCGATTAGTCGGGGAATATTCATTTTAATAGGGAATATTCGTACGACGACACAACGAAATTATTGTCGGATTGAGAAAACGACAAAAATATTTTTATAAAAATAACGGCGGAAGTTTTACCATTAATTGTTAAAACACCCGGTGTTAAAAGTACAGTAATATGTGTGGTTGCATAGTAGTACACGGTATTGATTATTGATGCTTACGTGAGAAGTCACTCAGTTTTGTTCAATTATTGCTACAGTAATTATTTTATAGTATCTCACGTTATTTGATTCAATTATTGTCGATATTTTATATATTATTAAGTCAATAATTGAGATAACAAATTTATTAATATTATTATTTGCAATATTAACGATGTCTAAAAATTCTGCCAATGAGAGGTTTGGTAACCTAATTGCGCGCCAATAGGGAGAAATCCTTATTGGAAAGCCCCTCTCTCCTGGGAACGACCTAGTCGATTTATATTGTGAATTATAATAATGATGATATATATTGTTAAATATATTGAGGTGTCTTTTTATGAAGTCACAGAAGTTTATATATATATATATATATATATTATAAATTTTGTTTTATTAGAATTATTAATGTAATAAAACAGAAAAGCTTTTTATATAAAACAAAATAATTTTATGAAGTTATTTGTTTTATTAGACTATAAATAGAATATATTATATTTTATTATGCATAGTAAAATCTTTTTATATAAAACATAAGACTTTTATAAAGTTATATGTTTTATTGGACTATAAATAGAATATATTATATTCTATTATGCATAGTGTTTGCATAGTGACTGCATAATATTTGCATAGTAAAATCATTTTATATAAAATAGAAAATTTTTATAAAGTTATTTGTTTTATTAGATTTTAAATAATATATATATATATATATATATATATATATTATAAATAGAATATATATTATATTTTATTGCATAGTATCCTTTTCTATTTTCCTATAAATAAGATGTTTAGTTAGAATTGAAAACACACTAGAAGTTCAGAGAATTCTTCTTCTATAATCTTGAGCGTATTTCTTTAGAGTTTTAAGAAGCTTTAAGCGTAGTGCAAGTTTTCTTCAAGTATATCCCTGCCCTACCCGTCGGAGTACTCTTCTTTATAAGATAAGGGGTATTATTTCTTTAGTCTTCATGAAGAGAACTTCTGTTATTCTATTTCTTATTATTCTGTTGTATAACATGTACATGCGAAGAACCGCATACATGGTGAAATTCTTCTGTTATTCCATTCTTTATTATTCTGTTGGATTATCTTGTCTGTGCGTATTACGCATGACCTGGTTCCATTATTTATTATTCTGTTGGAATAATCTGTCTGTACGGTCTATCACAAGCCTGGTGAAGTCTTTTGTTATTCCATTCTCTATTATTCTGTTGGAATATCCTCTCTGTGCGTTTACTCATGACCTGGTTCCATTATTTATTATTCTTTTGGAAAATCCTACTTGTGCATTTACGCATGAACTGGTTCCATTATTTATTATTCTGTTGGAATAACCTATCTGTGCGGTCTATCATATGAATGGTGAATTATTATGTTATTACATTCTTTATTATTTTGTTGTAATAACCTATTTATGTGGATTACCACATGCATGGTGAATGACCCTTCGTATTCATTTCTTATTAAATTGTGGAAATGATCTGTCTACGTGGATTACCACATGGCGGGTGAAAATCCATTGAAGTTTCATATATTCTATGATACTTATTTGGTTAAAATTTTGGCTTCTATACTCCATGAAATTAGTGGAATATCCTTGATATTTGTGCTTCATCCAGTATCTTTTCATGAAAATATTCTTCTAAGCATTCTTGAATTTTACTCCACAAAGTAGTATCATGTTGACAATTTGGACTTTATTGAGTTCAGGATAAATTAACTTATAAATCTTTAAAATTTATTCTTGAACTTATTTTATTGAATTATTATGTCATTGTCATCATCCTCATGCTTATATTGTTATGAAAGTCATCTTTGACTTACGTACATAGATGGACTCGGTAAGATTATGACCAGGGATTATTCGGTATAATCATGACATGTAATGTTATAAATGATGTGGTAAAAGTCCTTAGTGGCATGTAGTGTATTGACATACAATTTTTGGTATGATTAAGACCAGGGATTATTCGGTATAGTTATCATCATTGATAATTTAATCAATATCCTTGGCCCAAAAAGCAGGGATGACTCGATGATGTGGTTTATTTATTAAGCTGATTCTCCGCGATAAAAACTGATGAAAACATTTTAAATCATAGAAGATAGTAGATATCATGCTCTACTTGACTCTTCTAATGGATTGCTTATTCCGCTACAGTTAAACTTGATGTCTATTGTATTTTATCGGTTTAACATTGTTGAAGACTAATGATAATTTCTTCTGCATTATCTTAGTCATAATATTTCTTACTGGGCTAGCTGAGCTCACCCCTTTCTTTCACTGTTTTCTTCAGGAAATGAGAACGTAGTCGGGACTAGTCGGGAAACGGAGTGACGGTCTAGATGATAGTATTAGTAGTCCTCACTATTTTGTTAAATAGTGTGACAATAAATTTATTGAGGACTCCTTCGAGTGTGGATATTGTATAGATGACAATATTCTTATTAAAACTCTCAATTTATGGTTTGTCGTATTTTATACAACTGTTGTATAATTAGTTTGTATTTGTATTCAGTACCTTTTATCTGACGACCCAAGATGGGTGATGTGTACCTATTTTGGGGGTGTCACACATGTAGAATACGATTGGTGTAATGGACTTAGATTTAGGACTTAGTATAATCCAATTGAGTTGGATTATATTAATCCCAAGTGATTAAGTGATCAAACCCATAGAATTATGAGTTAAAGCCCGACGTTAGAATTAATTAAGCCCGATCCAAGAAATCGAACCATGGGTCGAACCAGTGGGTCACTGAATGGGTAAAACCCATGGGGATAAACCATAAGAATGTGGGCCGGTCACTTGGTGACAAAGTAAAGTGATCTACTTGATCACCAAGTATTTTACTTGGTGATGAAGTAGTGAATAGTAAGGAGGTGGGAGGAAGGACCAAATTACCCTCCATTTGAATTGCCTATAAAAGAGAAGCTTATGTTGGTTATTTTTGGTTTTCCAAGAGTCATTCAACTTATATTGAAAGTGAGAAAGAGTTAGACTTAAGCCATCATATCACCTTGAAGCTTTTCATTAGAGATTTTAACAAGAAAGTAAAGAACAGAAAGGTAATATTCCTTAATAGTAGTTTTCCATCCTTTTGATTTCTTTGAGTATAAAGAATCATATATTGGTGGAGTATGCCTCTCAAGGAGGAATAAGAATGGCTTGTAATATGTAAAACCTTTATAAGTCATGTGGAAATAGAAATCGTCAAGGTTTGCGTAAGTTTAAACCGTAGGTAATATTGATTGATAAGATTGGTTGTTGATGAACGATTGAACACCATCACTATTAATATATGTGCATCTTGCATGGTTAGGATGTAGATATAAAATCAATGGAGTGTTCCATTCGATTGGGCATATAGAACACTAGTAACGAAGTTATGACAAATTTTACGGAATTAGATGTTAAACGTCAAAAACAGTAGAAATTCCGGATTAGTAGTCGAAAGTTGCCGTGAGACTTGAAAATGTTGGTTGTCAATGTCAACATGTGAGATAGGGTATTTAAGAGTCATGGGCTTAAGAATCGTCGGATTCCGACTTAACACGAAGAAAATGAGTATTGAACGCTCGAAAGCGTTTAACGAACGCTCGAAAATAAACTTAAAAGTGAATTTCAAGTTAACGGATTCGAAATTGCAAAATTCTTATATGAACGCGTAGAGTATGTTATTTAGGATTTGTAGGCTTTTGAACGGACCAAATTGGACTTATAACGAAGAAGTTATGAAGCCGGGAAGTTCACTAAAATTATTGTTTATAAAAAAATTTGGTGCTGAGTTATGAACGGACCAAACGAGGCTTAATGTGCCGCACCGTAGCGCCGGTACAGTGTTTTGACCTACTGAAGAGTGGCGCCGTAGCCCCACTCATACGAAGGAGTTTCACGTCGCAGCGCCGGAACTAGGACTTAGATACTGCAGACTGGCGCCGTAGCGCCAGTGTTAGGTATAAGGGTCACACCGCGGCGCCAATGCAGGGCATTTGTTAGATAAGTTAGGTTTTGAACTTCAATTGTTTTAAGATCAATATAAGATGAGTTTATATACTCAGTGAATGTTCTAAAACTATTCCTATGTTACATATACTAATGTATATGGTAATGAACTTAGGAATTGAACGCGAGTTGGTAGTATGATAACGAAGAACATAAAGTGTTAATAATAAATCATGAATGATAATCGACATTGGTACTTCACCAATGATGATTGTGTTCGGTTAGTAACATAAGATCGATAATAAGCCGGGATAAAGGGTAGTAAGTCAAATTAACATTATTAATGAAATAAAGTCAACAAAGATATAGAAGAGAAAGAAGTTGGTAGAAACAATGTGATTAATTATTTGGTAGCTAATTATAGTATGTTATGTGAATATATCATGTAGATTCTATAAAGGCTGAGAACATGGGATTAAGTTATTTGAAGATGCTTGAAGGAAAGTTTTTTTAAACGCTTGTCTAACCTTCGTGTTAGTCGAGTTTTCTGTTATTCATTGTACTGAATTGCATGAATGATTTTAAAGAAAGGGTCAATTCCAGTTTTAACTCGGCTAGGCTATTTCTAAGAGATAGATTAGTTTGTATTCATATCTTTCTATATAGAAATGGTAACGCTATCCTATGCCAAGTATTTGCTACAGATTAGAAGGTAAGGTTTGTCTATGAACAAACAAAAGTATTTTTCATCGATTATTCGATGGGCACGCGAGTTTGCCAAAAACTTAAACGTAAATACATTTAACGGATGAATGTTGATCAACATAGAGTACTATAGGCTGATGACCTAGAAGTGCTCGTAAGTACTGCCGGATGTACAACCTTAGTGTTGTTATGTCCTTTTTAAGTAGGAAAACGAAAAGATATTATTCATGATCTTTCTTCCGGTTTAGAATTCCTAAACTATTATATACTTTGGGAATTGATGTTATGAATTGTTAAGTATTAATGTTTTATAATACTTCATGACTATTTGTTCAGTTATGGAAGATTTTCATATAATTCACCAATGTGGTATTGATATTATTCTTTGTTAGACTTGTTGAGCTTGTTATGCTCACTTCTTGCGTGAATTATATGATTGCAATTAAGGCTGGACGTACTGAGAATGCTAAGAGAGATAAGGGCAAGGCTAAGATGGATAGTTAACCATTATGTAATAGATTAGTATGATTGTATGTTTAATACTTAATAATAACGAATGATGTAAACGGTTATAACCTCGGAATGGATTTCACTTTGATTGTAATAAGAAGATAGTAATTACATTCATTACACTGTGTTTTAAATGGAATAATTGTATAGTAATGAGTAACGTGTAGCACCGTATGTCGGATTGGAAGATACCCGAATTTGGGGGCATCACAACATTGATAATGACCAGATTACTGTTGATGATATTCTTGAGTTGTTCGTGATGTATGGATGGGACGACTCCTGCCATGTGGATCCAAGGTCTTCCCAACAGTAGGTTATATCTTGTAGTGATTTTGAGCACTTAAAAGGATATGTAGAATGTATGTGGACCAATTTCCACGAGTAACTCAATCTCTCCTAAACCATTTTTCTTAGATCCATCAAAGACTTTGATGATTGTATGGCTGGTTCAAATCCTATTGAGATTGATATTCATTCTTTCCAATGTGGCATAGGGGCAGATGTTTAGGGATGATCCCCCATCTATTAGCAATCCTCCGACCACATATCCGAAAGACATCACCATTATGTGCAATGGTTTGCAATGACCCGTCCCTTCAGGAGGTATGTCATCATTAGTGTAGGATATCACATTGCTGTTGAAGATGTGATCTACCAGATGATGAAACGTTTCAACATCCACTATCTTTGGCAAGTGGATTTCTTCTAATATATTCAGAAAGACCTTCCGATGATTCTCCGAAGAGAAAACCAAGTCTAGAATAGAGATCTATTGTGGAGCTTCTTTCAAGCTTTGAACCACCTTGGCTTCATTGTGTCCCATCGTGCAGATGAATTCTTTAATCTTCTCCTTGGGCACTTTCCCTTTAGATCTGATGACAGGCTTCATCACTCGTTGAGGGAGATAAAGAGGATTTTCATTAGATACCATAGCTGTTGTGTTTGATGTTGATCCTTCAACCTCTCCATAGTTCCTCAGGACTTTCTTAAGGCTGATGATAAGATACTATGGCCTGAACAACAATATGATTGGCTTTGGTGCAGCCACTTTCAAAGGGTTCTCAACTCCTTTGAGCTGAATTGGTTGAATTGTAAGTAGTGTGGCAGCTAAATCTCCCTCAGATGATATAACTGCTACAAATACTTTCTATCCTAGAGGAAATATGTTCCCACTCTTAAGTGATGCGGTGTCATCGTCTGCCATTTGCAAGTCACCACTGTCAATAATGTTTTGGATAAGATGACAAAGTGCCCAGTATTCTTCAGTGCTGAGACCGCGAGAATGTGAGTGGTATTGACATACTCCAATAGCATCAAATCTTTTTTAGCGCAGATTAATTGGAGGTAATAATTCTGTGATTTTTCCCTCATTGATCAACATATGTAGTATTTCTTCCATCGGTTGGCCTAAATATGTGAATTTTCTTTTGTTGGCAAAGTCCCGATGAGCTTTGGCTTTTCCTCCAAGGTTTCACCGTCTTGGGTAAGTGGTGGAGTCTTTGTGATAAGGGAGAGGTGACTAGCATGCTCCTGACTGTACAACTATCGTGTGACTTGGTGTTGATGTATCACCAGTTCTGCAAGTTGATTGACCTGTTCGTCAAGAGATTTAACTCTCACTCCATCACAAACTGGAACTCTGAATAATCCCACTTGTCAGGATTATCCTTGTTGGTTTGGGAAGAACCCCAGCCCCCCCGTATTTGAGGTATTTGGAGCTCTCTCCACTGCCCCTGTCAATCATATTAACTTCCTCTTCCTTGTGTTGAGGGAGAGGTTTGTCTTAAACATGTGGTTGCTCGGACTTGGTTACCACGACCACACCATTGTCTATTAAGTCCTAGATCTTATGCTTAAGGGCCCAACAATCCTAAGTGTCATGGCCTAGAGCTCCAGAATGGTAAGCACACTTCTTGCTTGTATTGAAACCCTTTCCACTTGGATTGACTGATGGAAGGAGATGGGTGATTTTCTTCTGAGCTGACAGAAGTTTGAAAATATTTTTCGAGTGAATTCCCTAAGGGTGTGAATACTCTTGAATGTCTGACCTCTCCACTCTTTGGCAAGGGAGGATTTGATGAATGTGTTTGAAAATGGGAATAGTTTATCCTTTGAATAGGAAAATTTTGATTGCCTTTTTGTGTTTGCCCTTGCAGTATCAAGGAAACGTCATCTTCTTTCTTCTTATGGACCCTCCAAGGGTTGTTCCCATAACTTCTAGATTGGATATGCTCAGTCACGGCTTTTAAAGCGGCGAGGTCTTAAATCTTCCCAAACTTCAATCCCATTTCTACCATTTCTCCGTGCTTAATCATTTTGAGAACGGACTTTCCTATTCCAGCAAGAAACCTCTTATAAAATGGAGCTTCTTGAATATCAATAAAGGTCATCACTGTAAGACCCCGAATTTTTTGAAATAAAAGTATTAAATTTTTCTATTTAATAAATGGTTAAATTGATAAAAAGTTAAAGTTAAGGGTGATATATATAAAATTTTCAAAATACGCAAGTAGTTATAAAATACTCATTTCTGTTGGGGAATATTCGTTTGGTTGTGGAATATTCTTGTTATCGGGGAATATTCGTACGACGGTGCAGCCATTTGTGGGCCCCATAATAGAATAACTGTCGTATAAAAAAATGACAAGTTTGAGTTTTTATAAATAACGACGTAGTTGTTACCGTTAACACTGTTGAAATACTTGGTGGTTAAAATACAGTAATACGCATGGTTGCATAGTAGCACATGGTATTGCACAGTATTTTTGAATTATTGATTCTTACGTAAGAAGGCTCTACTCAATAATTGTTACAGTATTTACTATTCAATACTTTATTTTATTAATTCAATAATTGTTGCGTTGATATTTTATATTATTGTTGTTTCAATAATTGTCATGGTATAGTATTTACCATTATCGGATCAATAATTCATATTATTTGGATAATATTAATAGATAAAATTATTGGCAATGTCTAGAAAGTTCTATCAAGGAGAGGTTTGGTCACATAATTGCACGTCAGTAAGGAGAAATCCTTATCGGAAAGCCCCCTCTTTCTTGGGAACGGCCTGATTATCATTATTGTGATTCTGTAATATTATTTGTGAATAATTAATTATTGATTTATATGATAATAAAATATATCTTTTTATATGGATATAAATGAAGAAATTAATGATGAGGTGTTTTATTAGTATTTTGTCGAAATTAAGAACGAAATTTGGAAATTTTTAGAAAATTAATTTATTACTTGATTTTGTAAAATCTATAACTCTTTGTGTATAATGAGTTAGGAGATGAGCCATTTATCAAAAGAAAGCCTTGGTAGTAAGATAACCGTAGAAATTAGAATAACCCAAAAATTCATTGTGGATTTTTCGTGGTGGCTGTTTGAATGAAAATGGTCCGAAGGACGCATAATTTGAAAAATCAGTGTTCTTGAGATATATTGCGTGAGTTATATTTTTTAATCCGACCGTTGAATCGTTGTTATTTTTGGATATGTTATACATATATAAGTTGAGTACATGTCCAACAATTTTCAACCGTTAAAAATTAACGTATGATTTGTTATGAATTTTAAGAGATGACTGATTCAGAAATTATTTTTATAAATGATTTTTGCTGAAAAATTCTTGAATGAGTGGGCCCCACCTTTGGGTTATGAAAAATATGCTAAAATTTTATTTCAAAAGTGGTGGGTGGGAATAGTAGCAGGTAAAGCCATCAGGTTGCAGGTCAAGTTTTCTTTGGCGTTCTAACATTTTCCTATAAATAGAGTGCTAAGTTAGAATTAAAAATCACACCAGAAACATAAGTTTTCTCTCCCTATATTATCGAACGTATTTTTGTGAGTATTTTGATACTTTGAGAGTTTCTAATCAGTGCAAGTTTCCTTCAGCGTTATATCAGATATTCCAATCAGAAGTAATTCTCTTTTGAGGTGAGGGATTATAAGGGATGTTATTTTCGTCTTAAATGATATTATTTTCTTCAATATCATTATGTCGAATTATTGATATGAGTTTTATTGTGGAATTTCTACCTTTTTCATTTTGGGGTTACTATTCACGTATACGGCACTATATTCATGTATATGACACTATTTACGTATATGATATTATTTACGTATACGATACAATGTACGAATATGGGTTACTATTCATGAGTTACTATTCACGAGTTACTATTCATTAGTTACTATTCACAAGTTACTATTCACGACAAAATTGGTTTCTTTTTTTGACCAAATTATCGTTGATTTATGAATCTTACTCTTGAAATTAAATGCAGTTGTTGATCATATTTTTTTTATTATCATATATAACATTTTTATAACCCTAGCGATGATATTTCTCTTTGACTTGAGTGTAAAGATGGGTAGATTATTGGTATGATCGTGCTATGGGTTCTCTTTGACCAGTAGTGCAAAGATGAATTGTTGACTGGTATGATCACGACCATTGAATTTATAATTGAATATCTTTAGCGTAAGTGCAAAGGTGAATTGATCAACATGGTTATACTTATTGTTTATATAAATTCTGAAATGATTACATATTTCTTTGAGATATTAATATCTTTGGCCCATAGTGCAAAGATGACATGTTGTTGAATATCTTTGGCCTGTAGTGCAAAGATGAATTGTTGATGAATATCTTTTACCCGTAGTGCAAAGATGACCTGTTATTGAATATCTTTGGCCCGTAGTACAAAGTTGACCTGTTACTGAATATCTTTGGCATGTAGTGCAAAGATGAACTGTTAATGAATATCTTTGACCCGTAGTGCAAAGATGAACCAATTAATATGATTATAAACAGGAACTGTGATTTGGTATAACTATGATCTTTGATGTTTTAGGTAAAGACATGTGATGAAAATTATTTTCGTCCTAGATGAGAAGAGGAATTTAGAACCACAAATATGATCATGGATTATTCACATGATTGCGAACAGGAGCTGTTGATTGATATTACAGGAATAAAACATTGTTGGTGGACTTTTAACATGGAGAAGATAATAGACTTTATAGTGTATTTGACTCTTCTAATGGATTGCTCGTTCTGCTGCAACTATGGTTAAAAAGTTTTATCATCTGCCATATGTTCTAAATCTTTGATTTATTACTTATGAAGGCTATTGATAATTTAATTATCTTTAGTCATGATATTCTTTACTAAGATAGTTGTGCTCACCCTTGTGCTTCACAATTCCTTTCAGGTAATAAGAGTGTTGCCGGGTCAAATGGGGATAACAGGGGAATAGAACGGTAGTCTATAGCTGTTGAGGTTCTCCCTAAATAGTATAGAAATAATTTTATTTAGAACTTTAGATAAGTGTGTCGTATTGTATACGTCATTTGATATTTAATTTTGATGAACCGAATAGGGTGAGGCGAACCCAACTTTGGAAGGGTGTTTTGCCACTATCATACAAGATGTCTAATGACATACAACCTCGTGTTATCATAAGACAAGGTTGTGCACATCCACTTGCTGAATATATCTACGAGCACTACTTATATGACCTTGGAGTTTGGTTAAAATATAATTTTCAATTGTAGACAGTGGAGATAGTTATATGTCAAGAGAAGACTCACCATTGGAAAGAACATGATAGTAGTTTTCTCATTTTTCTTTGGGGTCTATTGGGTAAACAAAGGATAATTCTGTGGGCATATGATATCTATCATATCCTAGACGCATGGCCTCCGATGTACGAAGGTTTTCTTGAGCATTTTTTAAAGATTTTAATTTTTAAAATAGTTATTGACTGTACCTTTATGTAAGGTGCCATTGTGACGTGTTATCCAAGTTGGTGTTCAGAGTCACAGTTGGTATATATTTGTATCAAAACTCACAACATATGTGTTGTTGTATTTTGCACGACAATTGTAGTAATAAAGTTATAGTTATTTTTTGTACCATGTATTTGGCAACTCAAAATTGGTTGGATGGATTAGATCTATTTTGGGGGCATCACGGTTGGTATCAGAGCTAAAAGTAAAGAGCCCCGAGCGTCTCTATGGTGACTTCCGTATGTGGGATGCACGGAAACTAGACTCTCCGTAGGGGACGCCATTCTACGGTGGCAAACTGATAGGTACCACTATGAGGTGCTGTCCACGGTTGGGACATGAATCACAGTTGGTATCCAAGCTTATGGATATGTTCTCTGGAGAGATCCAGGATTAGAACTAGGAAGGGAGAGACGAGTAATATCCTTCGCTAGTGTGTGTCCTACCTAAGTTAAATTTTCTTACTTAAGTTGACAAATTGTGATATGTCAATTAACCTATGCTGTATTCTAGAATGATATCTGAAATATAGAAGATGAGTAATGTAGAAATCATGATGACAGGAAAGATGGAATCTAAAATGAAAGCAAGGTATTCTCAACTCTTCGAAATAAAAGGTACGTAAATTTTGGGGAAGAAATTTCATTAGAAGTGGAGTTTTTAAGACCCCAAATTTTATGAAATAAAAGTATTCAATTTTTCTATTTAGTAAATGGTTAAATTGATAAAAAGTTAAAGTTAAGGGTGATATATATAAAATTTTCAAAACAGGCAAGTTGTTATAAAATACTCATTTTTATTGGGGAATATTCGTTTGGTCGTGGAATATTCTTGTTGTTGGGGAATATTCGTATGGCGGCGTAGCCATTTGTGGGCCCTATAACAGAATAATTGTCGGATGAAGAAAACGACAAGTTTGAGTTTTTATAAATAACGACGTAGTTGTTACCGTTAACACAATTGAAATACCTGGTGGTTAAAATACAGTAATACACGTGGTTGCACAGTAGCACATGGTATTGCACAATATTTTTGAATTATCGATTCTTACGTAAGTATGCTCTACTCAATAATTGTTACTATATTTACTGTTCAATACTTTATTTTATTGATTAAGTAATCGTTGCATTGATATTTTATATTATTGTTGTTTCAATAATTGTCACGGCACAGTATTTACCATTATCGAATCAATAATTCATATTATTTGGATAAATATTATTAGATAAAATTATTGGCAATGTCTAGAAAGTTCTATCAAGGAGAGGTTTGGTCACATAATTGCGTGCCGGTAAGGAGATATCCTTATCGGAAAGCCCCCTCTTTCTTGGGAACGGCCTGATTATCATTATTGTGATTCTGTAATATTGTTTGCGAATAATTAATTATTAATTTATTTGATAAGAAAATATATATTTTTATATGGATATAAATGAAGAAATTAACGATGAGGTGTTTTATTAGTATTTTGTTGAAATGAATAATGAAATTTGGAAATTTTTAGAAAATTAATTTATTACTTGATTTTGTAAAATCTATAACTCTTTGTGTATAATGAGTTAGAAGATGAGCCATTTATCAAAAGAAACCTTGGAAGTAAGCTAACCGTAGAAATTAGAATAAACCAAAAATTCATTGTGGATTTTTTGTGGTGACTGTTTGAATGAAACTGGTCCGAAGGACTCATAATTTGAAAAATCAGTGTTCTTGAGATATATTGCGTGAGTTATAATTTTTAATCCGACCGTTGGATTGTTGTTATTTTTGGATATGTTATACATATATAAGTTGAGTACATGTTCATAAATTTTGAACCGTTAAAAATTAACGTATGATTTGTTATGAATTTTAAGAGGTTACTGATTCAGAAATTATGTTCGTAAATGAATTTTGGTGGAAAATTCTAGAATGAGTGGGGCTCATCTTTGGTTGGTGAAAAATGTACTAAAATTTTATTTCAAAAGTGGTGGGTGGGAATATTAGCAGGTAAATCCATCAGGTTGCAGGTCAAGTCTGCTTTGGCGTTCTAACATTTTCTTATAAATAGAGTGTTGAGTTAGAATTGAAAATCATACCAGAAACATATGTTTTTTCTCCCTATATTATCAAGCGTATTTTTGTGAGTATTTTGGTACTTTGAGAGTTGCTAATCAGTTCAAGTTTCCTTCAGCGTCCTATCCGATATTCCAGTTAGAAGTACTGCTTTTTTGAGGTAAGAGATTATAATGGATTTTAAGGGATTGTAAGGGATGTTATTTTCTTCTTAAATGATATTATTTTCTTCAATATCATTATGCCGAATTATTGATATGAGTTTTATTATGGAATTTCTACCTTTTTCATGTCAGGGTTACTATTCACGTATACGACACTATATTCATGTATATGGCACTATTTACGTATATGATATTATTTACGTATACGGTACTATGTACGAATACGGGTTATTATTCATGAGTTACTATTCACGAGTTAGTATTCATGAGTTACTATTCACGGATACTCTTCACGAAAAAATTGGTTTCTTTTTCTGACCAAATTATCGTTGATTTATGAATCTTACTCTTGAAATTAAATGCAGTTATTGATCATATTGTTTTTATTATCATATATAACATGTTTATAACCCTAATGATGGTATTTCTCTTTGACTTGAGTGTAAAGATGGGTAGATTATTAGTATAATCGTGACTATGTGTTCTCTTTGGCCAGTAGTGCAAAGATAAATTGTTGACTGGTATGATCATGAAAATTTAATTTATAATTGAATATATTTAGCTTAAGTGTAAAGGTGAATTGATCAACACGGTTATAATTATTATTTATATAAATTTTAAAATGATTATATATTTCTTTGAGATATTAATATCTTTGGCCCGTAGTGAAAAAATGATATGTTGTTTAATATCTTTGGCCTTTAGTGCAAAGTTGAATTGTTGATAAATATCTTTGGCCCGTAGTTCAAAGATGACCTATTGTTAAATATCTTTGGCCCGTAGTACAAAGATGACCTGTTACTGAATATCTTTGGCATGTAGTACAAAGATGAACTGTTAATGAATATCTTTGGCCCATAGTGCAAAGATGAACCTATTAGTATGATTATGAACAGGAACTGTGATTTGGTATAACCATGATCTTTGATTTTCAGGTAAAGACATGTGATGAAAATTATCTTCGTCCTAAATGAGAAGAGGAATTTAGAACCACAAATATGATTATGAGTTATTCACATGATTGGGGACAGGAACTGTTGATTTTTGTTACAAGAATAAAACATTGTTCGTGGACTTTTAACATGGAGAAGATAATAGACTTTATGGTCTATTTGACTTTTCTAATGTATTGCTCGTTCCACTTCAACTATTGTTGAAAAGTTTTACCATCTACCATATGTTCTAAATCTCTAATTTATTACTGATGAAGGCTATTGATAATTTAATTATCTTTAGTCATGATATTATTTACTGAGCTAGTTGTGCTCACCCTTGTGCTTCACAATTTCCTTTCAGGTAATAAGAGTGTTGCCGGGTCAAACGGGGATAACAGAGGAATAGAACGGTGGTCTATAGCTGTTGAGGTTCTCCCTAAATAGTATGGAAATAATTTTATTTATAACTTTAGATAAGTGTGTCGTATTGTATACGTCATTTGATATTTAATTTTGGTGAACCGAATAGAGTGAGGCGAACCCAACTTTGGAAGGGTGTTTTGCCACTATCATACAAGATGTCTAATGACATACAACCTCGTGGTATCGTAAGATAGGGTTGTGCACATCCACTTGCTGAATATATCTACGAGCACTACCTATATGAGCTTGAAGTTTGGTTAAAATATAATTTTCAATTGCAGACAGTGGATATAGTTATATGTCAAGAGAAAACTTACTATTGGAAAGAACATGATAGTAATCTTCTTGTTTTTCTTTGGGGTCTATTGGGTCAACCAAGGATAATTCTGTGGGCATATGATATCTATCATAACCTAGACGTATGGCCTCCCATGTACGAAGATTTTCTTGAACATTTCCCAAAGATTTTAATTTCTAAAATAGTTTATGACTGTACCTTTATGTAAGGTGCCATTGTGACGTGCTATCCAAGTTGGTGTCCAGAGTCACAGTTGGTATATATTTGTATCAAAACTCACAGCATATGTGTTGTTGTATTTTGCACGACAATTATAATAACAAAGTTGTAGTTGTTTTTTTGTTCCATGTATTTGGCGACTCAAAATAGGTTGGATGGATTGGATCTACTTTGGGAGCATCACAAACAATATTTCAGACTTTATCATGGATGGGATAACTTGAGCAGCCAGACGCCTCTATCTTTATGCATACTCTCTAAATGACTCATTGACTTGCTTCTTGACTTTGGTAATCTGATACCTGTCTAGAGCCATCTGAGTCTGAAAGTTGTATTGACTGAGGAAAGAATGGGCTAACCCCTCCCAGCTGTTAATTTTGTAGTTATCCAACCTAGTGTACCATGCTCTAGCTTCTCCAGTTAGACTTTTCTGAAATAGCTATACTATGTTGAGAACAGAAGCAGATTACTGGTGGGAATCAGTAAAGCATACCCATTCTGCCGCACTCAAAATGTCTTGGGAGAAGTTCCAAGAGCTGTTCAATAACAAGTACTTTCCCAAAAGTATTCGTCACATGAAAGAGGTGGAGTTTATCAAGTTGGAGCAAAACAGTATGACCGTGTCGCAATACGAGGCTAAGTTTGCCGTGTTGTCCCGGTTCGCATCCCATTGGTTAAAAATGAGGAGAGAATGACACAAATGTTTCTACGAGGTTTGAGACCTGAAATACGTCAATACCTCATTTCTCACAAACTGTGTTTGTATTCAGATGTTGTAAATATGGCTTAGTTATTGGAGCGCAATAATGAGTCAACTTAACCAAGAGAGAGCAGTCGGCAAGTCGATAATACCAGTGGTAGCAGTCATCAATGCGGTGACAACAAATGTGGAGGGAATCAACATGCCAGAAACGGTAACCACTCCGGTGGTAATCATGGCTAAGATAATAGAAGGGGAAATTTCAAGAAGAGGAGATTCAATAATGATGGAAAGACGTCAGCACCAGCACCTGCTGTTAAGAATGGGGAACGACCGCCAGTCGTATGTTACAAATGAGGAGGGTAGGGACACATCAGTCAGAACTATACGCACCAGTCCAAAGCATGTTACAATTGTGGAAGAGAAGGTCACCTAGCCCAATTTTGTCGTGCACCAAAGTCAAGTCCAGCTGGGATGGAGGCATCAAAGGACGTCCCAAACAAGATAAAACTGGTAGTTCAAGGGAGAACATTTGTTGTAACCTCCCAAAAAGTAAGGAATTTAAACGAGGTGATCATGGGTAAGCTAATCATAAACTCTAGCGAAGTATATACCTTATTTGATACCGTTTCTACCCATTCTTTTATTTCTCCTACTTGCGCTCAACGTTTAAATTTGACTCTGGAGAAATTAGACTTTGATTTATTTTTTGAAACTTCGTTGGGAGAAACCTTCATTACATCCACTATTTATAACTCTTGTTTGATTCAAATCGGTAACCGTACAATACCTGTCGATCTTATTTCTTTAAAAATACTTACATTCGATGTGATTTTAGGAATTGATTGGTTGACTAGTTATCATGCTAAAATTTATTATTTTTTTAAGGTAGTTAACTTTCATATTCCTAACCAACCTATTATACAAATTCAAGCAACCAAACCATTAAAGTCAATCACTGTCATCTTAAGCCATAAAGCTATTCGTTTATTGAAAAATAGATGTCAAGCTTTCTTAGCTCATGTCACAGTTTTAAACAAAAATACGTAAGTCTTGAATTATATTGCTATTGTTAATAAATTTCCTGACGTATTCCCTGAAGAACTTCCTGGCCTACCCCCAAAGCGTGAAATTGAATTTTGTATCGACCTTGAATCTGGTACAAAACCTATTTCCAAAGCCACATATCGAATGTCTTATATTGAACTTCAGGAGTTAAAAACCCAACTATAAGAATTGTTAGACATCGGTTTCATTCGTCCTAGTACGTCTCCTTGGGGGTGCTCCTGTTCTATTCGTGAAGAAAGATGGAAGTATGCGACTTTGTATTGATTATCGGAAGATGAATCATGTCACCATCAAAAATAGGTACTCGTTACCTCGTATTGATGACCGGTTTGACCAGTTGCAAGGCGCCAAATTCTTTTCAAAGATCGTTCTTCGTTCCGGATATCATCAGTTAAAGATTAAAACTGATGACATCCCAAAGACTGCTTTCAGAACTTAGTACATGCATTATGAATTCCTAGTCATGTCTTTTGGATTGACTAATGCTCCTGCTGCCTTCATTGATATGATCAACCGAGTATTCAAGGAATATTTAGATCATTTTGTAGTCGTCTTTATTGATGACATCCTCATATATTCCAAAAGCTGTGAAGATCATGAGAAACACTTGAGGCTGATACTCCAAAAGCTTCATGAAAACAAGCTTTATTCCAAGTTAAAAAAGTGTGAGTTTTGGCTTGAGAAAGTAGCATTTGTTGGGCACGTGATATCAAATCATGGAATATCTGTTGACCCAGCAAAGATTGAAGCAATTCAAAGTTAGGAGCAACCAAAGTCAGTGACCGAAGTACGTAGCTTTCTGGGCTTAGCTGGTTATTATCGGAGATTCATGGAAGGATTTTCTCGAATTGCCAATCCATTAACTTAGCTGACTCGAAAAGATACAAAATTCGGTTAGAGCGAGGAATGTGAGAAGAGTTTTCAAGAACTCAAGAGGAGACTCATTTCAGCACCTGTTCTGACAATACCATCTAGTTCGGAGGGATTTGTCATCTACAGTGATGCTTCAGGAAAAGGTTTAGGATGTGTTCTCATGCAACATGGGAAAGACATAGAATATGCCTCACGATAACTCAAACAATATGAGAGAAATTATCCTACTCATAATCTAGAGTTGGCAGCTGTCGTTTTTGCGCTTAAGATTTGGAGGCATTACCTGTATGGAGAGAAGGTGAAGATTTATACGGATCATAAAATCCTCAAATATTTCTTCACTCAAAAGGAACTCAATATGCGGCAAAGATGATGGCTTGAGCTGTTGAAAGATTATGATCATACTGTTGGAAGAATGCATATTATGATTTGATGTTTAAAGTAAATGCTCATGATTATATGTAAAGTCCTTCTAGGAATATATGTACAAGGACTTAGTGACAGATCAAAATTGTTAGGTTGATCTTAGCCTTTAATGTTCACTTATATAGATAAAGAGATCAAATATGTTAGGTTGATCTATGGCCAGAAACAAATAGATAGGCTTTGAAGAGAATTGTAATCTATCCGGATGATCAACAGGATGCAGAAGCTAAGGTAGGATCATAGTGCTGAGATGATCGTAGTGTATCTGCCTTGAAGGGCCTCTCTAGGAATCGTAGAGTGGTCCAGATGTTTGCCGAAGCTAACTCGGAGATCGTCGTATGCTCTCAGAAACGCAGAGTCTGCAAGACGAGTAAGTGAAGATCGTAGTGTAAAACGATCGTAGTGTGCAAATCTTTGTGAGAAATCGTAGTGATCTCTGAATAACAAGCATCAACATGACAAGACACTACGATATGGATAGTAGAGTATCATCTGCCTTTTGTCAGAAACATCAAGCTCTATCATTCATTTGAAGATAGACTCCAACAAATATGGAATGGATTTTAAACGTTGAAGCTCTCATCAGTCCCAACGTACAAAAGATATCCTCAGTATTGATTAATAGAAATGTATTCAAGGAGCTAAGAAAAGGACCATTGGGCAAAGGAAAACACCTTTTGAGGTGTTAGGTGAGAAAGAAGTCTACTGTGTCAGTGAGCCCAGAGTACAATTCAGAAGATGTGTAGAAAAGTCTCCATCAAAGCATAGAAATGTCAAATGCATTTAATGGCTCATCAGATGACTTCAACGGATAGATTTCAAGATCACATGTATATAAATCAAAGAAAAATGAGAAGAGAAGACAAGCACTGACCAAAAACGTAGAAGAACACTCAACGCTCAACTCTACGATCTGAGCAAAAGGGAAGCTTGCTCAGCTACTCAGTTCTTTCGAACAAGTGCTTAATAACAAATTAGTAGCATCAATCACGATCTAAACAACATTTCAATTAACTGAAGTAAGAGAACCAAGTCTGCAGGACTTGAAGAGTTCTAAGTGAACTGCGAGAAACCAAGTCTGCTAGACTTGAAGAGTTCAAGAGTGAACTAAGAAGTACCTAAAATGCTGGTCTAGAAGGAATCTGTGAGATTCAAGAAGTGTAACAGACATCCTTAGTAGATTTCCTACTCAAGGAGTAGAAGAGTGGATTAGGAGCTTTAAGTGCTCTGAACCACTTAAAATTGTTGTGTTCATTATAACTGTTATAACTGTTATACCTGCTATAACTGTCATAACTGCCTCACTCTCATTAACTCAAGATATCTAACAAAATGTTTATTAAATACTTATTCCGCTGTACAATGATTATCATCAACGTAAATTAGTTAAAATAAAAAGTTTTAAATATCTATTCAACCCCCCCTTCTAGATATCTATCGTGCCTCCGGGAACTAACAATTGGTATTAGAGCAGGTTTTATAACATAACCTACAAAGGTTGAGTAGATCCAGTGGCACATTTACCAAGAGAATTAAAGACTGGAGGAGGCAGCAAGCCACCTATGTGTAACAAAGACAAATTTGCAAACTGGAAGGTTAGGATGCAAGCTTACATGTATTCAATATATGAAGATAGATTTGAAACTATTCAAAATGGACCCTATGTTCCTATAAAACTTGCACCAACTACAGATGACCCTGATAGAGTACAGATTAAGGTCAAAGGAGAATGGACAAAGAATGAAAAGAGAGCTGTCCAACTTGACAAAAAGGCCAAGAACATCTTATTTCAATCATTAGAAGATAATCTATTTAAAAATGTGGTGAAGTGCAAAATAGCAAAGGAGGTTTGGGAAGCACTACTCATTATGCATGAAGGAACAGAAGAAGTCAGAGAAAACAAACAATCTCTCCTGACTCAACAACTAAGCTCAGACGAGACAATATGCTTTTTGGCTAAAGCATCTGAAGAAATGAGCTGGCTATGGCATCGAAGATTATCTCATCTCAACTTTAAAAGCATGTCCAAATTACCTTTAAAAGATCTAGTTGCAGCCCTATCTGAGCTCAACTTCGTTAAAGAAAGGCCTTGGAATGCCTGTCAACTTGGGAAGCAGGCCAGAAGCACATTCAACAGAAAAACTATCGACTCAATTGACAAGCCTCTGCAGCTGCTACACAATGATCTGTTTGGACCAACTCTAACAACAAGCCTTGGGGGAAAGAGATACTCACTGGTCGTAGTCGACGACTACACTAGATTTACATGGGTATTCTTTCTAACCTCAAAAGATGAAACAAGCCCCCAACTGATCAAGATGTTCAAGCTTATGATGAGTGAGAAAGGAGAGAAAATCAAGGCCATAAAAAGTGATCATGGCTGAGAATTTGATTTCTCAGAAATGGATCAGTTCTGCATAGACAATGGGATTAGTCACAACTTCTCAGCTCCACGAACCCCCCAACAAAATAGAGTTGCTGAGAGAAAGAACTAGACATTAATAGAGGCTGGAAGGACTCTACTAGCTGCAGCTCATCTACCCGAGTACTTCTGTACAGAAGCAGTCAACACGGCATCTTATACTCAAAACAGATCACTCATACACTCTACGATTAAGAAGACTCCTTATGAACTTTGGAAAGGAAGAAATCCAAATGTCAACTACTTTCATGTGTTCAGCTGTGCATGCTACATATTCAACAATGGAAAGCAGTAATTGACAAAGTTTCAACCGAAATCAGACTAAGGAAACTTTCTTGGATATGCCACAGACAGCAAGGCTTACAAAGTGTTAAACAAGAAGACACTAAGTGTAGAAGTCTTGATTCACATCATCTTTGATGAAACAGACTTAGACAAAACAGTGCTACAAGACACTACGACCAACAGTGAAGACACTACAAAAGAAGTCGTTAAGCTCAATAATACGATCGTATATCCAGACAGTGAAATCATTGAGCAATGGAATGAGATCGTAGAGAGACCTGTGCCAGACAATGAGCCTTCACATCAAGAAGAAGAAATAGATCTTGAGAATCTAATACAAGAAGGCATAAGAACGGATGTTCCAACAAGAACCAGATAGGCAAAAGATCACACTCAAGATCTAATCATTGGAGATCCGAATGCAAGAGTCAAAATAAGAGCTGCTACTCAAAATGAATGCTTCTATCTAAGCTTCCTATCTCAAATAGAACCGAAGAAGATAGAGGATGCTATAGAAGATTCCAGCTGGATAGAAGCCATGCAGGAAAAACTTAATCAGTTTGAGGGAAGCAAAGTTTGGAGATTGGTTCCAAGACCAAAGAACCATCCTGTAATTCTAACCAAGTGGGTCTTCAGAAATAAGATGGATGAAGATGGGGTGATAACCAGGAATAAGGCTAGACTAGTAGTCGAGGGCTACTTTCAGGAAGAAGGTATTGACTATGATGAGACATTTGCACCTGTTGCCAGACTAGAAGCTATCAGAATATTCCTTACCTTTGATGCTCAAATTAAGTTTAAAGTCTTCCAGATGGATGTCAAAAGTGCATTCTTGATGGTGAACTTCAAGAAGAAGTCTATTAGAACAGCCTCCAGGTTTCATCAATCTATCTCTTTCTAATTATGTCTTTAGATTATACAAAACCTTATATGGTCTTAAACAAGCAACTAGAGCATGGTATGAAACACTGACTAATTTTCTTATTGAAAATGGGTTCTCTAGAAGTAGAGTAGATACGACACTATTCCTTAGAAAGCATAAAGATAAAGTCCTATTAGTTCAAATCTATGTGGATGATATCATATTTGGTTCTACTGATGAAAAGTTATGCAAGAGATTCTCCAACCTTATGCAGAGCAAATTCGAAATGAGCATGATAGGGTGAGCTGAACTTCTTTCTTGGATTACAAGTAAAGCAGACTGATGAAGGAATTTTCATAAATCAAGCCAAGTACATTAAAGACTTACTCAAGAAGTATGGTATGGAATCAGTTTCTCCCATGAAAACCCCAATTGCTCCTGCAACCAAGCTTGACAAAGATGAAAAAGGTAAAAGTATTGATATAACTCAATACAGAGGTATGATAGGCTCTCTTTTATATCTTACTGCCAGTAGACCAGATATAATATTTGCAACATGCATATGTGCTAGATTTCAGGCTTGTCCTAAAGAATATCATTTAACTGCTGTAAAGAGGAATTTCAGGTACCTCAAAGGTACACCCCACTTGGGGCTTTTTTATCCCAAGGAATCCTCATTTGAGCTAACAGGATACATAGATGCTGATTTTGCATGCTACAAAATAGATAGAAAAAGTACCAGTGGCACTTGTCAACTACTAGGTAACAGACTTGTGTCCTGGTTTAGCAAGAAGCAAAACTCAGTATCTACCTGAACTGCAGAAGCTGAGTACATTGCTGCTGGCAGTTGCTGTGCTTAGATTCTATGGATGAAAAATCAACTAGCAGATTATGAGTTTGAATTCAAATCTATACCTATTCATTGTGATAACATAAGTGCAATTGCTATAACTCATAATCCTGTCATGCATTCTAAGACTAAGCATATAGAAATATGATATCATTTCATTAAGGATCGTGTACAAAATGGAAATATATCTTTACAATATATCCCTACTGAAAATTAACGTGCTGATGTTTTTACAAAACCTCTAGATGAATCCAGATTCAACAAATTGATAATTGAGCTAGGCATGCTTAACATACAAACCTGAAATATTATTCTCTAGTTTGTGCTAACCATACAGATTTAAGGGCTATGTCCAAAATCAAAGAAATGATCAAAAGAAGTCCACGATCGTAGAGCCAAAGTGTCATAAAACTCAACAAACGAGAAACAGAATCAACAATCGTAGTACAGACTCAACGACAGCAGAGCTACATCAGCAAAACCAAAGGAGCACCCTATGATGATCAAGAATAAATCAAAGGGTTGGCTCTTCCTGAGCTACCTTAAACCAAGAAGAATTCTAAACCAAGGGTTCATAATGAGAACTTGATCAGACTCTATGATTGCTAGTCAGACTCAATGATCATATTTCAGACTCTAAGTTTACAGCTCAGACACGACGACTGCTACACAGACTCAATGATGGTAGAACAGACTCGACGATTCTAAAGACCATCTCAATGATCGTAGTCCCACTGAAGAGTACATTATCCTAGAAAGAGTTAAGGGTAATTCAGTACAATCCCTCTCTGTCAAAATTCGTAGAGCCAAGCAAAATTCGACACCTGTCCCAATAAGCAAAATAGAGAAAGGGAAGTTTCAAGTACAAATTAACATCGTCTTTTTGAAATCTGAAGTTCAAAATACCATCTCTCTCTCTTAAGCAAAAACCCTAAATCAGAAGCAAGCTCAGTCAGTCTCACTTCCTACAAAGAAATCAATGGCAGCTTCCAGTGTTGTCTCCGGCTACAGACTCTGTTTTGACGAGTTTAAAACAGTTGAACTCCAATTTCACAAGACATTGTCACTACTGAAGAAGGAAGGTCTCGAAGATGCCTTGGGTATGGACACATTGATCTACCCAAAGCTGGTAAAAGAATTTTACAATAACGGGGTATTTGAAAGCAACACTATCACGACAAAAGTGAGGAACGTTCAATTCAAACTAAAGGCTGAAGATATCAATCTAGCCCTAGGTGTCAAATACGAAGGGTATCCTTCCTTAGATGGCATAGACTTCCACAAAGGTCTGAAGAAGATGCATCACAAGAAATCACCCTCTTTCAAAGGATACAAAAAAGGAGTTTCCACAGAGGTATGAGTTTCTAGCTGATATTGTTGGAAAATGCATATGTTGTAAGAGCTCAGGTCATGACTCGGTAAATGAGGTCCTACTCAAACTCATGACTGTCATATGTTACAAAATGCAACTCAACTATGGGGCTCTATTACTTGAGTGGATTGGAAAATGGTTAATCAGCTCAAAGAAAATAAAGAGCTCACAGAAGATGCTCTACGAAAGATTTATCAGCATTATTCTATAGGCTGCTCTTGGTGACCTAATTGAGGATGATGAAGGAGAAGCCATAAATCCAAATCACCGAATGACCCAGCAGCTGTTTGAAAATTGGAAAAGAAATCCAGCTAAAAATGTGAAGATGATGTCTGAATCCAGTGGTCGAACTGGTGAGATAAAGGGAACAGGAGTGCCAGGAAATATGTTTGTTGTCAGAGAAGCTGAGGAAGAAGAGGAAGAAGTTAGCAATGAAGAACCCATTACTTTGATCAGAAAAAGTAAGGGTTAAAGAAAACTGAAAGCCAGAAGTACATAAGAACCTTAGGGATACACTACCAACAAGCCTGTAGAGTCCTCAAATATTGAGACTCTAAGGATCCTAAGAAGAAAGGAATAGCAGGCTGAGGCAGAAGAAGATAGAGCAACTATATCTAAGCTGCTAAAGATGGGTAAGATCAGCCACAAGAATAAAAAGCCATCAGTCTCTTCGATCATAGAGTCTCTTCCGATCGTAGAACCCAGACCAAATAAGGAAGCATCTGCATCAAATATTTTGGCTGACCTGAAGGATAAAACAGAAGAAAGTCCTGAGTCTGTGGTACAGCCTAAAATGCCAAGAAGGAAACTGATCAATAAGTATATTCTTGTCAATGGGAAAGCTATAAAGAGGGAAGACAAAGAACTGTCTGCTGAAAAGGAACCAGCTGAGGGGGAGATACCAAAAGATCTGATGATAGAAGATACCCCTACTGAGGGGGAGATGCCTGAAGATCTCTTGCCAAAGGATGCTCCAGTTGAGGGGGGCTATTGACTTTACACAAGGATGATCAAGCTGAGGGGGAGGATCATGACACCTCCATAGCAGAAAAAAAAACTTCTGGAGGAGATAATGAAGAACCAGTGCAAGAACGTCATGAAGCCATTGACATAATGGAATACTCCAGTGACAACAGAGAAGAAGATGATGAGATTGAGATCATAGCTGTAGGCATTGGTGGGCACAGAAGAGCCAAATATGAGCAACTGTTTGCATATCTTCCTATAATGCCCTTCCACCGAGCTCAAATTCTGAACTCTTGGGATCACATGTTCTGGAGTTTCAAATAATATCCTGCTATCTCAGTTCTAGCCAATGGATTCCTAGGAAAATTTAATTTTTCCAAGAAGCTTGTCACCAATAGTTCTTCTTCCAAGAATAAACTTAAGAAACTATCTATCCCAACTCCTTTTAGAGTTAATCACTTGTCATCATCCTCATTTAATCAATTCTATGACTTCCCACGATGATTGGAAGTGATTCTTCATCCACTAAATCAATTTTCAGTTATAGGGTCCCAAAATTTTATAACTGAGGAACCAAATGTGACCAACCTCTTAATGCTCCCAAATCCCATCATCTCTACGATCACTGACTCTAGCCTCATGGTAGAGTGTCCACCTCAAATCATAGAGTCACCAAGCGTCACCATCAAAACCCAGGCCCCTCCATCAGATATTCCCTCCTCATCTAGAAATGAATGCTTCAATCTCCCAAGCTCCTTAAGTTCCGAGCTTTCCAAAACACTCAAAGAGATCATCAAAGAAATGCTTTAAAGCATAAAAGACAGGGACGATATTCACTTTCTTGCAGCTAAAAGGCATCAGGATGTTGTCTTGATATTACAGAAAACACAAGAATCTCAGAATAATATGATGACACAAAGCATCAAAAGTCTTCAAACTGCAGTCAAAGAATTTCAAGACTTCTCCATGGGTCAAATGAAGTAGACTGAGACTGTCCTTGACATTCTTCAACGATGAGAAACTCGTTCTGATGCTTTGATCCAAGAGAATCATGAGGACATTGCTCAAACTCAGAGTCAACCCAACGAGCTTATCCAAGGAGTCACGCACCTCTCAGAAGACATTCGAACCCTTGATGCTGATATAAAGGGGGAGAATAAAGTGTAAGGAGATCAGGGAGGCAAGGGCCGAGGTAGAGGACAATTCCAATCAAGGGCAAGGAAAATCACTTAGCAGACTCCACGATCCATCCATCAGACTCAACGATCTGACCAGCATGAAATTTTAATGGCTCAACCATTAAGGAGTCAAGGGCCAACTACCAGCTCTCATTTGGTGACAACAACAGGCCTAAAAATACCAATTGGAAATCCTACATTCATGAATAGGCATGATCAAAATCCTAGACTAAGCCCAAGTGAGCTGAAAGACTTGGCCAGAAGAGTGAAGCAAGCAGAAAGAGGAGAGATGAGGAATATGAAAATACTCCAAGAAGCAAAAGGCCAAAGAAATAGAGATAAATTGAATTTCAAGTTGTATTGATGTAGTTAATCTTAAATGTAATATCTGTCTCTATACATTAATAAATTCATGCTTATTCTCTATAATTTTTAGTTGCTCACTGTTGCCTAATTTTTTAATAGCACTTTACCACGCAAGTATACGCGTTCAATTGTAATATTCAGCAAGCAAGGATATCGTTCCCACGAGGAAATAGACTAATATTTATCAATTACTAACTCTAATGCAATTAATCCTATTTTAAACTAAGAAAATTTTGTTTGTGCTTTAAAATTTAAACTTAACAAACTAATAATTAAAATAAGAATTTCACAAGAATAATTGCAGATTTAACAGGTTAAGATTACAACTTCCCTTGGTATTTCATTTAAACTAACTTACTTCCCATTTAAAATAAATCAATTAATATGAATTGTTATCCAAGAATGCTCTATAAATATTCATGCTCTTCTTCCAAAGACACATGAACAAATCCTCCTAAATCCAATCTTTAAGATGTAGAATTATAAGGAACACCCCAATTAATCAACTCACTATATTCCTATGTGAATCAAGTTAATTAGGATTTATGCACAAATTCTTTCAATGGATACAAAAGACACATAGGTATATTCCTATCCTACATGCTAATCATATTAACCCTATTCAGATTATATGAACAGATGTTATCATATCCAGATCTTAATCTATACTCCATCTTCCAATTTTATATAGATTATCACAGTAATTGTTGATCAGGCAATTAATCAATAAGCATAAGATATAATAAACAATTCAATAAAAACTAACTTTCATTCAATGGGAAGCTTTCAATTTAAATTACATACCAAGTTCCGTTGCAATCTTAATTAAAATTTAGTTCATGATAATAATAAAGAAAAACATAATCCAAATTAATAATCCAAACATCCCAGATAGTTACAAAAGATAAAACTAGAGAAGAGAAGAAGAAACTCTGAATTTACTCCAATACTCTCCCTTAGATCTTCAGCCTTTGCAATTCTCCTTCGTGTTTTTCTTCCTTGTTCTCTCTGCAAATCTCTTCAAGAATTGATTGATTCCTTGCAAAATTCGTTCTCTTTTGCCTTTGTAGAGTCCTCTCCTACTTGTGTTGGTCTCAGCCCTCATTCAGACTCCTATTTGGCTTCAAAAACCCACTTGACAGCTGAAAAACACAACTCTCTACGCACATGAGCGCCTAGGCGCTCATCATAGTGCAATTCCAAGCGCCTAGGCGCTTGGCCATGATCTCCTATTTACAGAAATGCCACTCAGCTTTAATTTTTATGATTTTTGACCTTTTTCTTCTCCGAAATGACCAATTCGTCCCTCCAGCTCCAACCTACAACAAATAAACACAAAACACATAAAAAGATCCTAAAAAACAATTAAATATAACAATAATTAAGTTTAATAATACCAGATTCATAGGTATAAAACCTACTCATCAAATACCCCCAAACTTAACCAATTGCTTGTCCCCAAGCAACACAACACAATGCAACAGCTAAATATGCAATGCAAATGCAACTATCTAAATGTCTACATTCCAGCAGTCAAACAGAACAAAATCTATTCATCAAGCCTCAGAGAAATCACAATAATCATGATAATACATCATATCAAAACAGATTTGTAATTTCATCGTCAATCATCAAATCTTAACCTGTTATTATTGATATAGTGTGTGTGCGCTTAACATCCGTGCTAACTGATATGATGCTAAATACAACACATAATAAATCTCTTTAAAGGAATCATACAGTGTAAACTCACAAAATTCACGAACAAGCTAAAACCAACTAAAGACAAATATCCACCAAAATTTAAGAGTCCAATCCGGGATACTTATGCTCTCTTTTTTTTTCTTTACGGGGGCTTTTTGCTCTTTTCCCGTTTTATTATTATTATTTTTTTTTAATATACATATATATAATTTTTTTTTTTTAACCATGACTGTGCAATGTCTCATTCCATCAGGCTAACAGTGCTACCCCTTAGCGAGCTTTCGACCAACGACTCCCAGACCATATAAGACCTTAGGGCGCTAGGTTTTAAGATACCCCTTCGGGCGTACTTGCTCAAGTAACAAAGGCCCCGAAACAAAACTAGCCAGAGTATATATTTTTTTTTCATCATTTTTTTTCATTTTTTCAAGCTTATATATCCCAAATTTTTCCCCCAAACATAAGTTTTTATCTAAATTCAGTCATCTTCGCCTATTCATGTCTTTCATTCATTTAAACTAGCATTATCCTCTAGAAGTCCATTATGTGTCAATTTAAACTCAATCAGTCAACATAGTTGTTTTTACTGTGCTATCCTTATTATATCAGTTTCAAACAGGTAAAGATTCAAATCCTGACAAGAAATCACGTCAAAGTTTTAACAGACAATACTATACTTGTCTACTCAATTCCAATCTCATCACTGACCAAGACAGACTTAAACTATTTAACAACTGGAACATGCAAATGCTTGAATTTTTTTTTTTTTTTTTTTTTCAATAAAAACTACATGAATGCAACTAAATGCAAAACTATATGCATGAACTGGAGCTGGAAACCTACACCCCCAAACTTAAATTATGCAATGCCCTCATTGTATATAACAAATAAAATTTAAGAAATTAAGCACTGAGGACTTCCCTGAAAGATAGAAGCTTTATTCCTCGTCAGAATCTTCTTCATCTTCTTCATCTTCTTCATCTGGGGGGTATGCGGACAATGGTGGAAATTGGTAAGGAGCGGCACCTGGATTCATGCGAGCAAACATTTCAAGGAATGCGGCGCTAAAATTCTGATACACCTCCGTTTGCCGCTGAGCTAAACTATCCTGATTTCTTTCCATTCTGTCAAAACCTTCCTGAACTCGAGTGGCAACCATGTCGATTCTTCTAGTTTGATTTCTCAAATCGCGACGGATATCTTCATAAAAATTAGGAGGTTGCTCTGAACTTCCAGCTGCAGGAGGATTCTCGTGGACCTGATGACTAGGCTCAGCTGCATGCTCGGGCGGAGCAATAATGAATCCTAATCCTCTCGGGTGTGGTATTCCCCCACCCCATACCTTGTACTTCTTTATAAGCGAGTGGTCAATTGCAGCTAAAGGAGGCTGTATAGCTTCCTCGGCATCCCATTTCACCCCAGCTTGTTGGCATAGTCCTGTGATCAAAGATGGGTGTGGTAGTCCACCTGAGGTCCCTCCTCGAATTGCTTTGTCAATGGAATCATGAATAACTTGGCCCACATCTATAATTTTTTCTGATGCAATGCAGAAAAGCAGGGCTGCCCTTTGATTTACAACATCACTCATATGCCTACATGGCATCATCTTGGCACAAATAAATGCATGCCATGCCTTCCCATAATTGCTTAATTTGGATGCGGGGAACAACACAGCTTCATGTTGATCTGTTAATTTCCATGTCGTTCCAGGCACACACAAGGCTTGAATAATCTCACTGTAGTCTAGCTCGTGTTGTAGATATTGCATGTATCCATTGTTGGGTATCGTGTTCAAACCATAATAAGCATTTATTGACCCAAAACTGACCTCCACAGATTTACCTCGAACCCAAATTACGTTACCAACATGATCTATTGCATTTGCGTAGAATTCCTTAACAATCTTAACAACAGATGCATCCGGTTGAGCTGTGAAGTTCACCCATCTTCTACTCCCAATAATCTGTAATAATTCCCCATCTTCTATATCGGGCAATAGTCCATGCTCGGGAATTAGTGCTTTATTAGAAAGTACATTGTAATATCTGTCTGACGCTTTAGCACTTGTGAATCTCTTTTTGTCATACTTTTGGGAAGTGCCCGAAGTTTCTCCTCTTTGTCTCTTACTAGCCATGGTCTTATGTACTAAGTTCTTGGCAACCCAAATGATACTCAATGACTTAGGAGAGCCAAAATCTTCTCTGTGACAATTTATCAAACACTTTATGTGCACAGATTTGGAACACTATTAATATGCACTCCCCCAAACTTAAATTTCACCAATTGTTGCAATTACTAAACACAATATACATCCAAGGTAATTCAAGCAACAATTTAGAGTACCCACACCCAATTGAGCCAACACAATGATAGAAACTAACTTCAAAGTACTAACCTAACTATTATACAAGTGAATCCAAAGAATTTGCAATACAATCTTGTGTACTTACTTGGGTATAGCCAAATCTTGATGTTCAATCAAAGTTGGATGAGCAATTTGAGCCTTGAACCCTTACTTCAAGTAGATGTGGCTTGAATGCAAGTGCAATCCCGAATTGGTGAAGAAGGATGATAATATGGAACTTAGTTGCTTTGGTTTGGGTAGGGATTTAGTGTTTGATTTGGATTTGGAAGAGAAAGATTAGTTGTTTAGGCTAGATTAGATGAGGGTTTTGAGTTGTGGAGGGTTAGAGATGGAGTAGGAGAGTAAGAGAGGCTTTGAGTTGGAATGGGAGAGGAGTTGCCCGAATTGGGACTTAAGAAATTTTTTATTTTTTTTTACATTGGAGCGCCTAGGCGCTTGGTGTGTGCACTATTTGGGCGCCTAGGCGCTTGCTTGCAGAAACTATTGGGCGAGTGGAGCGCCTAGGCGCTTGATGTATGCACTGTTTGGGCGCCTAGGCGCTTGGTCTGGACAACACATTCTGACTTTGAGCGCCTAGGCGCTTGAAATGACTTGAGAGGGAGCGCCTAGGCGCTTGGCATGGTTTGTAGCTACTGACTTGAAGCGCCTAGGCGGTTGGAATGGCTTGAAGTGGAGCGCCTAGGCGCTTGGGGCTTGTCCAACATTCTCTGCTCTGACGTCCTTTGGGAAAATAGCCATAACTTCTTCGTCCGAACTCCGATTTAGATGATTCAAGATGTTCTGGAAAGAGGAGAAGTAGATCTACAACTTTCATTCTTGAAGTTTCACGAAATAATATCCGGAGCTGTGGTCAAATTGGCTCTGAAGTGACTTCTTTGTAAATGGCAACCCGAAAACGCGAATCTAGCCACTCCAAACGTTGATCCATGTAACTTTTGTCCCAAACCTCGTCAAATATCCCCAATCTTAAACTTGTACGTGTTTTCCTTTCCTGCAATCAATTGAATCTCTGTTAGAGAACAAGGTATGCACAAATCCTTAACTAGCAAAGTTTAACCACTAATTAAACTAATGGTAAAGTAAATTAATAAGAGTAAAAATAGCGAATAACAATAAAACTTCCTGGGTTGCCTCCCAGTTAGCGCTTGGTTTATAGTCTTCAGCCTGACTTTCTCCTCTGTTCTAATCGGCAAGGTTGACCGATGTCTTTTCACGATCAAAGCAACCCCCATAGTAGTGCTTCAATCTTTGACCGTTGACTTTAAAATTACGTTTTGAATACGGGTCTTCCACTTCTACAGCTCCATGAGGATAGACTTTTGAGATTATAAATGGCCCAGACCATCGAGATTTCAACTTTCCAGGAAACAGTTTAAGCCTCGAATTGTATAATAACACTGTTTGACCTGCTTCAAACTTTCTTTCCAGAATTTTCTCATCATGCCACCTCTTAATTTTTTCTTTATATAACTTCGCATTCTCATACGATTGGAGTCTGAACTCATCCATTTGATTCAATTGTAAGAGGCGCTTCTCTCCCGCAGCAGATATATCAAGGTTCAACTTCCGAATTGCCCAATAAGCACTGTGTTCGAGTTCAACTGGAAGATGGCATGCCTTCCCATAAACTAACCTATACGGAGACATCCCTATCGGAGTTTTGTAAGCTGTACGGTATGCCCATAGAGCATCGTCCAACTTGCTAAACCAATCTTTCCGACTAGGATTCACTATCTTCTCGAGGATTCGTTTCACTTCTCGGTTAGATACCTCGGCTTGACCACTTGTCTGTGGATGGTAAGCAGTAGCTATCTTATGAGTGACTCCATATTTAGCAAGGATAGCTGAAAACTGCTTATTACAGAAATGTGTTCCTTCATCACTAATGATTGCGCGAGGAGTGCCGAATCTAGAGAAAATGTTCTTCCGAATGAACTTAATCACAACCTTCGCGTCATTGGTAGGTGATGCTATAGCTTCTACCCACTTCGACACGTAGTCCACCGCTAGAAGTATATAGGAGTTACAGAAAGATGGTGGAAATGGTCCCATGAAGTCAATTCCCCAAACATCAAACAATTCGACTTCCAGGATCATATTAAGTGGCATCTCGTGTCGCTTTGATATATTACCAACTCTTTGGCATCTGTCACATTTTAATGAAAACACACGGGCATCTTTGAAGAGTGTTGGCCAGAAAAATCCACATTGAAGCACTTTAGCTGCTGTTCTTTCTCCCCCAAAATGTCCACCATAGTCAGATGCATGACATTGGTGTAGAATACTCTCCATTTCAACTTCCGGGATGCACCTTCTTATTACTTGATCGCCACATTGTTTAAATAAGAATGGCTCATCCCATAAATACTGGTTCACGTCATGGAGAAATTTCTTCTTCTGTTGGCTTGTCAAATCAGGCGGAAACACCTTACTGACAATGAAATTTACATAATCTGCATACCATGGTATATCCATCCTTACCGCAAATAGCTGTTCATCCGGAAAAAATTCGTTGATCACTGTTGTGTCATTTTTCTTTAGTTCTGAATTCTCTAACCGTGATAAATGATCAGCAACCTGATTTTCTGTTCCTTTTCGGTCCCGGATCTCCAAGTCAAACTCTTGTAGCAATAATACCCATCTAATTAATCTTGGCTTCGCGTCTTTCTTTGCTATTAAGTACTTAATTGCCGAATGATCCGTAAACACAATCACCTTTGTCCCAATCAAATATGAGCGAAATTTATCAAATGCATAAACAACTGCTAATAGCTCCTTCTCGGTAGTAGTATAATTCAGTTGAGCATCTGTCAATGTTTTACTAGCATAGTATATAGCATGAAAAATTTTATCCTTTCGTTGGCCAAGAACTGCACCAATCGCATAGTCGCTAGCATCACACATTAATTCGAACGGTATAGTCCAATCTGGTGCTATGATTACAGGTGCGGTAACAAGTTTCTTCTTTAACACATCAAACGCTTCTAGGCATGCTTGATCAAAGTTGAATGAGACATCCTTCTCCAACAGATTGCACAGTGGTTTTGTGATTTTGGAGAAGTCTTTTATAAATCGTCTATAGAAACCGGCGTGTCCCAAGAAACTTCGAATACCCTTTACAGAAATTGGTGGTGGCAGGTTCTCAATGGTTTCGATTTTTGCTCTATCAACCTCAATTCCTTTTGATGATACTCGGTGACCCAAGATTATCCCTTCTTGCACCATAAAATGACATTTCTCCCAGTTCAAAACCAAATTCGTTTCCATGCAGCGTTTGAGCACAAGTGTGAGATTTTCCAAACAATAATCAAACGAATCCCCAAAAACTAAAAAATCATCCATAAATACATCAAGATTTTGTTCAACCATATCTGAAAAAATAGCCATCATACACCGTTGAAACGTTGCTGGCGCATTACATAACCCAAAAGACATTCTGCGAAAAGCAAAGGTGCCATATGGGCATGTGAATGTTGTTTTCTCCTGATCCTCGGGTGCAATGGCAATTTGGTTATAGCCCGAATATCCATCCAAGAGGCAATAATACTCGTGCCCTGCAAGCCTGTCCAACATTTGATCTATGAATGGTAGAGGAAAATGGTCTTTACGAGTGGCCTTATTCAACTTCCTGTAATCCATACACACTCGCCAACCAGTAACTGTTCGCATTGGGATCAATTCATTCTGCTCATTCGCAACTACTGTCATTCCCCCTTTCTTTGGCACGCATTGAACCGGACTTACCCATGAGCTATCTGAGATAGGGTAGATAATTCCAGCATCCAACCATTTAATGATCTCCTTTTTAACGACTTCCTTCATGATTGGATTAAGTCTTCGTTGTTGTTCAATAGTTGGTTTCGCTTCGTCTTCCAACAAAATCTTATGCATACAAATTGATGGGCTTATCCCCTTGATATCTGCAATAGTCCATCCAAGAGCAGTCTTATATTGTCGAAGTACCCTTAGTAGCTTTTCTTCTTGAACCTTATCAAGTGATGCAGAAATAATGACTGGCAAGGAAGAAGAACCAAGGTAAGTGTACCGGAGGTGGTTAGGCAATGGCTTAAGTTCCAAGGTAGGAGGTTCTTCTATGGATGATGTCACCTTTTCATCTAGCTTTCCCCGATAATCCAGAGGTTCAAATTTTTGTGGACATCGTGTGAACTTTGGAGCTGAATCTAGCATTTGGACCCATTCTATCACCATTGAATCATCAAATAATTTTTCACTAACCAATGCGGTTTCAAGAGGGTTTTCAATCACAGATTCACCAAATACCTCTTCAGTTGCTTCTTCAATAAGATCAACTTTTAAGCACTCTTCCTCTTCCTTCGGAAATTTCATAGCCTTGAAAACATTAAAAGTTACTTCTTCATCTTGAACTCTCATTGTTAACTCTCCCTTTTGTACATCAATTAATGTCCTTCCAGTGGCTAAAAACGGTCTTCCAAGGATAATGGGTATGTCTTTATCTTCTTCGTAGTCCAACACAATGAAGTCTGCTGGGAATATGAATTTGTCCACCTTCACTAATATGTCTTCCACAATGCCCCTAGGGTATGTCACTGATCTATCGGCGAGCTGTAGAGATATATTTGTTGGCTTTGGGGTTGGTAATCCCAACTGAGTGTAGATCGAAAGTGGCATCAAGTTAATACTTGCCCCCAAATCACACAAACGTCTGTTAAAGAACTGGGGCCCAATCGTGCACGGTATTGTAAAGCTACCCGGATCCTTCAACTTCGGTGGTAACTTTCTTTGCAGAATTGCGCTACATTCTTCTGTCAATGCTACTGTTTCGAACTCCCCTAGCTTCCTCTTTCTTGCTAAAATATCTTTCATAAATTTTGCATAACTAGGCATTTGTTCTAAGGCATCTGCGAATGGAATGTTGATTTGCAGCTTTTTGAACACTTCTAAAAATTTTGAAAATTGTCTGTTTAATTTCTGCTTTTGAAATCTTTGAGGAAACGGCACAGGTGGTACAACTGTTGTTTGCTTTTCTTCTTGTTGTTTTGTCACAACTTTTTCCTCAGATTTACTTTCTGAATCTCCACTCTCTTGTTCACCATCCTCAGCAGAAATTACTTTCTTGTGTCCGTCCAAATCTGTAGTCAACTCCTTCCCGCTTCTGAGTGTAACTGCCTTACAGTGCTCATTTCCATCATTCCTTGGATTTTTCTCCGTATCACTAGGTAAAGAACCTGGATTTCTAGTATTCATAGCATTAGCCATTTGCCCTATTTGATTCTCCAGATTCTTTATTGCAGCTGCTTGGGTTTTCGTTGTGGTTTCCAACTGAGTTGCAAATCTTGCCATCATTTCTTCCATTTGTGAAAACTTTTCAAGTTGTTGAGTTTGTTGCTGTGGCTGAAATCCAGGTGGATATGTTTGCCTTGGAGCTTGAGCTTGTGACTGATTATTACTCCAAGAAAAATTCGGGTGGTTTCTCACTCCTGAATTGTAGTTGTTTGCATAACTGCCCTGCTGCCTGTTATAATTGGAAACAAAATGGACTGATTCAGGATTTACTGCACATTGATCACTTGAGTGGTTACCCGCACATATTTCACATATCGTTTCCATTTTCTGAACTGGTTGTACCCCAAGTGAATCTATCTTCTTTGTAAGAGCAGAAATCTGAGCTGTCATTTGAGCTGACAATGCTGTCATAGCATCCACTTCATACACTCCTACTGTCCTTGGCGGAGTTGTTCTTGCTGTTGGCCATTGATAATTATTAGCTGCCATGGTTTCAAGCAACTCATACCCCTCATCACAATTCTTGGCCATAATAGCTCCTCCTGCTGCAGCATCTATACTCGATCTCACTGTGCCGAATAAACCATTATAAAACGTTTGCACCTGAAGCCATTTAGGAATTCCATGGTGTGGACATTTTCGCAATGAATCCTTGAATCTCTCCCAGGCTTCATATAGTGATTCTGAATCGTGCTGAACGAAAGAGAAGATATCGTTCCGCAACTTTGCTGTTTTTGCAGGTGGGAAAAACTTTGCAAGAAATTTCTGGGCTAAATCATTCCATGTAGTGATCGAGCCTGGTGGTAGTGAATGGAGCCAACTCTTAGCCTTATCTCTGAGGGTAAATGGAAATAGCCTTAGCCTTATTGCATCCTCTGACACATTATTATACTTGAAAGTATCGCAGATTTCTATAAAGCTGACTATGTGATCGTTCGGATCTTCGTTTGGTAACCCTCCGAACTGACATGAATTTTGAATCATCTGTATTGTCCCCGGTTTTATCTCAAAACTTGTAGCAGTAATGGCAGGTCTCGTAATACTCGACTGAATTTCAGTAACCCGCGGCGTAGCATAATCCCGCAGTGCTTTTTGCTCTTCTTCAGTCATAGTATCTTCCTTATCAAGTGCTTCTTTGGTTTCTTTAACCCACTTACGCAACCGCTGAAATCTTTTCTCGATGTCGTCCTCGTGAGGCAATAAATCTGGCTTCTTCGATCGCGTTTGCATAAACTAGTCAAAAGCACCTGAATAGAACAGAACAGAACAGAAACAGTTTAAATTAAGATTAACGCTATAAAAATCAATAATGACAAAATATTAAACTAATTTCCCCGGCAACGGCGCCAAAAACTTGTTGCCTAATTTTTTAATAGCACTTTACCACGCAAGTATACGCGTTCAATTGTAATATTCAGCAAGCAAGGATATCGTTCCCACGAGGAAATAGACTAATATTTATCAATTACTAACTCTAATGCAATTAATCCTATTTTAAACTAAGAAAATTTTGTTTGTGCTTTAAAATTTAAACTTAACAAACTAATAATTAAAATAAGAATTTCACAAGAATAATTACAGATTTAACAGGTTAAGATTACAACTTCCCTTGGTATTTCATTTAAACTAACTTACTTCCCATTTAAAATAAATCAATTAATATGAATTGTTATCCAAGAATGCTCTATAAATATTCATGCTCTTCTTCCAAAGACACATGAACAAATCCTCCTAAATCCAATCTTTAAGATGTAGAATTATAAGGAACACCCCAATTAATCAACTCACTATATTCCTATGTGAATCAAGTTAATTAGGATTTATGCACAAATTCTTTCAATGGATACAAAAGACACATAGGTATATTCCTATCCTACATGCTAATCATATTAACCCTATTCAGATTATATGAACAGATGTTATCATATCCAGATCTTAATCTATACTCCATCTTCCAATTTTATATAGATTATCACAGTAATTGTTGATCAGGCAATTAATCAATAAGCATAAGATATAATAAACAATTCAATAAAAACTAACTTTCATTCAATGGGAAGCTTTCAATTTAAACTACATACCAAGTTCCGTTGCAATCTTAATTAAAATTTAGTTCATGATAATAATAAAGAAAAACATAATCCAAATTAATAATCCAAACATCCCAGATAGTTACAAAAGATAAAACTAGAGAAGAGAAGAAGAAACTCTGAATTTACTCCAATACTCTCCCTTAGATCTTCAGCCTTTGCAATTCTCCTTCGTGTTTTTCTTCCTTGTTCTCTCTGCAAATCTCTTCAAGAATTGATTGATTCCTTGCAAAATTCGTTCTCTTTTGCCTTTGTAGAGTCCTCTCCTACTTGTGTTGGTCTCAGCCCTCATTCAGACTCCTATTTGGCTTCAAAAACCCACTTGACAGCTGAAAAACACAACTCTCTACGCACATGAGCGCCTAGGCGCTCATCATAGTGCAATTCCAAGCGCCTAGGCGCTTGGCCATGATCTCCTATTTACAGAAATGCCACTCAGCTTTAATTTTCATGATTTTTGACCTTTTTCTTCTCCGAAATGACCAATTCGTCCCTCCAGCTCCAACCTACAACAAATAAACACAAAACACATAAAAAGTTCCTAAAAAACAATTAAATATAACAATAATTAAGTTTAATAATACCAGATTCATAGGTATAAAACCTACTCATCACTCACTGAAATACTAAGTCGTGTTTACTTTACTGCAACTACATATAAAATTTAATAATCATGACAACAAATCTCCTTGATTATGTCAACATAAAATAGGGGGAGATTGTTTGAAGAATGCATATTATGATTTGATGTTTAAAGTAAATGATCATGATTATGTGTAAAGTCCTTCTAGGAATATATGTACAAGGACTTGGTGATAGATCAAAATTGTTAGGTTGATCTTAGCCTTTAATGTTCACTTATATAGATAAAGAGATCAAATATGTTAGGTTGATCTATGGCCAGAAAGAAATAGATAGGCTTTGAAGAGAATCATAATCTATCCGGCTGATCAATAGAATGCAGAAGCTAAAGAAGGATCGTAGTGCTGAGATGATCGTAGTGTATCTGCCTTGAATGGCCTCTCCAGGAATCGTAGAGTGGTCCAGATGTTTGCCGAAGCTAACTCAGAGATCGTAGTGTGCTCTCGGAAACGCAGAGTCTATAAGGCGAGCAATTGAAGATCGTAGTGTTAAAAGATCGTAGTGTGTAAATCTTTGTGAGAAATCGTAGTGATCTCTTAAGAACAAGCACCAACATGACAAGACACTACGGTATGGATAGTAGAGTATCATCTGCCTTGTGTCAGAAACATCAAGCTCTATTGTTCATTTTAAGATAGACTCCAACAAATATGGAATGGGTTTTGAACGTTAAAGCTCTCGCCAGTCCCAACGTAAAAAAGATATCCTTAGTATTGATCAAAAGAAACGTATTCAAGAAGCTAAGAAATGGACCATTGGGCAGAGGAAAACACCTTTTGAGGTGTTAGGTGAGAAACCAGTCTACTGTGCCAATGGGCCAGAGTGCAAATAAGAAGATTTGCAGAAAAGTCTCCATCAAAGCTCAGAAATGTCAAACGCATTTAATGGCTCATCAGATGACTTCAACTAATAGATTTCAAGATCACATATATACAGATCAATGACAAATGAGAAGAGAAGACAAGCATTGACCAGAAATGCATAAGAACACTCAACGCTCAACTCTACAGTCTGAGAAAAAGGGAAGCTTGCTCAGCTACTCAGTTCTTTCGAACAAGTTCTTAATAGCAACTGAGTAGCATCAATCACAATCTAAACAACATTTCAATCAACTTAAGTAAGAGAACTAAGTCTGTAGGACTTGAAGAGTTCTAAGTGAACTGTGAGAAACCAAGTCTGCTGGACTTGAAGAGTTCAAGAGTGAACTAAGATGTACCTAGACTGCTGGTCTAAAAGGAATCTGTGAGATTCAAGAAGTGTAACAGACATCCTTAGTGGATTTCCTACTCAAGGAGTTGAAGAGTGGATTAGGAGCTTTAAGTGCTCTGAACCACTTAAAATTGATGTGTTCATTATAACTGCTATAACTACTATACCTGCTATAACTGTTATAACTGCCTCACTCTCATTAACTCAAGATATCTAACAGAAGGTTTATTAAATACTCATTCCGCTGTGCATTGATTATCATCAACCTAAATTAGTTAAAAGAAAAAGTTTTAATTATCTATTCAACCCCCCCAACCTTTAGATATCTATCGTGCCTCCAGGAACTAACACATACCATTCAATAACATCTTGGAAAAGTGAACGTAGTAGCTGATGCATTGAGTAGAAGATCATATGCGGGTACGAGTGTGATATTATCAACGCAAAGGACCATTTTGTATGACTTACAAAGGATGGAGATAGAGTTAAAGGCTCCAGGGACCCATGTGATGATGGTGAATATACGAGTAGAACCTACTTTAATCGATAAAGTTAAAGTTGATCAAGCTACAGACCTGGAGCTAATGCGTATGAAGAATAAAGTGCAAGAAGGTACTACTCCGGAAGCAAGAATCGATGAAGAAGGAATACTTCGAGTCAACTCCAAACTTTGTTTTCCTAACGATTCTGACTTGAAGTATAAAATTATGATGGAGGCACACAACACACCGTTTGTAATCCATCTTGGGAGTACCAAAATGTATTGTGATCTTCGGCATACATTTTGGTGGAGCAATATGAAGACAGAGATAGCGAGGTTTATCTCAAGGTGTCTAACTTGTCAACGAGTCAAGGCGGAGCATCAAGTGCCAAAAGATCCATTGCAACCATGGATTTCGTTATTGGTCTTCCCAAGGTTTCTGTGACATCCCCGAATCCAGGTCCCAAATCACCTCAGATCCGGTATACTATTTCTATACTATTTGCGGAAGATATAAACATAAATTGTTTATACATTACATTACACACTATTCCCCAAGGTCGAGTAACCTTAACTTATACACAATTCATAAACTATCTATTACAGAACAATATTTATCAAAATATACTATTACAAACTAGTCGCACATTTTATCCCAAGCTGAACTTGGCATTAACCTTTTCTTGTAATCCGAACGCATTCGCTTTATCTGCAATGTTTATCATGATATAGCAACGGTGAGTATGAAAATTGCCCAGCAAGTTTAAGTACAATAATATAACGATATATCATGATTGAAGAGTATGAATAATTGGCTGGCTATAATTCAACAATATAATTGTGAACTAGCACGAACAAACTTCTGACTGAACAAGTTTTAAACATGAACAAACATTTCTGAACCAACTGGTAATGAAGGTGATCATCCTTTCATACATGACTTATATATGCAAGATGTACAGAGTACAAATTTCATGGCAATCAGCAATGATTAACCATAAGCTTGAAGAAACTACTCTTATTAGAGTTAAGTAAAAGAAACTTGTCTGAACCTTTGATTACCGAAACGCAATTTATAACGCAACGCAATTTATAACGCTTTACCCGAAGACCTAATATTAATAATATAGATCTCCAATACTAAAATAATATCATCACAGTATAATACTGTTATATTTATATCCACAGAATAACCTAAACACATTACCACATAACCATATCAATCTATAATTCACATAAGACTTAGTATCAGTTAGACTATTAAGTTTGAGTTAAAACTGACACAATTTTAACATCCCGACGGTCTAATCTGTCAACACTCGAGTTTAAGTTCAATTAAACTATGCTTAAGCACTTAACCATGCTATAGAATCACATTTATATGATTTAACACTCGCTTTTCCATTTCATAAGTTATTCGCTAACACTTAGTAAATTAAATACTAATTCAGCAATCTGGATTCTAAATCTAACAACCATATTTTTAATTCATCAACCTGGATTCACCAATCCATCAATCTAAACCTCAATCCAAAAAACCGATTTCAACAAATTTTTTAATTCAGCAAACTGTATTCTATATCCGTATCACGAAAATACCAAATCAGTTTATTATTCTCCTATCCTTTGGTCAAACACATATACATGTATTTCATGCATAAAAAGTATTTTTTTTCCATAATTTTCTAACTTCCTTTAATATTTTTCAAAAATCATTTATAGTGCGCAGCTTAAGAAATTTGCTGCCTCGTCCTTAACTCTAAACATTCCCATCTCTTGGCATAACATTATATATGTTAACGTGATGCCCCATTTTAAATTTCGTGGCAATCGGAGTTGTAGAACTTTGTTTATATCGATTTCCGTTGGAAAATCACAAAAATTATAATGGTCATAACTTGGTCGTTTTAACTTGGAATCAGCTCATTTTTGGACACGAGCTACATAATATCATATATTTTCATTTCCCAAAAGGTTGGATTTTTCCTCACAAGAAAATTTGACAAAACAGCCCTCACAAAATTCTTGGCAGCTTGTTTTTGTCATTTGGCAGTTTTGGAGTCCTTCACCAAAACTTAAATAGAATGAAATATACAACTCCGATTAATGATCCGTCAATTTTGTTGGATTCGTATCTTTCCGAGATACAGTTTTCATCTATCAAAATCCATATTAGGACACGTTAATCTCCTGGAATTTAGCCCGGAAGTGGCTGTTACAAAACAGTCCTTCTAACAGTTTTCTTAACTTTGAGTAGTTTGGGAGAAATCCCATAACTTGCTCAATATTCCACCTAATTGAGTAATTCCAAAGGGATTTTACCCTTAACACATATATCTAGAATCCCAAAAACTTAAATCACAAATATCCATCATAGATTTCAAAAATCCAAAAGTTTGATCACACTTTTAAAAGTTTAACTTTTCCGGAAAATTTTCATTCTTCAATTCCTTTTGATTCCCACCAAATTAACATCCAATATGGTTAATTCTAAACCTAAAACACTCATTAACATGTATATACATAGTTTTTGAGTTTAAAAACAAAGTTTCTTATTTCATCAAACAAGCATCAACACAATCAAAGCTAAGAAAAAATTTAGGTTTTCTATCTTTTGAAAAACCTAGTCTCCATTCCACACTTTAGATCTAACTTTTGATCTACAAAAGAGTTGGATCTATATATTAAACACTTTTAAACACCAAGATCTAAGGTTATAAGCCTCAAGATCACAACTTCAAGTTGTCAAAAATCAAATCAAAACACAAAGGAAATTAGCCAACACAAGTAGAAATTTTTTTTTGGCTATACCTTAGCTTGATTTCCTTTTTCTCCTTCAAAGATGTGAGATGGGTCTTGGTTGTATGAAAACCAAAATCTCCCCTCCCTCTTCTCTTGGAACTTCCGAACTCCCTCTCTCTCTCTCTTTCTCTTTTGCTCTTGAAAGAATAATAAAAGTGATGAAAGAGAAATCAGATAGATTTTTTACTAAGTGTGGTTTATAAATGTCCAAACCCACTCTTTTTTCCCCCTTGTTTCATCCGGCCATGTGGTTAATTTGATCCCACTTATTCATTCTCTCTCCCTTAATAATCATTACATAAGCTTGTGGAGTCTAAGTGTGTAAAATGGCACCTTAAAAGGAATGACACCTAGCTTAGTTGGTGAACAACTTTTTACAACAACATAAGTTATCATCATTACATTCATCTCCCCTCTTTTTCTTCCACAAAAATTCGGCCAAGTGGCCTTATATTTGTCCAAGTCTTGCTTCCTTTTTAATGCAATATCTAGTGTCTCCAATGAATAAAATGCCCCTCCTTACAAGGATCAAATTTTGGGTCTTTTTAAATAATGATTGGGCCACCATATTTAATCCCTTTGGACTTTAAGTTAGGCTTGAAATTAATCTATTGGACATAAAGAATTTAATTTTTAGGGCCATGTAAATCAATCATAGTTCAACACTATTAATATTACCAAATGTCCATCATGCCCTTCCTTCAATTGGGCTCCAAGTTTGGGCCACTCTTAAATCTTTTGGCCTTAACAATAAAAATATTTAGGCCATTCAATTAATGTATTGCTTGGGCCTCTAACCAATTTCATTGGCCAACACTTGGGCTATAAAATATACATAGTCCAAAACCTTAAATTCTTATCCAACCCAAATAATTTAATTAGGGTTTTCACTTCCACAATTATAACATAAATCGTTACTCACAAGCCCATTCATTTCCTTAACCCAATTTAGACTTATTATAATTAGGTTATAAAATTAATTAACCGAGATGTATAAAATAAATCTCTTAGAATTAGTATATAGTTAAATACTATTATTCTCCCACATATTTACACTTAAGCTTTTAACACTTACCTTTTAAATTCCCAAATTAGGGTTTTAAATATCCGAATTAGGGTTTCGGATTCTCGAAACTAAAATTTAAAGTTTCTGAGCGTACCGTTAGGGTTTCTAACAATTCGTTAGATTTTTCTAACTTAATAAACATATGATTAACATAACTTTAGGGTTTGCTAAAGTTATAACTTATCTGATCAATCCTTGATCTTAAATCATTACGGTTCACATATGTAATCAAATATACCGACTAGTTCATGTTTGTGTAGTTTATAAAGTGTTTAAATAGATGTTCGAATATGTTGGTTATCTCTAGAAGCATGAGACATCCTATCATAGTTGTTCAAAAGTTCACAATATAAGTCGTAGAGTTTTCAAGTCAATTGGTTTTCAATTATTAAGATTTCATGACAAATAAACTACACATGCAAAGTACGTTTAGTTTACATTTCATATGTATATGTAAGACTAACTAAGCTATAAACGTATGCTCAAAAGGTTAGATTTCAAAAAGGCATAAGGTTTTATAAATATGGTTTTCATCTTTTAATCTTTTCTTTTAAAAAGTTTTAATTCAAACATCAAACCTACTAAAACATCTCGCAACATGCATTGACAGATGATTAAAGATTATGCATGCTCCTTATGTTAAGTTAGTTTAGGTCTTATTGTATCAAATAATCAAACACCAATATAAGTCACTATAGCACCCCCCCCCCCCCCCCGCCGAAGCGGACATTTATACTATAGGACCCTCCGCCGGGGCGGGCATAGCTACTGAAGAACTCTCCCCCCTCCCCGTCTGGGCGGGCCTTATATATTACATGAACCTCACCGGGGCGGGCATGGCTACAGTAGTTAGAACACTGACACTCCCCTGCTACGAACTAACATGCCAAACTCCCATCCAAACAGCAATACAATGATACCTAATTGATATAAACTTACTACTAAACGTCCCTACCATGCTTCTAACAATCCCAAACATACAAACAATCACATTCAAGAATCAATTCAATATTTATGCCATTTTTCTAAAGTTTAACACATTTAGCGATTCTCTTCACTACGGATTCGTTACTTGACCGAATTACTTCATTTAACTTTCATTGACTTCGTATTTAACCATATTAACAATGTCTAGCATCAATTGACACATTCTATCGTGTTTCAACCATAAACGTTTCAACTCAAAACAAGCATTTTGGTACTTTTCTAAGAACTTTGTAAAACTTGAATTTTAAGAACATATAGAGGAATATTACCTTCTATGAAGTTTGAATTTTTACACTAGCTTCAATTTGTAGATTGTATATGCTCAACCCAACCACACTCACACACAACTTGAAGTTTAATAGGGAATTTAGCAAAAAGTTCGTAACTGGGAATGGCTCCATTTATAGGAAAGCTTGTGACCAAATCTTGGCTTTGCTCAATGAATTAAACCATTGGAATTGAGAAGAAGAAAGGATTTGGTGGAAGAGTACTATTTAGACCACTCCTCTCCTCATGATTTTCTAGCTCTGAGTTTGGTAATGAAGGACTAGGCCAATGGCCTATTACGTGAAGTAAAAAAGAAAAAAAAACACTCATTTTGGGACACTGTTGTAATACTCAGCATTCCATATTATTATTAGCATACTTAGGTTTATTTGATATTTATGCACAAATGAGCATACATATACACCCACTCATACATTACACATATAATCATATAATCCATGTACATTGGTTTATTTCAAATAATATTTATATTAGACTAGAATATAATTTAATTGGGTACCAATATTACTTATTATTCCAATTCTACATAATTATTAAAATAATCATTTTATATTAAATATTTATTTAATCAAAGTTATTTTCTCTCATAGGTTTAAAATACCTATTTAATTACTCCCACACACATCATGGGGTCACATGAGACTCTTTCACACAACTTAGTAAATTACATAACTTAATCTTACTCTTATCGTATAGTTTTATATAATAATTATTCATATTCCAATGTCACACCTAATTTTATATTGAATGAAAAACCTTATTATATATGATTTCTCCTTACATGTTATTTTTTATGATAATTGATGAATAATAATTAATCAACCATATTATGCCGTTATTTATTTATTAATATTACTAATTAATTTACTCCATTTCCTCATTAATTAAATTAGTACTTTCTCATTTCAGCACTTTGCCACAATAGGCATAATTTCACAAGCATAAACTTAGCTTCTCATCACTTCTACTACATTGCTTAATTATCACATGCTTATTCAATAAATTATCACAACTCATGCCAATACTATATATATTTATATTCAAATAAATATGCAAACAATCTTTTTCTCAATAGTATAATTATTAAAATTTGCGGGTATTACAGCCAACAGCTACCCTAGCACAGGGTACATCCAATAATAAACTAGTAATACGCTGGTAGTCATCTAAGATCGGAGTCAACTCAACCGATCCAAACCTGAAAACATGTCTATCAAGGATCAAACAAGATAATATACTCTCTACAAAACCCTTGAGTACCTGAAATATCAAGAAAGACATGGAATGCCTCAGCATCCAACTTGCGGACATGAGATCTAAATTTGACAGACTGTCATACTAGGATCTCAAGTTGGAAGCAATGCGGGTACGAGGAAGGGGGTCGATTCGTACCACTGAGGATGAAGACATCTGTAAAACTGTACCATGTGACCATACAGTGGTCAATTCTAACTCATAAAAATAAAAATTCAAATCCATGACATATAACGTATGCATCATGATAAATGACAATTCAATAGGTGCATTAAATGAAAAGTATTATATATACATCTCTGTAAAATATAAAATTGAATACATCACGAAATTAAATACATCATCTGTATCCTATAAATGAAAATAAAAAGTACAGAGAAATGGGACACAACCACCCAACATCTAACAAAAGCGTATCAGAAGAAATCATGGATATCTATATCCCTAAGGCGATCAACATGATCTAACTCCTCTTAAGTCACGGTATCTTATTTGCATTGCATTATTCCATTCCATTTGCATTACATCATATCAATTACATTACATCTAGTGATGTTTCAAGTGTTTAGTAATCTTTATCATGTTTATTACAATGAATTACATAAACATAATAAAGAGGGGTTGTAACGACCCTAAAATTCATACAATTAAACTATCGACTTTAATCGTTAATAATACATCTAACTTCTGATTTTACATCATTATTCGATGTTAAACTTAATAAAATGTAAAATATTTAAAACTTTTCTGTCTTCTTACTCTAATTCCCTGAATCAAAATCTTTATCATCTACACATCTCTGAATCAATTTTATTTTATGATTCGCTTCATCCGAGTTGCTATATAAAATCATACCATTCAGCTAGATATCCCTTATACATTGGGTAGCTCAAATTTTACAACTACATATGAAATTTTACATCATAATTATCAAGTACATTTCTTAAAACCTTTATCTTTACCTACCTTTGAAACATACTTAGTTTAGTACTTACTTTATCAGAGTAAATAAATAGAATTTATATCCAGGTTCAATACCCTTTATACAACGACAAGATTTAAACTTTATAACTCAACATCTATTAAACATCAGGCATTATTCGAAACCTTAAACATGGTTCAAATAATAACAACTCAGCCAAAGTATATAAATTTTCATTGCATTACATCTGATTCATGTCTTTCAAGTAGCACATAGAGTTAACTTGGACCCTTAACCTGCAAAAGTGGTTATTTTCAAGGTTGAGCTCGACAGCTCAGCAAAATCTAACAGTTTTCATGCATCACGTAGCACATAATAACATGCTGCAGTTCATAAAACAAGTATAAAGATTGAGTTCCTTACTCAATCAGCATTCATTACTCAACCAACGTAGTTATACATTGACTTTAATGTTTTATAGTTTCAACATATTATAACACATCATGTTTTTTGCAACAAAGATTTAAAATAGTTCATCATCAAGTTCACATAGCAAATAGGAACTGAAAGACTTGCTTTGATCATTGTTTACCAATAACAGATTAACATCTTACAGCTATCTGCACTTTATGTGCCCTACAAGATTATATAATCATGCACATTACCTATTAGTCATATAGCAACGCATAGTAGTTGTAATGTAAACTTTACTCTATATCGCATAACCCTTCCTATTAATTAATACACAATGTTCAATTTGATTGTGTTAACTTTCGAATTATATCTCACTATATTTCTTCTTAAGTCACACTCGAAGTTCCTTCAAGTGTTTAAGTCTTGCTAGGACTACCTATTGGTTTTATATAAACCTCATTTCATATTTTATAATTTTCATTTCATTTTACTTAAAACATTTTTTACCTTTATTAACACTTGTTACGGTGTTTCGACGTTCATTCGTCACACGCCCGATTTGCCTCTCTTGTGTATGTTTATTATGCTTATACAACTTATCTAATAAATCATTTATTAAATTAAGCATCATTATACTTCATAATATTTATGTTTTATAACGTAAAACAACATTTTTTATCGTCAAAAACACTACACTTCCATACGGGCATGTCTGACACCCTCCGATTGCCTCTGAATACACATTAGTCCCAAAGATGGCCATTTTGACCCCTGTTACGGACCTCAAATCAAAATACTTAAACAAAGAAAGTTGTATTTCTATTCTTCCTCATTCTGGATCATCTTGAATCTCCTCAATCAAAGTTCATTTAAAAAGGTTATGGCTGTTTTATTATAAGAGGTCAAAACAGTCACACCAGACAAACCTAGAGCGCAGATATGCCCAATTAAGCCTTGGAAACAGTGCAGCTACGCCCAAGAGGGTAGCTGTACCCTAAAATACTTAGAACTCAACAAAGCTGCGCCCGTTAGTAGGGCCAGAATTTGCAGTTTACTGTTCTCGCGATTTTTGAAGTTTTTCTCCTTCTAATATTCATAACCTGAGTTATACACATCCAAATTAGTTCGTTTTCAATTCTATGGATTTTTAATTCATAGAACTACAACATACTAGAATTATTAAAATTTAAAGAGACACTAACCAACCAAAATCTTGACCCAAAATTCATGTTCATATTCTATTTTCATGTTTTAACATGTTTAGCGAATTCATTCACTACGAATTCATTTCTTAACCAAATTGATTCATTCAACTTGCATTCTTTTCATTTCTTATCATATTAACACAATCCATCACCAATTTTATAATTATAACATAAACTTCAAACCAATGTTAGTCTCAAAACAGACCCAAAATACATATATTAAACAAAACTCATACTCATCCTTAACATAATTTTCATGAATTTGTCATTTCTAAAATCACTTGTAGATTACCTATAACTGATTATATGTATATCAATAACAAATATAACCCATTTTCTTAACAATTCCCTCATCAAAATCAATTACAGAGAAAACTTTGAAAAACACAAACTAAAGTTTAAAGCTAGAATATTACCTTTGATTCTTCTTTAAACCTAGAATAGATGACATGAATCTTCTTCATCTTCATTCTTTGATTCTCAAAACCTTGTCAATTTACATAGAATTTCTTCTCTTTCTCTCTTCTTCTCTGTTTTCTAACTCTTAGCTTTAGGAAAATAATAAGTGTAACCCCCCAACTGATGAATACGTGAACTTTAAGTTGGGTTATCAGTTAAAAAGTTTCAGCAGTTATAAAACACAAAGAGACTAGGCCATGTTTGGCTAGAACCTTTAACCCCTTTTTAATTTATTTTAATAATTCTCCTTATTATATGGTATATCTTCTTTTCTCTAAATGTCACACTTTAACTATGTTGTTAAATTATTTAGATAACTACACTAAATAATTATACAATTATATTTTGTATAATTATTACACTTATACATTATGAAATTATATTCATAAACACCTCCATTTAAAATAATAAACATTTTCATTAAAATAGTTAATATTTATTCCATAATTATTTTAATTAACTCAATTGAATTATACAATTATTACATATAATCATTCCATTCCTTTTTCTCAAATAAATTGTCTCAATACAATTTATTTAATCCATACATCTAATCACCACTTAATTATTAATCTAATTTATTAGTCTCTAACCAATAATTATTTATATGTATATTGGTTTTTCTTCTCTCAACATCAATTCATATTTTATTAACATCATTCAAGATATTAAACCTTTTCATATATTACCATGACATGTAATATATATTAATTAAGAATACCAAATTTAATTAGCAAAACTCATATATTAACTCACTATTTTTATTAAGTGAATTAACTCTTTTATCCACTTTACTACAACACCACTACCAAGGTTTAAATATTCAAACAATATTATTCCATAATATAGTTTCAACTTAATTTAAATTACACAATATTTATAGGGTTAATTTCCCTTGCCACCAAATTCTTTATCGTGACTAATTTCTTTTATTTCTTTTAATAGTTTAATCAACTATTAAATCTCATAAAAATTTAATTTCTTCACACCAAGACACATAATTCAAAATATATACATCTCATAATAAGAATTTTAATTATTAAATTTTTATTTTAATAACTTATAAAAATTCTGGTTTACACATCCTTCTTGTAACAATCCAGAATTTCAAATTATAATTTTAAATATTTATTGAATTATATAAATGTTTATTTGAGTTTTTTATTGTTGAATAAATATTTATTGAGGTGATGGTTGTTAATAAATATTTATGAATCCAAATTTATTAGATAATATTCTAAATTAAATTAATTTATAATTTAGAGAGTTGTAATATGACATGAGGTGTTATGTTGTTGATTAATAATTAAAAATGGTATGTTAAATTATTAAATAAAATTATAATAAAATTATGATTTTATGATATTTGTTAAAGTGGAAAATTTATTTAAAATATAGTATGTGATTAATTTATTTGATTAATGGTTGGATATGGAAATCCAAATAAATAATATGTGATTATAAATCATAAACTAAATTGTTTATTAAAATAATTAAAGTAGTTTTAAATTTATTTAATCCAAACAAGGCTTAAATATATCAAGTCTTTATTTTAAAGACTTTTTGCCAAATAGAGCCTTATGACTTTTGGATTATTAAATTTGAATTTCTAAATAATATAAATTAAATAATAAATAAAATATAATTATAGCTTATACGTTATAAGTAGTAATTGACATTATATTAAGTTTGGCATATTATAGTTTATCATTTTTATTTTTACGCTTAAGTGAGTATTGGTTTACGTGACTTGTTAATTTGGTAAGCCTAAGATTATAGAGAGAGTTCAGAGAATTGAGAGATAACTTAAGCAATTTTCAGCAACTTCAGTGTTTGACAAGGATTAACAAGCTAATTGAAGGTATTTTCCCTAATTATATATGAATATGTATATATGAGGTTACGACATAACTTATATGTGCTTTGTGAATTCAAATTCTCTCAAATTGTTGTAGAACATTGAGTTATTGCAATTGTATGTAAGTGTAATACTAGAGTTTATGTTTAAACAAGGAATTTGTATGCTAATTATAGTTAAAAGCAGAAAAGATAATTACAGTGTATGTTTTTATGAATATTTTCTCATATTGCTTATTTAAGTACCAATTTTGACGGTCAATTCTTATGCTAAACTGTAAATTGAGTCTTGTTCATGCTAGTTCGTTAAGAAACGAAGATAATGTAGTTTGAACGAAGTTATTTGGTGAAGAATTAAGATTACAATGATGATTTTTATCTAAGGAACTCAAAAATGAAGTTTTATATGAAAATATGGAATTTGAGGAAATTAAACTAGTATAATTGTTTTTAAATTGTTCTATGTTGAGGAATATGTTGGCAAACATGTTTATGATAGTTTTATATCAATTGTATGTGTTAATATTACTGTTTGGTGGGTGAAATTCGTGTTAGTTGGGCTAAAGTCGGCAACTATTCATGCCTTTATGGTTCTGTCTGTGCACTGGCGCTGATGCGCCGGTGCTAAGGCCTGAAACGGCGCAGCTGTGCCGGTCCCAGGCTTGTATATGGCGCAACTACGCCATACCCTGTCCTGAGACACTGAAGTCTACTGCTGCTGAGACCTTGGATGTCATGATAATTGAGTTCAATGATATGCTAAAATAACAAACATGTAGTAAGGAGTTTAAAACAGAATCGTGTTATGTCAATGATAATTTCAGCTTTGTAAAATGAATAATAAGTTATGAACGTGTTATGATATAACTTAGTTTATACAATGATGTTGGTTAAGTGTTGTGATGTTAACACTTGGAAATTCTGAAATGTATATGGTAGCATAAGACTTGTACTGAAATAACAATTCTAACTAGAGATGCATATGTTATGGTATTTTAGTATGTCTAAGAGATATTGTGGTTCTAAACCAATGTGTAGGTGAACGTGAGTTTAATATTATAGCTTACGCTCAAGGCAAGTTTCTAAACTTATCTTTTTACATTGAGAAAGTTCTCTAATTCTACTTTTACAATTGAGCAAGTTTTCTAACTCTATATTTACGTTGAGCAAGTTCTTGTACCTAATTGTTTATGAGGAACAAGTTTCTTACTCTAAACTGTGATTAAGTGATCTCTTTTATTCTTAATATGTATTCGAACAAGCTATAATTCTAACGTTACCCAAGAAATTTGAATTCTATTCATTGTTTAGTTATTATAACTTGTTTATAATTCAACAAGTTTCCTAGTTAATTCTTTTATAGTGAATGCTTCTTGAACTTTAATTCCTAGCATTGCACGGTTGTATTTCAATTACTTTATACAAGTGATTATGATGTGGAAAAAGCTTTGTTTCCCTCTTGCTATCAATTAGTATATGTTCAGTAATCAAATTTCTAATATTTACACAAGATTATATCCCTAGCTTATTATTGTTCAAGCAAATGTTTATCACTTTATTCATTTTGTTCAATACTTATGCTCTCTAGTTATGTTCAAGCATGAGTTTAATATATAGTCAGTGCACCTATGATTCTTATACGTTCTATGTTATGTTGTAATTAAACAACTGTTGTGTTATTAAGCATTATTGATTCAACTAGTCCCCTAGTTGATGACCGTTAAACTTTAAATTACCCGTGAAAGCTTATCCAAACCAAACTTTCTTTGGTGCGGACTTGTACTCTAAAACAGAGAATAACAACCCTATTATAGGGGATACACAATGCGTTTAGATGTTTGTGCACAATACATTGTACGAATGGTTGATCCCCCTAAGTACGAGGAGTCCTTATAGTCTTATGATTAATAAAGTTGAAGTTGAAAGATTACTTACAACTATGGACATAGTTCGTGGTCTTATGACCCTAAAATATATATATATATATATATATATATATATATATATATATATATATATATTACATATTTGGAATCCAGTCTTTGGTTATCGTTGATAGAGTACTATTCAGTTTTGATGAGCCTATTCAATGGCAGCTATTATTATCTTGTTGATTCATTGCTATATCTTGTGAGCAATTGTTTTGCTCACTGTTGCATAAATATAATCATTGCAGTTAAAGTTGAGAAGGTAGATAAGCCTTCAACTAGCAAAGGAAAGGGGAAAATGTGCAAGTAATGAAGACTTGTAATTTTATTTATTGTCATGAATGATAGACTTTTAATTAATGATGGGATGTAATAATTTATTTCCGCACTTGTATGATGTTTAAGGTTAGACAACCTGGGATATATTTATATTTAATGATGTAACCCTTTTAAAGGGAGGATTTATGGTTTAAATGTTATTTTATTTGAGTAGATAGTATGAATGAATGGAAAGTGAACACCAAGTCTTGTGGGAATAAAGTACCTAGATTTGGGGGTGTCACAGGTTGGTATCAAAGCTTTAGGTTATGAACCTTAGGTGGGGAAAAGCCTTAGGAATTAACCTTTTAAAAGATAGTGATGATAAACTCTTATCGAGTTTTAAGGAAGAAGTAATAAAACACTTATGTGCTTATGTGATTACAACTTATGTGCTCGTGAGTGTTGAGTAGTAATGATTAGTAATGAAAACATAAAATTTGGTTGACAGTATGGCTAATGTAGGAGAATCTAGTCAGGCTAGGGAGGAAGGATCCCAGATGCCTAGAGAGGAGGAGCCTCGAGATATTCAGGTGATTTGGGAACAACTAGTGCCACGGGAGACAACTCTGTTGGTCACAGTAGTTAAGCAATAGGGTTTACCTGATGAGGATGATGATATAGAGACGGACGAGGAGGACCCCGTTGAGCTTCCACAATTGGAGGATGAGGAGAACGAGGAGGAAGAGATTCCAGTTAATTCGATTTCCGCCCTTATGCACGATGAGGTGTATGACCGCAATGTGGAACTTCAAGATACCGTCGAGGAGTTACAAGAGATAGTAGCTGAACAAAAGACCTCGATGGCACATAAAGACAACGAGATCCAGGATCGAGAGGAACGTCTAAATAATGTTGAAGAGAAACTGGTTCACACTGAAGGAGAGAATGAGTGAATGATAGCAGGGATTGCAGAGCTAAAGAACAAGTTGGAAGAGGAAGCCGGAGTAGCAAGGAGAGAGACGCACAAGCAAAATGGATGAAGATGGAAGAGATGAATAACGTATTCAACACCGTGATCAATCAAGATCAAGATCGGGTCATGTGTTATCCTATTAAATTCGAGACGCTGCCATCATACATATTAGATCGCCAAACAATGTTTTGAATTATGGAAGAGGAGCGTCGTAAGGTGATGGAGCATTTTAATAGAACGTAATAAATGTAAATATTATGTGATTACTGAGTAAATAAGATGTAAATCCCGGGTATACTATAACTAATGGGATGTGATAATGATTATGAAGTAATCCTGCAACTATTGTAGTTCAGGAAAGTGATGTAGATAGTATGAATGCTATCATTATTATGTTTTAAAAACATTATGAATAAATAAAAGTTACTATTTATTCAAAATATTATGTGTTATGTAGTAATTTTTGCGATGTGCAAGTTGAGTAGTAATACTTAAAAGGTTGAATAGAATCTAATGGGTGTGTTTTAACAAAAAATGCCTCCAAGACGTTAACCACAACAAAGGAACCTTGAGAATAACAACAATGCTAAGGATAATCCACTTCAGCAATTCGTAACGCTACTGATGGGAGCATTACAGAATCAGCCACAGAATCAAGGTGCGACTTTTAAGGATTTCAAGGCAGTTGGGCCACCAGAATTCCATGGATCCATGAATCTGGTTGAGGCACAGACCTGGATCATGGAGATAGAGAAAGTGTTCGATGTTTCTAGGGTAGGGGATAACCAGAAGACTGCTTTCGCAACATTCATGTTGAAATCAAAGGCGTGTTATTGGTGGCAAGCCAATAAAACCCGAGGAGGTCAAGGGGTGATGTCTTGGGAGAGGTTCAAGTAATATTCTTTGAGACCTATTTCCCTGAAAGCTCAAAGAATCCGATGGAGGTGAAATTTCTAGAATTAAAGTAGGGCACAATAACGGTCTCGGAGTATGTAGCAAGGTTCAATGAGTTAGCGAGGTTTATGCCATATCAAGTGAATACTAATGATCGCAAGGTAAGGAGATTAGTGCAGTGACTAAAGCTTGTACAACAGAGTCTCCTTGTTCCAGTTAAAGACGTTTGCAGCAGTGCTTGAGAAGGCAATTCTCTCTGAAAGTGGAGGTGAGGCTGTAACAAAACACAACCAAGAGAAGAGAAAAAAGAAGAATGAAGGTGAAGCTAAGAATGGTGGTGGTGGTAACGGAGGAAATGACAAAAATAACTTGAAAAGGAAGTGGAATGCAAATGTGGGAGCTGGAAATCGGCAAGGTAATTAGCAGAAGAAGAAGATGGACACATGTGCTACATGCGGGAAGTTTCACACAGGTATGTGCTTAAGGGGAAAGCAAGTATGCTCTGACTGTGGCCAGGAGGGTCACATTTCCCCAAACTGCAATCAACCCAAGAAGAATGCTTCCTACACCTGCGGGTTAAAGGATCACTTTGCTCGCAAGTGTCAAAAGAAGAAATCCGGTGAGACAAATGGAAGCAACGGAAATGCTATTGGAGGTACACTGACTATTGTTGGACCAACGTCAACAAATAAGCCCACAACAAGAACCTTCAACATAACGATGAAGGACGCGGTGCAATTAAAAGATATCATGTCAGGTATTATCCCGATCAATGATATAAATGAATATGTATTATTTGATTCGGGTGCTACTTGCTCGTTTATATCTGATGAATTTGCTAAGAGGTTAGAAATACCTAGTGAAGAGTTGAATTTCCTTTTAAACATAGAAATTACAAATAGGGAGGTAATTCATGTTAAATTCGTATACAAGAGCCGTAGGGTGAATATTAAGGGGAATGTTATGACAATAGATCTAATCCCGATAAAACTTGGAAAGTTTGACGTGATATTGGGATTGGATTTGCTGTTCAATTATGGAGCGATAATTGATTGCCAAAAGAAGTGTGTAAACCTTATGAATCCGTCAAAGATAGTGTTTCATGGTAGCAAATCACTTAGATAAATGAGATGTCTGACAGTTATGTAGGCCAGGAAGTTGTTGAGTTAAGGTTGTGTAGGATACTTAGCCTACATAGTCGTTACTCAAAAGGAAAAGGGTGTAAAATTGGAGAAAATACCAGTGGTTAAGGATTTTGTAGACGTTTTTTCGGAAGATTTTCCAGGACTTCCTCCTGACAGAGAGATCGAGTTCGTGATCGACTTAGCGCCAGGAACCGTTCCAATATCGAAAGTCCCGTACAGAATGGCTCCTGTAGAAATGAAGGAATTGATGGTGTAATTGCAAGAATTGTTAAATAAGAAGAACATTCAGCCGAGTGTGTCACCGTGGGGAGCACCGGTGTTATTCGTGAAGAAGAAATATGGGTCAATGCGTCTTTGCATTGATTATAGGAAATTAAACAAGGTCACTATTAAAAACAAGTATCCTTTGCCAAGAATAGATGACTTGTTTTATCAATTAAAGGGTGCTAAATATTTCTCAAAAATAGATTTGAGAAGTGGGTATCATCAACTAAAAGTATGGAAGGAGGATGTACCGAAGACGGCATTCCGAACTCGGTATGAACATTACAAATTTTTGGTGATGTCTTTTGGTTTGGCAAACTCCCCTGCAACGTTCATGGATTTGATGAACATGGTGTTTAAACCATTCCTAGATAAGTTTGTGGTGGTATTCATTGATGATATTTTGGTGTATTCAAAATCTCAAGAAGAACACGTGGAACATTTACGTTTGACGTTGGAGATACCAAGAAAGGAAAAAATGTACGCAAAATTCTCTAAGTGTGAGTTTTGGCTAGAACGTGTATAATTCCTTGGAAATGTGATTGACAAAGTTGGGATTTCAGTGGATCAATCAAAAATTAAAGTTGTAATCAATTGGGAACAACGAAGAACACCTTCGGAGGTGAGGAGTTTCTTGGGACTGGCCGGCTATTATAGACGGTTTATTCTGGACTTTTCCAAGATTGCCATTCCGTTAACAAATTTGACAAGGAAAGTTGTAAATTTTGTTTGGATGGAGAAGTGTGAAGAAAGTTTTCAAGAATTGAAAAAGAAGTTAAGCGGGGCACCTGTGTTGTCATTACCAGATAATACAGGAAGTTTTGTGCTGTATAATAACGCTTCACACAAAGGATTGGGTTGTGTCCTTATGTAAAACAACAAAGTCATAGCGTATGCATCAAGGCAATTGAAAGACTACGAAAAAGGGTATCCGACTCATGATTTAGAGTTGGCGGCGGTTGTGTTTGCTTTGAAAATATGGAGACATTATCTCTATGGGAAAAATGTGAGATCTACACAGACGATAAGAGTCTGAAGTATATTTTCACAAAGAAGGACCTGAACATGCTTCAAAGGAGATGGATGGAATTGATAAAAGATTATGACTGTGAGATCTTTTATCATCCAGGTAAAGCAAACGTGGTTACAGATGCCTTGAGTAGGAAAGGCAGAGAAAAATTGATGTTTTTAACCGATAAGGAGAAGCTTATTTCAGCAATGGCAAGGCTAGAGTTGGAAATCAAATTTCCAAAAGAATGTGATGAAAAATTATACCCAATGAAAGCTAGTCAAACTTTGGTGGACAAGGTGAAGAATGCCCAACTACAAGATGAAGAATGCAGAAAAATAAGGGAAAGTGTGGTCGAAGGTAAAGAGGTGAAGTATAAGCTTGATACTGAGTGAATGCTAAGATTCGAGGGACGAATTTGGGTTCTAGCAGTACAGGATGTTAAAGAAGAAATATTGACAGAAGCTCACAGCTCAAGATATTCGATTCATCCTGGAAGTATGAAGATGTATCAAGATTTGTGGCGACATTTTTGGTGGCCAAATATGAAAAGAGACATTGTAGAATGCGTTGTAAAATGCTCGGCATGTCAAAGAGTGAAGGCAGAACATTAAAGACCAAGAGGATTACTCCAACTATTGGAAATACCGAAATGGAAATGGGAGCACATCACAATTGATTTTGTGGTAGGTCTTCCAACGACTCAAAAAGGATACAATGCAATATGGATGATAGTGGACAGACTAACAAAATCTGCACAAAAAGAGATCGTCTCGAGACATGGAGTTCCGGTGTCAATTGTATCAAAAAGAGATCTGAGGTTCACATCAAACTTCTGGAAGAAATTATAGTAATGCATGGGAACGCAACTGAAGATGAGTACAGCATATCATCTGTAAACCGATGGGCAAAGTGAACGAACAATACAGACGTTAGAAGATATGCTTAGAGCATGCATAATGGATTTCAAAGGAAACTGGGATGATCATTTTCCGTTGGTGGAATTTGCAGACAACAATAGTTACCATGCAAACATTGGTATGCCGCCATATGAGGCGTTATACGGCAGGAAATACAGAACTCCACTATGTTGGGATGAAGTTGGTGAACGTCAACTGCTAGGACCAGAACTGGTACAGCAGACCGCTGAAATTATCAAACTCATCAGAGCAAGACTAATAGCTGCTCAAGATCGACAGAAGAAGTATGTTGATCAACACAGGCAGAATCGCGAGTTTGAAATAGGAAATTTTGTGTTCCTGAAAGTTTCTCCTTGGAAGGGGAAAATTCATTTCAGCAAGAAAGGAAAGCTCAGCCCAAGGTTTATTGGACCTTTCAAAATATTACGAAGAGTGGGAGAAGTAGCTTATGAGATAGCTTTACCTCCAAAATTAGAACATGTTCAAAATGTTTTTCATGTGTCGGTATTGCGACCATATAAACCCGATTACAAGCATGTGATCGAGTATGAACCATTGTAGTTCAGTAAAGATTTATCTTATGAAGAGATTCCTATCCAGATAGTCGACAGGAAAGAACAAGTGCTCAGGAATAAAGTGATACCTTCTGTGAAGGTGATATGGAGGAACCACAATGTCGAAGAGGCTACTTGGGAACTCGAAGCTGATATGATAAAGAATTATCCTGAGTTATTTGTTTAGTCTGTGTCTTCGATTCTGGGGACAGAATCATTGTAAGGAGGGAAGAATGTGACGATTTGATTGTTTGATTGGATTATTTAAGTTGTGATTCTGGGGACAGAATCCTTGTAAGAAGGGAAGGATGTAACAATCCGAAATTTCAAATTATAATTTTAAATATTTATTGAATTATATAAATATTTATTTGAGGTGTTTATTGTTGAATAAATATTTATTTAGGTGATGGTTGTTAATAAATATTTATAAATCTAAATTTATTATATAATATTCTAAATTAAATTAATTTAAAATTTAGAGAGCTGTAATATGACATGAGGTGTTATGTTGTTGATTAATTATTTAAAATGGTATATTAAATTATTAAATAAAATTATAATGAAATAATAATTTTATGATATTTGTTAAAGTGGAAAATTTATTTAAAATATAGTATGCGATTAATTTATTTGATTAATGGTTGGATATGGAAATCCAAATAAATAATGTGTGATTATAAATCATAAACTAAATTGTTTATTAAAATAATTAAAGTTGTTTTAAATTTATTTAACCCAAATAAGGTTTAAATATATCAAGTCTTTATTTTAAAGACTTTTTGCCAAACAGAGTTTTATGACTTTTGGATTATTAATTTTGAATTTCAAAATAATATAAATTAAATAAATTAAATAATAAATAAAATATAATTATAGCTTATACGTTATAAGTGGTAACTGACATTATATTGAGTTTGGCGTATTATAGTTTATCAGTTTTGTTTTTACGCTAAAGTGAGTATTGGTTTACATGACTTGTTATTTGCTAAGCCTAAGATTACAGAGAGAGTTGAGAGAATTGAGAGAGAACATAGGCAATTTCCAGCAACTTCAGTTTTTGGCAATGATTAACAAGCTAATTGAAGGTATTTTCCCCAATTATATATGAATATGTATATATGAGGTTACGGTATAACTTATATGTGCTATATGAATTCAAATTCTCTCGAATTATTGTAGAAAACTGAGTTATTGCAATCGTATATAAGTGTAATGCTAGAGTCTATGTTTAAACAAGGAATTTTTATGTTAATTATAGTAAAAAGTAGGAAAGATAATTACAATGTATGTTTTTATGAATATTTTCTCATATGGCTTATGTAAGTACAAATTTTGATGGCAAATACGAATGCTAAACTATAAATTGAGTCTTTTTCATGCTAGCTCGTTAAGAAACGAAGATAACGTAGTTTGAACGAATTGATTTGGTGAAGAATTAAGATTACAATGATGATTTTTATCTAAGGAACTCAAAAATGAAGTTTTATATGAAAATATGGAATTTGAGGAAATTAAACTATTATAATTATTGTTAAATTATTCTATGTTGACGAATATGTTGGCAAACATGTTTATGATAGTTTTATATCAATTATATAGGTTAATATTACTGTTTGGTGGGTGAAATTCGTGTTAGTTGGGCTAAAGTCAGCTACTGTTCATGCCTTTCTGGTTCTACATGTGTATGGCGCAGCTGTGCAATACCCTGTATTGAGATAGTGAAGTCTGATGCTGCTACAGACCTTGGATGCCATGATAATTAAGTTCAATGATATGTTAAAGTAACAAACATATAGTAAGGAGTCTAAAATAGAATCGTGTCATGCCAATGATAATTTCAACTTTGTAAAATGAATTATAAGTTATGAACGTGTTATTTATAACTTAGTTTATACAATGAATGTTGATTAAGTGTTGTAATGTTAATACTTGGAAATTCTGAAAAGTATATGGTAGCATAACACTTGTACTGAAATAACAAGTCTAACTAGAGATGCATATGTTATGGTATTTTAGTATGTCTAAGAGATATTGTGGTTCTAAACCAATGTTTAGGTGAACAAGAGTTTAATATTATAGCTTACGCTCAAGACAAGTTTCTAAAATTATCTTTTTACATTGAACAAGTTCTCTAATTCTACTTTTACAATTGAGCAAGTTTTCTAACTCTATATTTACATTGAGCAAGTTCTTGTAACTAATTGTTTATGAGGAGCAAGTTTCTTACTCTAAACTGAGATTAAGCGATCTCTTTTATTCTTAATCTGTATTCGAACAAGCTATAATTCTAACGTTACCCAAGTAAGTTGAATTATATTCATTGTTTAGTTATTATAACTTGTTTATAATTCAACAAGTTTCCTAGTTCATTCTTTTATAGCGAATGCTTCTTAAACTTTAATTCCTAGCATTTCACTATTGTATTTCAATTACTTTATACAAGTGATTATCATGTGGAGCAAGCTTTGTTTCTAGCTTGCTATCAATTAGTATATGTTCAGTAATCAAATTTCTAATATTGACAAGATTATATACCTAGCTTATTATTGTTCAACCAAAGGTTTATCACTTTATTCATTTTGTTCAATACTTATGCTCTCTAGTTATGTTTAAGCATAAGTTTAATATATAGTCAGTTCACCTATGATTCTTAATTGTTCTATGTTATGTTGTTATTAAACAACTGTTGTGTTATTAAGCATTATTGATTCAACTAGTCCCCTAGTTGATGATCGTTAAACTTTAAATTACCCTTGAGAGCTTATCCAAATCAAACTTTCTTTGGTGCGAACTTGTACTCTAAAACTAAGAAGAACAACCCTATTATAGGGGATACACAATGCGTTTAGATGTTTGTGCACAATACATTGTACGAAGGGCTGATCCCCCTAAGTACGAGGAGTCCTTATAGTCTTATGACTATTAAAGTTGAAGTTGAAAGATTACTTACAACTATGGACATAGTTCGTGGTCTTATGACCCTAAGATATATATATATATATATATATATATATATATATATATATATATATATATTCCATATTTAGATTCCAGTCTTTGGTTATCATTGATAGAGTACTATTTAGTTTTGATGAGTCTATTCATTTGCAGTTATTATTATCTTGTTGATTCATTGCTATATCTTATGAGTAATTGTTTTGCTCACTCTTGCATAAATATAAGCATTGCAGTTAAAGTTGAGAAGGTAGATGAGCCTTCAACTAGCAAATGAAAGGGGAAAATGTGCAAGTGATGAAAACTTGTAATTTTATTTATTGTCGTGAATGATAGACTTTTAATTAATGATGGGATGTAATAATTTATTTCCGCACTTGTATGATGTTTAAGGTTAGACAACCTGGGATATTTTTATATTTAATGATGTAACGCTTTTAAAGGGAGGATTTATGGTTTAAATGTTATTTTATTTGGGTAGATAGTATAAATGAATAGAAAGTGAACACCAAGTCTTGCAGGAATAAAGTACCTAGATTTGAGGGTGTCACAGGTTGGTATCAAAGCTTTAGGTTATAAACCTTAGGTGGGGAAAAGCCTTAGGAAGTAACCTTTGAAAAGATAGTGATGATAAACTCTTATCGAGTTTTAAGGAAGAAGTAATAAAACACTTATGTGCTTATGTGATTACAACTTATGTGCTTGTGAGTGTCGAGTAGTAATGATTAGTAATGAAAACTTAAAATTTGGTTGACAGTATGGCTAATATAGGAGAATCTAGTCATGCTAGGGAGGAAGGTTCCCAGATTCCTAGAGAGGAGGAGCCTGGAGATATTCAGGTGATTTGGGAACAACTACTGCTACGGGAGACTACTCCGTTGGTCACAGTAGTTAAGCAGGAGGGTTTACCTGATGAGGATGATGAGATAGAGACGGACGAGGAGGACCCTGTTGAGCTGCTACAATATGAGGATGAGGAGGACTAGGAGGATGAGCAGGAAGAGATTCCACTTAATTCGATTTTCGCCAGTATGTACGACAAGGTGTATGACCGCGATGTGGAACTTTAAGATACCGTCGAGGAGTTTCAAGACATAGTAGCCGAACAATAGACCTCGATGGCATAGAAGGACGACAAGATCCAAGATCGAGAGGAATGTCTAAATAATGTTAAAGAGAAGCTGGCTCACATTGAAGGAGAGAACGGGTGAATGATGGCAAAGATTACAGAGTTGAAGAACAAGTTAGAAGAGGAATCTAATAAGAGGGCAAGAGCCGAAGACGCGTATGAGGAAGCTTATCAATGAACCGGAGTAGCAGAAAGAGACGCACAAGCAAAGAGTATGAAGATGGAAGAGATGAATAACATATTCAACATCGTGATCAATCGAACTCAAGATCGGGTTTCGAGACACTGCCATCATACATATTAGATCGCCGAACAATGTTCCGAATTATGGAAGAAGAGTATCGTAAGGCAATGCAGCATTTTAATAGAACGTTAGAAATGTAATTATTATGTGATTAGTGAGTAAATAAGATGTAAATACCGGGTATACTGTGAGATCCCGAAATTATGAAATGAAAGTATTCAATTTTCTTATAATTATTATTTTATTTGGTAAATAGTTAAATTGATAAAAGTTTAAAGTTAAGGGTGATATTTGAAAATTTTGCAAAGTAAGCAAGTTGTTATAAAATATTCGTTGTGTCAGGAAATATTTGTTTGGTTGGGGAATATTCTTTTTATCGGGGAATATCTGTACGACGGCACAATCATTGGTGGAACCCACAATGGAAGTATTGTTGTAGTTAGAAAATGACAGAATTATCTTTTATTAAAAATAACGGCGAATGTTACCGTTAAAACTGTTGAACTAACCGGTAGTAAAAGTACAATAATACGCGTGGTTGCATAGTAGCACACGGTATTGATTATTGATGCTTATGTAAGAAGTAACTCAGTTATACTCAATTATTGCTACAGTAATTGCTGCATCATATCTCTCATATTATTGAATCTATTATTGTCACAGTATCAACTGCATAATATGTTATATTATTAAATTAATAATTGAGACGACAAAGTTATTCATATTATTATTTGCAATATTTATAATGTCTAGAAGTTCTGTCAAGGAGAGGTTTGGTCACCTAATTGCGCGCCAATAAGGAGAAATCCTTATCAGAAAGCCCCCTCTTTCTTGGGAATGAACTGGTTGTTAAATATTGTGAATTATAATATTAATGTTGAATAAGTTCATATTGTTTAAAGATGAAATTGATAGTTACATTGTGTTAGAATTATTAGTGTTAGTGAAAATTGACATTTATTTCGATAATAATTGATGTTTGGAGGTTATATTGACCAATCGGGTAATTAACCAGATAAATGAGCAATTAATTGTTATTGATTCACATGATTATAACTATTTGTTCACATGTGTGTACTATTGATTCACATCCATCTACTATTAGGGGAATTGATGCAAGATTGATAGTACTTGCATGACTAAATTAAAAATAGAGGTATAGTTGAAGGTACTATACTATAATTATTTTTTTCACATGATTAAAACTATTGATTCACATGATTTACTATTGATTCACATGATTTACTATTAGGGGAGGTGGTGCAAGTTTGATAATACTTGCATGACTAAATTAAAAATGAAGGAAAAGATGAAGGTATTATACTATAATATTTCGAGCCCCAAAATGTGCAATTATAGAAATTATATTTTTTCTATAAATAGAAGCTCATTCTTTCATTATTTTTCACCAATTCACTAAAGCTATAGAGCAATTATTATAGAGAGAAAGAAGAAGAGAAGTTTGCTACCTCACTATTCTAGTATCCAATTTTCTTCTAAGGTAAGGGATATCATTATTGTGTAAGGGGTATTATTCTTTCGTATTCATGAATAGAGTTATTTTCTTTCAATACTCATAAGGGTTGTTATTCCATTCTTTATTATGTTAGAATAACCTGTCTATGCGAAGTATCGCATAAACGATGAAATTCTTCTGTTATTCCATTCTTTATTATTCTGTTGGAATAACCTATCTGTTCGGTCTATCGCATGCCTGGTGAATTCTGTTGTTATTCCATTCTTTATTATTCTGTTGGAATATTCTGTCTGTGCGAATTACGCATGACATGGTTCTGTTCTTTATTATTCTATTGGAATATCCTGCTTGTGAAGATTACGTATGAACTGGTTCCATTCTTTATTATTCTGTTGGAATATCTTGTCTGTGCGGATTACGTATGACCTGGTTCCATTCTTTATTATTTTATTGGAATTAATTGTTTGTGCGGTCTATCGCATGCTTGGTGAATTCTTTTGTTATTCCATTCTTTATTATTCTGTTAGAATAACATGTCTGTGTGGACTACCGCATGCATGGTGAAAGATAATACGTATTCATTCTTTATTAAATTATGAAAATGATCTGTCTACGTACATTACCGAATGACGGGTGAAAATCCATTTGCAATTTCATATATTCTATTATACTCATCTGAGGATATCATTTCTTTTGTACCCATCATGAAATACCATTTTCTTTGGTATTTTTTTTACGAGTTACTATTCATGGGTTACTATTTACCCAATTACTATTCACTCTGGTATTATTCACTCGGGTATTCGGGGTACTTTTCATGCAAAAGTACTATTCATGAATTACTATTCACGGGTTACTATTCACTCTAGTATCATTCACTCGGGTATTCGAGACACTTTTCGTGTCAGGGTACTATTCACGAGGTACTATTCCTGAAGTACTATTCACGGGGTACTATTCATCCAAAAAATATATTTCATTTTTGGTACATGAATATTATTCTTGAATTTTACTCCCCAAAGCAGTATCATGTTGACAATTTGGATATTTTTAAACTCTGGATAAATTTAAAGTCTTTAATATTTATCCTTGATTTCATTTGATTAATGCTTATATCATTGTCATCATCCTCATGCTTATATTGTGATGAAAGTTTTCTTTTGTTTAAGTTAATGTTTTTTATGTTTTGGTGTTACGGCCGTATAAACCCGATTACAAACATGTGATCGAGTATGAACCATTACAGTTCTTTAAAGACTTGTCTTATGAAGAGGTTCCTATCAAGATAGTTGACAGGAAAGAACAAGTGCTCAGAAATAAAGTGATACCTTCTGTGAAGGTGATATGGAGAAATCACAATGTCAAAGAGGTTACGTGGGAACTCGAAGCTGAAATGATGAAGAATTATTCTGAGTTATTTGTTTAATCTGTGTCTTCGATTCTGGGGACAGAATCATTGTAAGAAGGGAAGAATGTGATAAATAATTTGTTTGGGTTGTGATTCTGGGGACAGAATCCTTGTAAGAAGGGAAGGATGTAACAATCCAGAATTTTAAATATTTATTGATTTATATAAATATTTAATTGAATTATATAAATAGTTAATTGATGTGTTTATTGTTGAATAAATATTTTTTTAATTTGATTTGATTTGATTAATTATTTGTTAAATAAATAATTAATGAGTGAAGAAAATTAATTATTAGGAGATAATATTCTAATTTAATTTAATAATTAAGTTAGAGAGTTGATAGGGATTAAATGGATTATTATAGTATTTTTAATTTAATTTGGAAATAAAAGTGTGACAATAAACTATGTTATAAATGGGTTATTAAAATAAATTAAAGGAGTTTAATGTAGTTTTGCCAAACAAGGCTTAAAGATATTAAGTCATTAATTTTTATAGAGTTTTTGCCAAACAAAGCCTTATGACTTTTGAATTTTAATTAACATAAATAAAAAATAAATAATATATATTAATTTTTGTAACTGATAACTTATTAGTATAATTATTAGAACCTTAGTTTTAGACGTTTAGTTGTGTGCGTTGAGTGAGTTTTATTTTACGTAAAGATAATTTGGCTTAAGCCTAAGGAGAGAAAAGAGAAGTTGTCAGAAAAAGGTTACAGAGAATTGAGAGAGACTAGAAAGAGTTGAGAGAAGAGAAAGTTGTTGTGTATTGCAAGTCGTCTAACAAGGGTTAACCAAGCAAGAGAAGGTATTTTACATAACCTTAAAATTATATATATAAATATATATATATAATTATATATATATACGTATATATGTTTTACGACATAATTCCTAAAGTTTCCGTGTTCTTGAGTTTCACTATTGTATAAAGTTCTTTACAAAATTGTTTGTAATCCAAATTTTTAATATTGGTTAATAAATTATGTGTAAATGTAATTGTAATGTTATAACTAGCATATATATATATATATATGATTGTATGCTAATTTACGTTAAAAAAGAAAGGAAATGGTTTTATAGTGAATATATATATATATATATATATATATATATGAACATGGCTTGTAGGAGTACCAAAATTTATATTTGATTGTGAACTAATAGATAAATCGAACCTTGAATATGTTAATATGTTAAGAACTGAAGAGAACATAGTTCGAATAAATTATTTTGGTGTATAACTATGGTTATAATGTTAATTTTGTCAAACAATGTCAAAAATGGAGTTTTGGTTTAAAACATGGCATTCAAGGATTTAAATTTTCTGAAATTGTGGTTTATTTGTTTTGAAATTAGTATATATATGATGGGTAACATTTATGTGTAGTTTATGTAAGTTATACGTGTTAATTTAGGTGCAAGAAGTTATTAAACAATCAAAATTAGCTTTGATAGTAATTGAAATCTGAAGGTTATATTGTTCAATCAGGTATTTGGGGCACTTTTTGTGTCGAAGTTACTATTCACGAGTTACTATTTATGATTTACTATTCATGATTTACTATTCACGAGTTACTATTCACCCGATTACTATTCACTTTATTATTGTGCATTCGGGTATTTGGATACAATATTATTTCATGAGGAGATGTGCTAATTTTTCAGACCGTTGGTTGAATGAATTAATATGGACCGCTGGTGGAAAGTTATAATAGTTAATCAATATGGGTCGCGGGTTTAAAGTTTCAATAGTAAATCAGTATGGACCGTCGCTTTAAGTTTTAATAGTAAATCGATCTGGACCGTTCATGAATTAGTTACTATTCAATCCATTCTTCTATAAATAGAAGCTCATTCCTTCAATATTTCTTACGAATTCACTGAAACTCTAGAGAGAGAAATTATAGTGAGAAAGAAGAAGAGTATTTTGCTACTTCACTACTTTGATATCCAGTGTCTTTTACGGTAAGGTGTGTTATTCTTTCTTATTCATGAAGAGAACTTCTGTTATACCATTCTTTAATATTCTAATGGAATAACCTGTAAAAGTGGCATACCCTATACATAACCTGTATACGCGGCATACCCTATACTTAGTGAAATCCTTATTTTATTCCATTCTTATTTATTCTGTTGGAATAACCTGTATACGCGGCATACCCTATACTTGGTGAAATCCTTATGTTATTTCATTCTTTATTATTTTGTTGGAATAACATGTATGCGTGGTTTACCCTATACTTGGGGAAATGACCTGTATATGCGGTTTACCCAATACTTGGTGATCTTCTTCTGTTATTCCATTCTTTATTATTATGTTGCAATAACCTGTTATGTGAAGTACCACATACTTGTAGAAATTCTTTTATTATTTCGTTCGTTATTATTCTGCCAGAAAATCTTATCGGTGTGAATTTTACCTGACCTGGTTCCATATTTATTATTCCGTATTTATTATTCTGTTGGAATATCCTGTCTGTGTGTTTTACACCGGACCTGGTTTCGTCTTTATTATTCTATCTTTATTATTCTGTTGGAATATCCTGTCTATGTGTTTTACACTGGACCTGGTTCCGTCTTTGTTATTTTGTCTTTATTATTCTGTTGGAATTTCCTGTCTGTGTGTTTTACACCGGACCTGGTTCCGTCTTTATTATTCTGTTGGAATAACCTGTCTATGCGAAGTACCGCATGCATGGTGATTTCTTTTGTTATTCCATTCTTTATTATACTCAGTTGGTTAAAGTTTTGACTTCTATACTCCATAAAATTAGTGGAATATCCTTGATATTTGCGCTTCATCCAGTATCATTTCATGAAAATATTCTTCTGAGCATTCTTGAATTTTACTTTATAAAGAAGTATCATGTTGACAATTTGGACATTATTGGTTCTTGGACAAATTAATTCGTGAACTAGTTTTATTAAATTCTTATATCATTGTCATCATCCTCATGTTTATATTTTTTGAAAGTCATCTGTGGCCTGTAGTGCATAGATGGACTTGGTATGATTATGACCAGGGCTTAATCGGTATAATCATGATCGTAATGTTACAAATGATGTGATAAAAGTCCTCATTGGCTCGTAGTGCATTGATGGACAGTTGTTGGCATGATCATGACCATTGATAAATACACGAATATCATTGGCCCGTAGTGCATTGATAATTTGTGGGCGTGACCCTAAAGAATATCCTTGGTCGTAGTGCAGGGGTGATTCGATGATGTGAATTATTTATTAAGCTGAGTCCCAGTGATAAAAATGATGAAAAATCTTTTAAATCATAAAAGATAGTAGATTTTATTCTCTACTTGACTCTTTTAATGGATTGCTTGTTATGCTGTAGTTAAACTTATTGTCTATTATATTTTATCAGTTTAACATTGTTGAGGGCTATTGATAATTTATCCTTCATTATCTTAGTCATAATATTTCTTACTAGGCTAGTTGAGCTCACCCTTTCTTTCACTGTTCTCTTCAGGAAATGAGAACGTAGCGGGAACTAGTCGGAGGATGGAGTGATGGTCCAGATGATAGTATTAGTAGTCCTCACTATTTTGTTAAATAGTGTGACAATAAATGTGATGAGGACTGAATTTGAGTTTGTATACTGTCTATGAGGACTCCATTGAGAATGGATATTGTCTAGAAGGTAATATTCTTGTTTAAACTCTCAGTTTATGTTTTGTCGTATTTTACACGATAGTTGTATAATTATGTTGTACTCGATTCGTCTACCATATATTTGGCGACTCAAGATGGGTGATGTATACCTATTTTGGGGGCGTCACAGTTGGTATCAAAGCTTAGGGATATGATCCATGGCTAAGATCTGAGATAAGAACTAGGAGGGGAGAGACGGGGAATTCCTTCGCTAGTATGACATACCTAAGTTTATTTGGTATTTAATTGGTCGGTCAGAGTATATGGATAATATGTGATGTGTTAATTAACCCTTGTTTTGTGGCAGTATTTGAAAATAGCATCCGAGAATGTTGAGAACATCAATGGAGCACAGGAGACTGTTGAGTCTCCACAGATTAACAATCAGGACAATGTGCATCAGGAAGGCAACAATCCTCATGCAAACAACAACACTGACCAAATGATGAATGACGGAATGTTCCGAGGCTTCATGAAATTCATGCAACATCAGGTAAAAGTGGCTCCTGTCCAAAATGCAGGTGGATACACTGGCAACTCTCGGACGGTCATCGCCAAACAGTTCAAGGAACTGGGACCACCGGAGTTTTTTGGAGAGCCAAAACCATTTAAGGAGGAGACATGGATAAAGCAGATCTGCAAGATATTTGATATCTTGGGATGCTCTAAGTAGCAAAAGGTTCCCTTTGCCACCTTCATATTGCAAGCAGATGAAGATTACTGGTGGGAATCTGTAAAGCGTACTCAACCTGCCGCACTGAAGATGACTTGGGAGAAGTTCGAAGAATTGTTCAACGACAAGTACTTTCCCGAAAGTATTCGTTACATGAAAGAGGTAGAGTTCATCAAGCTAGAGCAAAACAACATGACCGTGTAGCAGTACGAAGCCAAGTTCGCCGAGTTGTCCCGGTTTGCGTCCCATTTGGTTGATAACGAGGAGAGAATGACGCGGATGTTTCTAAGAGGTTTAAAACCCGAGATACGTCAATACCTCATTTCTCATAAACTTTATTTGTATTCAGATGTTGTTAATATGGCTCAGTTACTGGAGCGCGATAGTGAGTCAACCCAACCAAAAAAGAGCAGCCGACAAAATGATAATACCAGTGATAGCAGTCATCGAAGCGGTGACAATAAGCGTGAAGGGAATCAACATGCCAGAAATGGTAATCACTTTGGTGGTAATCATGGCCAAAACAATAAGAATGGACATTTTAAGAAGAGGAAATTCAACGTTGTTAAGGAAGGAGAACGACCACCTATCATATGTTTCAAATGCGGAGGGGAGGGACACATCAGTCCCAACTCTGCGATGCCATCCAAAGCGTGTTACAATTATGGAAGAGAAGGTCACCTGACCCGATTTTGTTATTCACCGAAGACAAGTCCAGCTGGGAAGGAGGCACCAAAGACCATTCCAGAAAAGTCAAAACCGGTAGTGTAAGGGAGAGCATTTTTCGTGACTTCTCAAAAAGCGAGTAACCCGAACGAAGTTAGCACGGGTTAGTTAATTGCGAAGTTTATACCTTATAAGATATCGGTTCTACCTATTATTTTATCTATCTTGGTTGCGTTCAACGTTTAAATTTGACTCCGGAGAAGTTAGACTTTGACTTATTGGTTGAAACTTCGTTACTAGAAGCCTTCGTTACCTCCACTATTTTTAAATCTTGTTTGATTCAAATAAACACTTTCACGTTACCTGTCGATCTTATCTCTTTGAAAATACTTACATTGATGTGATTTTTGGAAACGATTAGTTAACTACTCATCATGCTTTTTGTAAGGTTGTTAGCTTTCATACTCCTAACCAACCTATTATGCGAATTCAAGCAACCAAACCACTAAAGTCAATTATTGTCATATCAAGTCATTAGTAAAGAGCCCCTATCCCTTAATTGTTGACTTCTTTTGTGTGAAATGCACCGAAGCCAGACTTTCTGTAGGCGACATCGTGAATGAAGATGGCAAGTTGATAGGTATCATTGTAAGGGCTATCCAGGTTAAGGGATAGAAGTCACAGTTGGTATCAATGTGACGTACTATCCAAGTCTTAAATGAGGGTCACAGTTTTTAATGATATTTCTATCGTTAATAAATTTTCTGATGTATTCTTAAAGACTTCCTAATCTACCCCTAGAGCATGAAATCGAATTTTGTATTGACCCCAGTACAAAACCTATTTCTTAAACCCTCAAATATTTCTTCAACTAAAATGAATGTAACATGCGCCAAAGACGTTGGCTCGAGCTATTGAAGATTACGATCGTACCATTTAATACTATTGTGGAAAACTGAACGTGGTAGCTGACACATTGATTAGAAGATCGTATGCATTTACGAGTGTGAATATACGAACCTATGTAAAGATAACGAATATACGAGTATAATCGACTTTGATCGATAAAGTTAAGTCCGCTAAAGCTACACACCCGGAGCTGATGACTGAAGAAGGTTCAAGAGGGCGTTATTCTAAAAGGAAGAATCAATGAAGAGAGGAAATCTCAACCCTCGATTTAATTGGCCCATTTGAAATCCTCGATCGTGTAGGAACTGTGGCCTATAGACTCGTTTTCCCGCCAAGTATGTCACGTGTTCATAACGTTTTTAACGTATAGATGTTACGTAAATATGTGGACGACATGAACCACATTATTAATTTAGAACCAGATGAGATAGCAAATGATTTAACGTATGAAGATGTACCTATTAAAATCCTGGAATATATTCTACGCTTAAAGGTTATACCTCAAGAAATAGAATCTGACGAGGTATCCTCATCGGTTTGGCATATCAGGTATGCACGTAAATTTCGAGGGCGAAATTCCATAAGGAGGGGAGATTGTGACACCCCAGATTTTATAAATAAATATTTAAATTTCTAAAAATATTTTTTTTTAAATATTAAGGTGTGGATTTGATATAATGTTATAGTCGTGGGTAGTATTTAAAAATTTTGTAAAGTATTCAAGTTGTTATAAATATTCGATTGGTCGAGGGATATTCTTTTTGTCAGGGAATATCCATACGACGGCATAATCATTGGTGGACCCCACAACAGAAGTATTGTCGTAGTAAGAAAATGACAGAATTATTTTTTTATAAAATAACAACGAAAGTTTTACCGTTAATACTGTTGAACTACTCGGTAGTAAAAGTACAGTAATACGCGTGGTTGCATAGTAGCACACGGTATTGATTATTGATGCTTACGTGAGAAATCACTCAGTTATACTCAATTATTGCTACAGTAATTGTTGTATCATATCTCTCATATTATTGATTCAATTATTGTCACAGTATCATCTGCATTATATGTTATATTGTTAAATCAATAATTGAGATGACAAAATTATTCATATTATTAAATCACAATATTTACAATGTCTAGTCATTCTGTCAAGGAGAGGTTTGGTCACATAATTGCGTGCCAATAGGGAGAAATCCTTATTGGAAAGCCCCCTCTTTCCTGGGAATGACCTGGTTGTTAAATATTATGAGTTATGATATTAATGATGGATAAGTTCGTGTTGATTAAAGATGAATTGATAGTTCCATTGTGTTGAAATTATTTGTGTTAAACATTTATTTCGATAGTAATTGATGTCTGAAGGTTATATTGTTCAATCGGGTATTTTGGGCACTTTTTATTTCGAAGTTACTATTCACGAGTTACAATTCATGAGTTACTATTCATGAGTTACTATTCACGAGTTACTATTCACGAGTTACTATTCACTCTACTATTGTGCATTCGGGTATTTGGGTACAATATTATTCCATGAGGAGATGTGCTAATTTTTCAGACCGTTGGTTAAATGAATTAATATGGACCACTGGTGGAAAGTTATAATAGTGAATCAATACGGGTCGCTAGTTTAAAGTTTTAATAGTAAATCAGTATGGACCGTCACTTTAAGTTTTAATAGTAAATCGATCTGGATCGTTCGTTTAAAATTAAATCGATCTGGACCGTTCATGAATTAGTTACTATTTAATCCATTCTTCTATAAATAGAAGTTCATTCCTTTATTATTTCTTACTGAATTCACTAAAACTCTAGAGAGATAAATTATACAGAGAAAGAAGAAGAGTATTATGCTACTTCACTACTTTGATATCCAGTGTCTTTTACGGTAAGGGGTGTTATTCTTTCTTATTGATGAAGAGAACTTCTGTTATTCCATTCTTTATTATTCTTGTTGGAATAACCTGTAAAAGTGGCATACCCTATATATAACATGTATACGCGGCATACCCTATACTTGGTGAAATCCTTATGTTATTCCATTCTTATTTATTCTGTTGGAATAACCTGTATACGCGGCATACCCTATACTTGGTGAAATCCTTATGTTATTCCATTCTTTATTATTCTATTGGAATAACATGTATGCGCGGTTTACCCTATACTTGGTGGAATGACCTGTATATGCGGTTTACCCAATACTTGGTGATCTTCTTCTGGTATTCCATTCTTTATTATTATGTTGGAATAACCTATTTATGCGAAGTACCCACATACTTGGTGACATTCTTTTATTATTCAGTTCTTTATTATTCTGTCAGAATATCCTATCGGTGTGAATTTTACCTGACCTGGTTCCATACCTGACCTGTCTGTTGGTTTTAGAATATTCTTTATTATTCTGTTGGAATATCATGTCTATGTGTTTTACACCGAACCTGGTTCCATCTTTATTATTCTATTGGAATAAACTATCTATGCGAAGTACCGCATGCATGGTGATTTCTTTTGTTATTTAATTCTTTATTATACTCAGTTGGTTAAAGTTTTGACTTCTATACTCCATGAAATTAGTGGAATATCATTGATATTTGCGCCTTATCCAGTATCATTTCATGGAAATATTCTTCTGAGCATTCTTGAATTTTACTTTATAAAGAAGTATCATGTTGACAATTTGGACGTTATTGGTTCCAGGACAAATTAATTCGTGAACTTATTTTATTTAATTCTTATATCATTGTCATCATCCTCATGTTTATATTTTTTGAAAGTCATCTATGGCCTATAGTGCATAGATGGACTTGGTATGATTATAACCAGGGATTATTCAGTATAATCATGACCGTAATGTTACAAATGATGTGATAAAAGTCCTCATTGGCCCGTAGTGCATTGATGGACAGTTATTGGCATGATCATGACCATTGATGAATACACGAATATCCTTGGCCCGTAGTGCATGGATAATTTGTGGTCGTGACCCTAAAGAATATTCTTGGCCGTAGTGCAGGGGTGATTCGATGATGTGAATTATTTATTAAGCTGAGTCCCAGCGATAAAAATGATGAAAAACCTTTTAAATCATAAAAGATAGTAGATTTGATTTCCTACTTGACTCTTTTAATGGATTGCTTGTTCTGCTGCAGTTAAACTTGTTGTCTATTGTATTGTATCAGTTTAACATTGTTGAGGGCTATTGATAATTTATCCTGCATTATCTTAGTCATAATATTTCTTACTGGGCTAGTTGAGCTCACCCTTTCTTTCACTGTTCTCTTCAGGAAATGAGAACGTAGCAGGAACTAGTCGGGGGACGGAGTGATGGACCAGATGATAGTATTAGTAGTCCTCACTATTCTGTTAAACAGTGTGACAATAAATGTAATGAGGACTAAATTTGAGTTTGTATATTGTCTATGAGGACTCCATTGAGAATGGATATTGTCTAGAAGGCAATATTCTTGTTTAAACTCTCAGTTTATGTTTTGTCGTATTTTACACGACAGTTGTATAATTATGTTGTATTCGATTCATATACCATGTATTTGGCGAATCAAGATGGGTGATGTATACCTATTTTGGGGGCGTCACAATGACTATTAGAATGTGAATTTTGTTAATTGTTTTATCATAGTACTAAGAATGAGCATATAATTAACACTTAACCAGTTTTGATTAATAATGTAACGTGACTATGTGGTTAAAAATCAAACCATACATGAAATAGATACTTATTTAAATATAGAGTATTTGTAGTGACTAATTATGTCATGATGATATGTGTATAGGATATTGTGAATAGAATTATTACGGTTTAGCTTACACACAAGGCAAGTTTTCTAACCCTAAACTCTCTTTGTACAAGTTTCTTAACTCTACTTATATTGTGCAAGCTCTTAAACCTTACCTCTTGATATTGAACCAATTTTTTTATAATCTTTTTAAATTCTGATACACTAATGTTGAACATGTTTTATCGTTCAACTTACTATTTGTTATGCATGCTCAATACTCAATTCTAAATTAGATTTTAACCTTAACTTAATATTGTTCAAGCAAGGTATGTTATGTTATTCAATGCTTATGCTTTTAGTTCACTCCTAAAGCATGACCTTATTATGCAATGTTGATTCATTTATGACGTATTACATAGCGCGTTGTTAATACATTTTATTCAACTAATCCTTAGTTGATGTTCGTTAAACTCTAAATTACCTTAAAACTTATTTAAACCAAACTTACTTTGGTGCGGACTCGTATTCTAAATACTGAGCTGAACAACCCTATTACAGGGGATAATTTACGCATAGCGTTGAAATGTTTGTGCACAATACATTGTACGAAGGATTGATCCCCCTAAGTATGAGGAGTCCCTATAGTCTTATGACTGTTAAAGTTTAAGTTGAAAGAATACTTATAACTATAGACATAGTTCGTGGTCGTTTGACCCTCAGTTATATATTTCAAATTCTATTCCTGATTATTATTAACGAAGTACCTTATTCATTTCAATTGAGCCTAATCATTTGGCAGGTGATATGATGTTATTCATTGTCATTTCAAGTGAGCATTGTTTGCTCACTCTTGCTTATATAAATATTACAACTAAAGTTGAGAATGTCTACGAACCTACAACTAGTAAAGGGAAAGGGAAGATAAGAAAGTATTGAAGACTTGTAAACATGTTAGCTTTTATATTTTTGGACAATATTTTTAAATATTATGATGTAATTATTTAATTTTTCTGCACATTATGTTTGTATTTAAAGGTTAGATAACCTGAGAGATTTTATTGAACATATTGATTAATCCTTTAATGGGAAGGTTTATTATTAAATTTTATTATGTTTGAGTAGTTAGACATGAATATTTTTATCAAGTGAACACCAAATCTGGTGGAAATGAAGTACCTGGATTTGGGGGTGTCACAGATTCCAAATCCGCATAGACCAAATTATTAAAATAGGATGTTGAATTAATATTAAAAGTTTACAAAATGCTTAATATAGAAACTTAACCTTATCAGAATATGATTACATGAATGTAGGTTGTTGTCGATGTCGGGATTTTTGAGTGTCCCTTTTCGTTACTTGTTCTTTGGTGTTCTCATGTTAATGTGAGATTTGTTTGAAAAAACAAGTGGAAAATGTCCGACATGTATAATCTCGACGATTTGACTTTAAGAGTCGCCAGTTAGTGTATTTAACCGGTTACACCAACACAACCGAAAAGATTTGCAAATTGACCCAGTGATATGTCACTGCTAAATGGGTCTGTGAAACTGAGATTCATTTGGGTCCGGTGGCTTGATTATGCGGAGGGAAAGTGTTAGGAACCCCCCGACATCCGTGTTGCCATGGTGACCGCCACTTTTCAAAGAAACTGTTATATGAATGTGTGTGTGTGTGGATCAATGTGCAATTATTTGGAAGTAGTGATGTAACTCTTTCGCATCTATATACATAGGGTTTGAATTTATAGAAAAAATCAGTTTTAAACAAGATATAGCAATGACATTTTGTAAAAGTTGTTTTTCAAACCCCGTGCTCAATAGTAATTGAGGCCTTTGATACTTTTATTTTATTATTAAATGTTCGTCTTGTTTGCTTTTATTTTCGAGATGCGAAGAATTCTCGAGAAAATAATATACAGCAGTGTCGAACTCTTCATGGGCATGACAGCCATCCAAGGAAATTCAGACATTGTAAAATAATGTACAAGCTACTTACAGCTGAAAAATGTCCATCATGGGAACCGAATCTAGATTCAGTAGACTGAATCTGTGATCACATGATTCCTAGGCTCATATGATACTGCAATTTGTATGGAAAGTAGTAAGCAGTTATATATATAAAAGCTGTAAATATATATATATATATAGACATGATCAACCACCACAAAGTAATTCCATGGGGGATCAGAAATGTAAATATATAAAAGCGGTAAATATATATATATATATATATGGACGTGATCAACAACCACGAAGTAAACTCCAGGTGGGACGAAATGTAAATAAAGCTGTAAAATCGATCAACTACCACGAAGTAAACTCCAGGCAGGATGAAATATAAATAAAACTGTAAAAGCGATCAACTGCCACGAAGTAAACTCTAGGCAGGACAAAATGTAAATAAAGCTGTAAAAGGCCACGAAGTAAACTCCAGGCCTGACAGAAATGTATATATATATATATAACGCACTGGATGTGAATCCAGGCTCATCGGATATGTCCCACAACAGTTATATATATAAGTATATATATATATATATATAAAGCAGTAAATGCACTGGATGTAAATCCAGGCTCATCAGATATATCTGACAATAGTTATATATATAAGTATATATATATATAAGCAAGTAAATGCTCCGGATGTAAAATCCAGGCTCATCAGATATGTCTAACAACAATTATATATATAAGTATATATATATAAGCAATAAATGCTCCCAATGTAAAATCCAAGTTCATCAGATATGTCTGACAACAATTATATATATAAGTATACATACATATATAAGCAATAAATGCTCCAGACCGAAGTCTAGGCTCAATCGAGGCATAACAAGATAATGTTAGTCCGTATATGAAATATATATACATATATAGGTATATATATACAGAAAGAAATGAAAACCACGGACCGAAGTCCGGGCAAACGCACACAACACGACTCTCAATGTGTATAACAGTGTGTGCTAATATGAGATGAATGCTTTATATAATGTGAGAAGGCTTACAGTGGACTGCCAATGTAGACTTCTATAACTTTAAATGGATAAAAAATCAGCTCGCGCCGGATAAAAGATAGCTATATGTGAGCTAACAAGTGTTTAAAGATGACGAAACACTCAAAAGATGTGTATACAGAGTAAAATGAATTGGGCTTCCTCGCCTTTTCCTTCTCATTCTCTTCTTCAAATGACTGACCCCAAGGCTCAAATTTATAGACTGATGGTCGCAGGTACAACTGCGGCAGCCGCGGTTGTACCTGCAGCTGGTCGTGGTGCATCCAAGCCTCGTGGGTCCTGTCATCTCGAAGTACGTGCACTCATACACTGTAATGTCCACTCGAACTTGCAAAACTTCAATCTGAGCATCCGAATGAGGTATAGCTGACCTTCTTCGGACCGCTTATGTTGAGAGTTACACAATGACAAGGATTAGAGGTTGTACGAAGTCAGGAAGAGGGGTCCATGCCCATGGTCTTCAAGCTTCAAATTCTATCCAAGGTACTGCCACGCGTAATAGTCACTCGGGATTATAACTCCTCAGTTCTTGTGGGATGTTGTTGGATGTATGTATGTATGAAGTGTTGAGACGATGCACAGGTGTTGAAGGGGGCAAGATATATTTGACTCTTCGTCGGGGTTATCACCAGTTTGAGTTGAAAGTAGACGTTGCTCAGGGTTACATCTGAGATTGGACTACTTGTTGGTATGCCACGATATCATCTTGTGAGAGAAAACGTTGAGGCGGTAAGACAATGTTTTGACTCCTCACCGGGGTTATCTCCAGTTTGAGCGGAAAGCAGACGTTGCACAGGGTTATATCCAAGATTAGACTGCTTATTTGTATGCCTTACTATCATCTGTAGGTGTGCCTATCTACCCATTGTTAGCTCCGGGTCTGAGGTATGAGTGCCTCGGCAGGAGGTATGAGCTTGAAGCTGATCCCATGTGTTTGAAACAAATAATTTCAGAGCTATCGCCAAAACTGCAAAAGCATCCCTTAGGGCTATCACCAAGGATGGAGTCGTTACTCCCAGTGTTGGTTTTAGGACTGGAACTGAATGTCACAGTGTTATAGCCGAGACAGAACTGTCCTCTCCGGTGTTGTTGCCGGTATTTTGATCTGCATACCTCGGGGTTATCTCCGAGATTGGAAATGACACTCCCGATTTGTGTTCTGTGTTGGAACTGATGTTCCCGGTTTGTGTTTTAGGTTGGAACTGAACTTCTGGTAGTATCCGGAATGGATGTCAGCTGTCTTCTAGGATTATCTCTGAAAGACGAATCTGCCCTCCTGTAATGTCAGTAACAGGCGTGTAGAAAATTTCTAGTGTCTACAGATGCCCCTCTTTATCATATTCATGCAATGCAAGGCACAGGATAGGATAAAGAATCCTAGACACTTGAAAGGCGAGCAAGATAAATATGATGCTATATGCAGCAACATAATGCAAATGTATGATGCATGATTGTCAGGTAATCCTGTTGGGATGACAATCAGTAATGGCTTAGACATGCGATCCAAGTCTTCAAGGATGTTGACGTTGGGGCTATCACCAAAGTCTTGAATCCTAGGCACTAGCTTATATTCCATAGAGGTACCTCTTGTGTATAAGAGATCTGTGGGGATAAAGCTTTGTATGTTTGAGGATGTGTATAACATATTTCCTTATTCTGTTGGAGTTACTACCAACAGTTTATCGTTGTCAGGGTTGCCCGACCTTCATTGATGTGTGTATCACCGAATAGATCCATGTTGGGTGCATTACCAAGGTTGGTTGACCTTCATTGATGTATGCGTCAATGGTAACATTGCGTTATAACCCCCGCTGGGGATACGTAGATGAGTTGCTTCGATGAGTTTACTTGCCATTGGCTGACATGACGTCAAGGTTGCTTGACCTTCATTGATGTGTGTATTAATGATTATAATGCATTGTAACCCTTGCCGGGAATACGTAGATGCTTGAAAGATGTGCATTGTGATCCCCATCAGGGATACTTTATCAGTTTGTAACTTCGCCATTGTAAACCCCACCGAGGAGGTTTTGTATTTCGTGGTTTTGCGTTGTAACCCCCGACGGGGAGGTTTAGGGTTGTGACCCTGCAAATGACGACATCTGACCTTTGTGGGGTATTGTCGAGCATGATCTATAAAAGCTGAGCTCATTGGTATAGTATACCCTACATCCAGGCGAATACCATTGATACAACGGGAGTTTAACCATTGACCGACAAGAAACCAGGATTTCAGGCTATTCCGCTCAATCGCGTAGCATTTTTATTCCTGATTTGGCCTTTTTATCTTGTGAGACCTTCCTTTGCAACTCTAACTGTAGAGAGCCGGAGGTGTGGGACCCAGGTAGAAGTGTCGCAGGTACACCAACAGGAGCCGCAGGTGAGCCTGCGGCCAACCTTGCCTATTTATAGGTAAATGGTTGCTTTCATAAGTCATTTTCAAGTTGCGCAACGAAGGAAATCTGAGATGTTTTCTTCAGATCTACTGAGTTCGGGTAACTTTCTGCATATTCTGCCATCGTACAAGCATTTTTCACTGTCCTGGTAACGTATGCATGTATTTTTTCCAGTTTCTATCCGTGGGAAAATGACTTATCACATGAAATGCATTTAGACACATATTAGTGAATATGCATGTTGATATGACTTGATAAAAAATATTCAACATAGCAAATGTTAGTATTAAACCATGCTGAACAATTGATGTGAAAAAATTTGACTTTTAAAATAGTCAAATTAACACCTTTTACTGTCATTTCTTATCCTATCTGAGGACAAATGAATAAAGGCATAAAAGTAAAATAATCCTGGTAATTAGACTACACTTACGAATTTTTTTACTGTGATGCGATAATGCATGTAGGAAGTATATGACAGTGTATAGGCGTGCTACTGAATGGCCACCTAGTCATTCCTATGTGCATGTTGATAGTCCCATTTACAAAGGGGGCTATGGAAAAATTTTCCCAAAATGTAGGTATTGGGTAGTCATGCATTTTTAACTCTACTGTAGATGTATGTTAAAACAATGCATTTTTAAAAGCTCCAGGTAAGAAATTACCACACCCTTTTTAAGGTGATTTGGAGACTTGTTGTCCAGATATTATGGATCCGAAACAGCCGAGTAGTTCCCGCAGGACCACTTCTGATATACGAAGGAGAGCATCTAAAGAGCCTCAATGTCGTTCTGTTAGACAATCTCATTATTTAGTGGAGGCGTTAATACGTCTTATTCGAGTTGAAGTGCTGAATGTTAAGGACGAAGACGAGGATGTACCGATCGAGGTTCCTGCTCTTGCTATACGTTTTCCTCGTAGGGAATCGCCAAGTATTCAAGTGGCTGAACCTAGATCTTCTGGGTGACTTGAGTAGGCATCCTTCAGTATACCTGCACGCAAATGAGGTATGAAGTTAGATCATTAATCTTCCTTATGTCCTATTGATGAGGAGTTAAGGATTCTGATGTTGATCTGCATTTAATGTAGGTTACCAACTTCACACAACCTCGAGGGAACTGGTTTAGCATCCACTCTATGTATCAGGCTTTGTATGATGACTATAGAGCGATCATCCATGGCTGGGGATTTGGAATATTCTTTTCCATTCTACCTTGTCGCTATCCCTGGGGTTACCTCAGGGCATTATCTGATTGGTGGTTTCACCAGACTCAGTCACTCCATTTGTTGTACTGTGAGGTGATGATGACGCCGATGGATCGGTGGTTTATCATAGGTATGGAGTTTGGAGGGGAGCCATTGCCTTGCACGGTGGATATCACCCCTACTGCCGTCAGAATCCTTGTTGGGAGTTCTGGCAGAGGCGCTCAAGGGCAAGATTATTCGTACGGGTCCTTTGAGCGTAGATGTTATGAGCGGATTATTGAGTGAGCCCATACCCGATGATGTGAGAGTCAGGGATTGCATTCTTCGACGATTGTTCCTGATGATCATTAGGGGCTGCTTTATAGAAGATAACTCCTCTATGGTGTCCTTCACTTTGATCAGTTCCACTCGACACGTGGACCGTATAGGAGAGTATGATTGGGGTTCCTACACATTTGCCTATTTCCTCAGGGAAATGCGCATGCGATCGCAGGGCTTGACCGAGGCGTGTTTAGGATTCTATCCATTTCTGCTGGTGAGTGTTTCTCTTGTCTTTTCTTATCTATAGGTTAAGAGTGTTGACTGACAGCAAATGTTTGCCATTGTGTTGGTAGTTTTGGGCCTATAAGAGGCATCCATGTTTGCATCATGTGAGCATGTTAGGTTTATATACATATCCATGAGGATGGAGATGGCATCATTCCATACTGGTGGAGGTCCTTGTTGTCGAGGGTTTCACTCATTGTCGCATACAGCTGGAGTTGTTGACAGCCGATGTCATTACATGGATTCCCTACTTTGGAGAGCATTTGAGAGTTGATTTTGAGGATGGGTACTCGGCTGGAGTAGAGTACGTCATTTCCACCCGCAGGATTCCTCTCTTCACAGATGGAGGATGGGAGCTCTATTAAGGAGAGCGTGCTATTAGGAGCATTACAGGAGAGATCCGTATGCCGATCTTGCCTCCTGTCAGGCGTTATTGGACTATTTCGCAGTCAACCGTCATTGACATCCCTTTGATGGGGATTGACAGCTTTACATTGTCAGAGGACCCCTGTTCTCAGGAGATGTTCCAGCAATGGTGGATCCCTCGTACTATTGGAGTTCAGACCCGCGCCACACAGTTTATGGAGGATATAGTTCCAGGATCCGTGATGATGAAGGATTAGCTAGCCTATGTCAGAGATCCGACTCATGTGATACAGATTGACAGATTGACTACGCAGCTGGACCGGTCACATCTTTTCATTCGGCCATTTGGGCAGAGATCCTTCAGAGGCAGATACTTTTGATCCTTCCAGCTCTGGCGTTGGCCCCTTAGGTGACCCATATGCCTTTTCCAGTGCAGATCCTCCCTTGTATCGGCCTGATGTCCCTATAGATAGAGATCCAGTGACTCAGGAGGAGTTACATCAGGTGGACAGTATTGATGATGTAGACATCGACACCATTGACTTTTTCTGATGCATTTCTCGCTATCGCTTTTGATAGGCCTCTGTTAGTTGCTGGGTAGCTTCGCCCTATTTCCATGTATTTTAGCTGTACAAAGATGTATTAGATGATGATATACTTAGGAATGTATGCACAGTTTTCCATTTCCTATATCATATTGCCATTTATTGTATCATGCATGTTATTTTGTTATGCATATATATGTATGTCCAGAGATATTCAGCATTGACACCTGGATGGTCTTATGACATGGCCCGTACAGATGTCTTCTTCGACAGTTAGCCGTATTGATCATACCCCACCATTTTTGGTGCTATCTGGTATGCGTTCATGGTATAATAGTATATCACCATCAGATATGGTGATCGTAGATGATTTACTGCAGCATACTATGACCTTGTTGATGTTTCAGGTTCCCACAAGATTTGTAGAGGGTATGCTAGAGCATTGGGCATCAGAGAGGCAGGTTTTTCGATTTGGGACCCAGGAGTTGACTCCTACTTTGGAGGAGTATGCACGGTTGACAATGTTGCCGCTGGATAGACCTTACGTGCATATGGCTATCGGAGATATGAGCAGACAGTTCATGACCCTCACCAGATTAAGACGTAAAGTGGTCCAGGATGAGATTACATCCGGCCATGTGATAACCCAACATTTTCTGTTTGACAGGTTTGGCTCTGAGGATAGCTATGCATGGCATTCCGGGGATTTCACCACATCGGAGGACCATTGGCGTTCAGCCAGAGTAGATGTACTGCTTCTATGGGTATTGTCATACGTCTTCATGCAGCAGTACAAGGATGAGCTAGATATCGACATCATTATGGTAGTGAGAGCTCTCAGGGAGGGTCATACCATTGTACCGATGATCATTGCAGAGACTCTGAGGTCAGCTACATACTGCTGCACTTATCCGGCAAGAGTGTTTACAAGTAGCTCGGTCATGTTGTATGTGTGGTTTATGTCACACTTGAGATCGATTAGCACATTTAGATAGTAGGGGTTTGTTTTACCCATGATATAGCCATGTTGTACTCCTTCCAGCCTTCGGAGTGTACAGATGCTGCATCGTGGTCAACTTTCTTAGCGGGGATTAGGGATCTGTTTGCCATATTGCCGTGTTCAGGGCTTAGTTCACCCTACAACTTCATTACTCATGCTCCAGGCATGGATTATCTCCCTCTAGCTGGTTTGAGGGGCATGATCACTTACCACCCATTAGCTGTTATGTGTCAGTTTGACCAGTTTCAGGATTTTCATCCGTATGAGGGGGTAGTGAGTCAGTGCTTCGCTTCACACCATTTATCAGCGGAGGACAGATCCAGGTTATATGCCTATTGGGATCAGCGAGGGCTAGCTAAGTTTTCTATCAGTCATCCAGGTTGTTCTGTAGAGTATTCTGCATGGATGGAGACAGAGACTGCATCGGTTGCGGCAGTATCCACAGTGCAGTGGATTGATTCTAACAATGAGAATCCTATAGAGGAGGCTATTATTCCCATCGATGATTTATCTGTTGGGCTGCCATTAGTTGTGATGGATTCTCCCACCCGAGTGCCACTGTTACTCAGTATTCGGCACAATATTTGGAGCAGATCTTACATCTGATGACCTATGATAGAGATCAGGCTAGGGCCGCGATGTTGACAGCTCTTGATAAGAGAGACGCCTCTCTATTAGAGAGGGATGAGGCTATATCAGCCACGGATGCATTGATTGGGGAGCAGGATGTCGCATTAGCTACTAGGAATGTGGCCATTGCAGATAGAACTTCCGTTAGATCCCAGATGACTGTTAGTCTTGCCGTTAGATACCTGTCTTGTACCCATTGGTCTTCACCCAACTGAACATCCATCAATACTCTGAGGGATTCCATTTCCACCTCTATGGGGAGCACTTCTTCCATCCCATAGACTAATGAGTAGGGGGTTGCCCTAGTGGAAGCACGCATGGAAGTTCTGTAGGCTAATAAAGTCAGAGGCAAGAGGTCAGGCCATCCTTTGTGATTGGCAGACATTTTTTGCATGATCTTTTTGATGTTTTTATTAGTCGCTTCAACAGTACCATTCATCTTTGGACGGTAGATGACGGAATTGAGGTGTTTGATGTGGAATTTTCTGTATAACTCCTCCATCATTTTACTGTTGAGGTTCTTAGCATTGCTTGACACGATGACCTCTGGTTGTCCATATCGACAAACAACATTGTTTCTGATGAAAGCAATGATGACTTCTTTAGTAATCCTAGGGAAGGAGGCTTCTTCTACTCATTTGGTGAAGTAGTCGATCATGGTAAATATAAATCGATATCCATTACTGGCTTTGGGCTCGATGGGCCCGATCACGTCTATTCCCCACATTGAGAGAAGGGACATGGCAAACTCATATTGTGGAGTTCCCTTGGAGGAGCGTGGATAGCATTCCCATGAATCTGGCATTAATAACACCTCTTGACATGATCATCACAGTCAGCTTTGAGTGTAAACCAATAATGCCCTGTTCTGAGGATCTTCTTGACAAGTAGGGGACCGCTTATGTGTGGGCCACATACTCCACCATGGATCTCATCCATGAGTCTCCGAGCTTGGTCTTTATCTAGACATCTGAGGAGACCTAATCCAGAATCTCTTTTATAGAGTGCATCTCCGCTCAGGTAGAATTTCATAGCAAGTCGATGAATTCGCTTCTTCTCAGTTAGGCTCGCCTCGGCTGGTGTAGATCCATCTCGCTTTGATGTGCTGATACCAAGGATTGTGGAGGCCAACATTGCTAATGCATCTGCAAAATCATTCCTATTACGAGGAATGTGTAGAAAGGAGACTTCTTCAAACTCTAAAGCCATCTGTAAAACTTGTCGATGGTAAGGCAGCAAATGTAATTATTTGGTTTGATATATTCCCATGGATTGTCTGATTACCAATTTGGAATCACCAAAGATAGTTAATCGCCTGATTCCCATTGAACGAGCAAGTTTTAGCTCCATGATACAGCCTTCATACTCAGCTGTGTTGTTGGTGCTGACAAACTGCAATTTGATGGTGACGAGATACTGCTCCCCCGTATCGGATATTAGAACTGCTCTAGCTCTAGAGCCTTTTGTGTTAACAGCTCCATCAAAATACATTCTCCACGTACGGCAAATATCGTACTGATGTTGTAGCTGAACGGTCATTATCCCTTCATCGGGAAAGTATGTTTCCAAGGGTTTGTAGTACCTTGAAGGTACGGCAGCTTGTTGATTCGTAATTCCTTGACCTTTGAATGACTTTTGCATCACGTAGACAATGTCAAATTGTTGAAGGATCAACTACCATATGGACAGTCGACAATTCAGTATGGGCTTACTGAACACATACTTGAGAGGATCCATTCGGGATATGAGATGGGTTGTGTGACCATGGAGGTAATACTGTAACCTCATCCAATCTCTTTAAGGACACGAATAGTTTCCTCCATTTAAAGGACCTTCTTCCTGATATCATCGGTGTTTGGATTTCCTTTAAGATGAGTGTTTTTAGGGTCTTTATTGGTCGTATCCAACTAAGGTTCTGGAATTGTCTTTTCCAGACCTTGAACTCCTCCTTGTGTAGAGGATTCTGTATGTGTAGGTATCTTCGTACCCTGAGTGGACTAGTGCAATTATTTCAGTAGAACAACCAAGTCTGTAATTTGTTTACTCAATTCGTCAAATTCTTCTCGGGAAATAGCATTAGACTGGTCAGAAGAAGACATGAGTGGTTGTAGACCTGTGGCCTTTTTGGATTTTGAGCGGGTAACAGGCCCAATTTCTTCTCTACAAAAGACTTACGTAGTTTAGTCTTAGGGTAATGTAAATGTTATCATAACATGTCCGTTTTAGGAATTTTTGTCCTGCAAAACCGGTTGTTAATTGATAACATGCATGCATGCACAGATATTCTTCATATTTTCTTTTACATACGGATGAACATGGAATAAAATTATAAGTAAATGCTTTTACAAGTAATTAAAAATGGAAAGTGTGAAGAGACTTTCCTCCTTGTTTGGTTTATTAGAGGTTGATCTATCTTAGGGTTACTCTCGCGGCTTTTTGGCATGAAGATTCCAGATCATTGCAATTTACTTGATGGGAAGTTAATCCGATCTTTCAACTGGAGCAAATCTGGGTGGTGCCTTTCCTGAGCCTCGCTGGAATTATTCTTCTTGCGAGTCCAGTAATCAAACACCGACGGGACAGCATCCTGATGGAGGAACCACACAACTTACATTCACATACAACGTGTCTCACCGTTTATGCAAAATGATGACATGTGCGAAGCACTAATATCATAGATAAATATTTAGCAGTGCAGTAAATAAAAATGCATTCGTACACATTCATCAGAAATGTAAATGCAACATTTACACACAAGCATATAACAATTTTGAAAAGCTTTAAATAGCGGCTTAAGCCCTCTTACTGGAGTCCCCAACAGAGTCGCCACCTGTCGACGTCGGGATTTTTGAGTGTCCCTTTTCATTACTTGTTCTTTGGTGTTCTCATGTTAATGTGAGATTTGTTTGAAAAAATAAGTAAAAAAGATCCGACGTGTATAATGTTAAAGATTTGACTTTAAGAGTCGCTAGGTGGTGTATTTAATTGGTTGCACCAACGCAGTCAAAAAGGTTTGCATATTGACCCAGTGATGCGACACTGCTAAATGGGTCTGTGAAACCGAGATTCATTTGGGTCCGAGGGCTTGATTATGCGGAGGGAAGGTGTTAGGCACCCCCCGACATCCGTGTTGCCACGGTGATCGCCACTTTTCAAAGAAACTATTATATGAATGTGTGTGTGTGTGTGTGCGGATCAATGTGCAATTATTTGGAAGTAGTGTTGTACCTCGTTCGCACCTATATACATAGGGTTTGAATTTATAGAAAAATTTAGTTTTAAACAAGATATATCAATGACATTTTGTAACATAGGTTTTTCAAACCCTGTGCTGAATAATAATTGACGCCTTTGATACTTTCATTTTATTATTAAATGTTCGGCTTGTTTGCTTTTATTTTCGAGATGCAAAGCATTCTCGAGAAAATAATATACAGCAGTGCCGAACTCCTCAAGGGCATGACAGCCATCTAAGGAAATTCAGACACTGTAAAATAATGTACAAGCTGCTTACAGCTGAAAAATGTTTATCATGGGAACCGAATCTAGATTCAGTAGACGGAATCTGTGATCACATGATTCCTAGGCTCACATGATACTGCAATTTGTATGGAAATTAGTAAGCAGTTGTATATATATAAAAGCTGTAAATATATATATATATATATATATATATATATATATATATATATACAGACATTATCAACCACCGCGAAGCAACTCTATGGGGGATCGAAAATGTAAATATATAAAAGTGGTAAATATATATATATATATATATATGGACATGATCAACCACCACGAAGTAAACTCCAGGTGGGATGAAATATAAATAAAGCTGTAAAAGCGATCAACTGCCATGAAGTAAACTCTAGGCAAGAAGAAATGTAAATATATATATATATATATATAAGCATTAAACACACTGGATGTGAATCCAGGCTCATCGGATATGTCCGACAACTGTTATATATATAAGTGTGTGTATGTGTGTGTGTATATATATATATATATATATATATATATAAAAGCAGTAAATGCATTAGATGTAAATCCAGGGTCATCAGATATGTCTGATAACAGTTATATATATAAGTTTATATATATATAAAAGCAAGTAAATGCTCCGGATTTAAAATCCATGCTCATCAGATATGTCTGACAACAATTATATATATAAGTATATGTATATATAAAAGCAATAAACGCTCCAAACCGAAGTCTAGGCTCAATCGAGCCATAACTCGAAAATATTAGTCCATATATGAGATATATACATATATAAGTATATATATTCAGATAGAAATGAAAGCCACGGACCGAAGTATGGGAAAATGCACACAACACGACTCTCAATGTGAATAAATGTGTGTGCTAATGTGAGAAGAATGCTTTATATAATGTGAGAAGGCTTACAATGGGCTGCTAATGTAGACTTCTATGACTTCAAATGGATAAACACTCAGCTCCCGCTGGATAATAGATAGCTATATGTGAGCTAACAAGTGTTTAAAGATGAGGAAACACTCAAAAGATGTGTATACAGAGTAAAATGGACAGGGCTTCCTTGCCTTTTCCTCTCCTTCTCTTCTTCAAATGGCTAACCCCTAGGCTCATATTTATAGACTGATGGTCGTAAGTACACCTGCGGTAGCCGCGGTTGTACCTGCGGCTGGTCGTGTTGCATCCGAGCCTCGCGGGTCCCGTCGTCTCAAAGTATGTGCACTCATGCACTGTAATGTCCGTTCAAAATTACAGAACTTCAATCTGAGCATCCGAATGAGGTATATCTGACCTTCTTCAGACCGCTTGTGTCGAGAGTTACGCAATGACATGGATTAGAGGTTGTACGAAGTCAGGAAGAGGGGTTCATGCCCATGGTCTTTAAGCTTCAAATTCTATCCAAGGTACTGCCACGCGTAATAGTCACTCGGGATTGTAACTCGTCGGTTCTTATGGGTCATTGTTGGATGTATGTTTATATGAAGTGTTGAGACGACGCACAGGTGTTGAAGGGGGTAAGATGACGTTTGATCTTCGTTGAGCTTGTCACCGATTTGAGTTTAAAGTAGACGTTACTCAGGGTTACATCTTAGATTGGACTACTTGTTGGTATGCCGTGATATCATCTTGTGAGAGAAAACGTTGAGACAGTAAGATGACATTTTGACTCCTCATCAGGGTTATTGCCGGTTTGAGCGGAAAGCAAACGTTTCTCAGGGTTACATCCGAGATTAGACTGCTTGTTTGTATGCCTCACTGTCATCTGTGGGTGTGCCTGTTTGTCCATTGTTAGTTCTGGGTCTGAGGTATGAGTGCCTCGGCAGGAGGTATGAGCTTGAAGCTGATCGCATGTGTTTGAAATAAACAATTCTGGAGTTATCACCGGAACTGCAAAAACATCCCTTGGGGCTATCACCAAGGATGGAGTCGCTACTCCCAGTGTTGGTTCTGGGACTGGAACTAATTCTAACGATGTTATCGCCGAGACAGAACTCTCCTCTCTGGTGTTGTTGCCGGTCTTTTGATCTACATACCTCGGGGTTATCTCCGAGATTGGAAATGACACTCCCGGTTTTTGTTCCGGGTTAGAACTGATGTTCCTGGTTTATGTTCTGGGTTGGAACTAAACTTTCGGTAGTATCCGAAATGGATGTCAGCTGTCTTCTAGGGTTATCTCTGAAAGACGAATCTACCCTACTGCAATGTCAGTAACAGGCGTGCAGAAAATTTTGAGTGTCTACAGTTGCTGAATTAATTTTCTAGATTACAGATATTGAATGCAGGCTACTGGATTTATTATTATCTGAATAAAGAGAGAGTTCAACACAATAAGCAAACACACAAACACAAGATTTTTTACGTGGTTCAACTGCTACCCTCTATAATAGTAGCCTAATCCACGTCCAATACCAACTAGTATTGAAGACTCATTTCTTTTAATCAACTTCTATTACAATACAAGTTTTAACCACTTGAGCACCCTTGCTCCTCGTTCTCCTATTCACTCTCAAGCGCCTATACTTCCTCAAACTTGATTACAATAATACCGTAACCCAAACCGGATTACCACACAGATTTAGATAATATCGATTTTAATTAAAATACAAATAGAGGTCTATTGATCAAAGCAATTTATCACTTAACAATGCAAGGCTCTAGTATACAATGATAAACAAGAAAGATATTACAAGTTTTATGTTCCAAGAGCACTGCAGATATCAACCACAAAGTTCTTCAATGAGAATCGCAGTTAAGAGTGTGAAGAAGGAGCAGTAGAAAAATAGCTAAATTTTTTCTATGTATATTAAGCGAAATATATTTTTTGTGTCATTTCTTAACATTAGACCTTGTTCTTTTATAGGCCAACTTTGTATATTATCGTTGCATGGCTGCCTAATCTGTAATTGGACCGTTTGAGATAGATTGCAAAAATTATGCATTTGATGAAAGATTAGTATTACATCCAGATTATGTTCAATCATTTTCTTGTTTTAAACTAATGACATCAGAAATAGATACCTCACTGGATTCACCTTCAAGTCCCATGATGCATACTTGAGCTAGTTCATCATTTGCATCAATCTCTACTTCGAGTTCTTCATCATCACTCCATGTTAAGAAAGCTTTGTTCTTTTTGAACTCTTTAGGCCCTAGCTTTCATTTGTTTTTAAGCTGGAAACAATCCTTCTTGAAGTGACCTGGTCGTCCGCATTCAAAACATGTTTCTTCAGTTTGCTTGTGTCTGACTTTGTTTAGATTAAGTGCATTCTTCCTTTTGTTCTTTATTTGAAGTAATCCTTTGAGTCTTCTTGAGATCATGGTTATTTCATCATCTGAATTATCTTCAAGTTCCTCTTTAATTCATGCATTAAGAGCTAGCACTTTCTTTCGAGGAACTTCTTCGTCGTCATCATATCTTTTTAATTGATGCTTATATTCTTTCAATTCACCAAAGAGAGTTAAGGTATCCATGGATGAAATATTAACAGAATCTTGAAGAGTAGTGATTTTGGATGCAAACCTTTTGGACATAGCCCGAAGTAGCTTACGATTGATTTCACTTTGTGGAATTGACTTGTCAAGCAGCTTCAAGGAATTTATAAGTACTAGAAATCGTGCTTGAGCCATTTTGATTGTTTCATCTTTTTCTAGTTTAAACATTTCATAGTCATGCATGAGCATGCTTAGCTTGACTTCTCGTACTTTGGATGTACCTTCATGACTCACCACTAAAGTATCTCATATCTCCTTTGTTGTGTTGCATGATGAGACTTTATCTATTTCAGATTGTACCATGCCGCTGAGAAATGTATTCATGGACTTTGAATCATACAAAACCATATAGGTTTTGGTTGAATCCATTTCGAGCAGAGTTTTTGGAGTACCATAATTTTTCCTTGGAATGACCGTTCTATTCTCTACCACCCACCATTCCCATGGATCTCATTTTAGGTAGATCATCATTTAGAATTTCCAGAAATTGTAGTTCTCCGTTCCATAGAGTAATGGAGGTTGATTTGTTGATTATCCTTCTTGATGAGTGTTCTCGAATTGTGCCATGTCAGAATCTTTCCCTACAAGTCACCTTTAAGACCTTAGTAGATCCAAGCTCTGATACCAAATGAAATTTAAGTAGGCACACTTAGAAGGGGGTTGAATAAGGTGGGAACAAACAATGTCAAAATTTTGAACAAATAAAAATTCTTTTGTGTATTCAATGCAGGGTGTTGGATTCCAAATCCTTATAGACCAAATTATTATAACAAGATGTTGAATTGATTTTAAAAGTTTGCAAAATGCTTAATATAGAAACTTAAATGTAAGACCCCAACTTTTATGAAAAAAGATGAATTTTTCTATAAATATCATCTTGATTAATTATCGTGTTGATTGGTTATAATATTAAAGTTGTGGGTAATAATTATAAATTTTGCAAAGTAAGCAAGTTGTTATATAATATTTGATTGGTCGGGGAATATTCGTTTTAACAGGAAATATTCGTATGATGACACAATCATTGGTGGACCACACAATGTAATTATTGTCGGAATGAGAAAACGACATAAATATCTTTTTATGAAAATAACGACGGAAGTTTTACCGTTAACTGTTGGAATAACCGGTGTTAAAAGTACAGTAATACGTGTGGTTGCATAGTAGCACACGGTATTGATTATTGATGTTTACGTGAGAAGTCATTCAGTTTTGTTCAATTATCGCTACAGTAATTGATGCATAATATTTCACGTTATTTGATTTGATTATTGTCGATATTTTATATATTATTAAATCATTAATTGAGACGATAAAGTTATTCATATTATTATTTGCAATATTGACAATGTCTAGAAGTTCTGTCAAGAAGAGGTTTGGTCATCTAATTGCGCACCAATAATGAGAAATTCTTATTGGAAAGCCCTCTCTTTCTTGGGAACGACCTAGTTGTTAAATATTGCGAATTATAATAATGATAATAAATGTTGTTAAAAATATTGAGAGGATTTTATGAAATATTTGATGTAAATTTTTTTTATTTTATGGACCCCCATTTACACATTTTTTTCAAATTAATCGGTAGAAAGTATATATATATTATAAAAGGTGGGGCCCACATGTGATGATGACATATGATGGGGGCCCACATGTGGAGGACTTTTGGAGAAGAAGTTGATGATTTCCTTTGTTCACGGGTGGGAAGATTTTACATATAACATGTGTTTATATATATATATTATTTAAATTTGTTTAATGTGAAATTATTGAAAGTCAGGCATTTGAAATCAATCTGTGAGTTACTTTACTGTTGGTCCGTGAATTTTTTTTTTCTAAATAGTATCCTTCCATTCTCCTATAAATAGGATACTTAGTTAGAATTGAAAATCAAACCAGAATCAGAAAATTCTTCTTCTATAGTCTTGAGCATATTTATTTTAAGTTTTAGAAAGCTTTGAGCGTAGAAAATAGTGAAAGTTTTCTTCAAGAATATCCCCGCCCTACCAGTTGGAATACTCTTCTTTCTAATGTAAGGGGTATTATTTATTTCATATTCTGAAGAGATGTTATTTTTCGCATTCGTATGAATATTATTTCGTTCAATATTCGTAATGAATATTTATTTTGTTTAATATTCGTAATGAATATTATTTTCTCTTAATATTCGTAAGGGATGTTATTTTTGTTCAATATTCGTTTGAAATAATATTTTCTTCCATACTCTGTAGTATGTAAGTAATATTAATTCGTTTCAGATTTCGAATTCTATACTCGTTTTGTTAAAATTTTGGCTTCTATACTCCATGAAATTAGTAGAGTATCCTTTATATTTGCGCTTCATCTAGTATCTTTTCATGAAAATATTATTCTGAGCATTCTTGATAAGTTTTAACTTTTTCATGCCGGAGTACTATTCACGGGGTTACTATTCCTAAAGTACTATTCATCCGGGGTACTATTCATGATAAATTTGATTCGTTTTCGGTCCAAATTATTTTTGGTACAATATTATTCTTGAATTTTACTCCACAAAATAGTATCATGTTGTCAATTTGGACGTTATTAATTTCTGGATAAATTAAATTATAAATATTTGAAAATTTATCCTTCAACTTGTTTTATTGAATTCTTATATCATTGCCATCATCCTCATGCTTATATTATGTTGAAAGTCATCTATGGCTTGTAGTGCATATATGGACTTGGTATGATTATGACCAGGGATTATTTTGGTATAATCGTGACCATAATGTTACAAATGATGTGGTAAACGTCTTCATTGGCCCGTAGTGCATTGATGGATAGTTGTTGGCATGATCATGACCATTGATGAATACACGAATATCCTTAGCTCGTAGTGCATGGATAATTTATGGTTATGATACTAAAGAATATCCTTGGTCGTAGTGCAAGGGTGATTCGATAATGTGGATTATTTATTAAACTGAGTCTCGGTGATAAAGTTGATGAAAAACCTTTTTAAATCATAGAAGATAGTAGATTTTATGTTCTACTTGAATCTTCTAATAGATTGCTTGTTCCGCTGCAGTTAAACTTGTTGTCTATTATATTCTATCAGTTTAACATTGTTGAAGGCTAGTGATAACTTATTCTGTATTATCTTAGTCATAATATTTTTTACTAGGCTAGTTGAGCTCACCCTTTTGCTTTCATTATTCTCTTCAGGAAATGAGAATGTAGCCATGACTAGTCGGGGAACGGAGTGGCTGTCCAGATGATATCATTTGTATTCCTCACTATTCTATGAAATAGTGTGATAATAAATGTATTGAGGACTCCATTTGAGTTGAATACTGTCTAGAAGACAATATTCGTATTAAAACTCTCAGTTTATGTTTTGTCGTATTTTACACGACAGTTATATTATTAAGTTGTATTTGAATTTTGTACCATGTATTTGGCAACTCAAGATGGGTGATGTATACCTATTTTCTAGGCGTCACAGATTGTATCAAAGCTTAGGGATATGATCCATGGTTGAGATGTGAGACAGGAACTAAGAGGGGAGATACGGGGAATTTCTTCGCTAGTATGACATACCTAAGTTTATTTGGTATTTAATTGGTCGGTCAGAGTATAAGGATAATTTGTTGTATGTCAATTAACCCTTGTTTTGTGGCAATATTTGAAAATGACATATGAGAATGTTGAGAATAACAATGGAGCACAGGAGACCGTTGAGTCACCACAGATCAATACCCAGGATAATGTGCAACAGGAAGACAATAATCCTCAGGTAAACAACAATGATCAAATGATGAACAATGGGATGTTTAGAGGCTTTATGCAATTCATGCAACATAAGGCGAGAGCGGCTCCTGTCCAAAATGCAGGTGGAAACACTGGCAACTCTCGGACGGTTACCGCTAAACAGTTCAAGGAGCTGGGACCACCAGAGTTTTTTGGAGAGCCAAAACCACTTAAGGCAGAGACATTGATAAAGCAGATCAATAAGATATTTAATATCTTGGGATGCTCCGAGGAGCAACAGGTTCCCTTTGCCACCTTCATGTTGCGAGCAGAGGCAGATTACTGGTGGGAATTTGTAAAGCGTACTCAACCTGCCGCACTGAAGATGTCTTGGGAGAAGTTCCAAGAACTGTTCAACGACAAGTATTTTCCCAAAAGTATTCGTCACATGAAAGAGGTAGAGTTCATTAAACTAGAGTAACACAACATGACTGTGTCGTAGTACGAAGCCAAGTTTGTCGAGTTGTCCTGGTTTGCATCCCAATTAGTTGATAATTAGGAGAGAATGACGTGAATGTTTCTAAGAGGTTTGAAACCTGAGATACGTCAATACCTTATCTCTCACAAACTTTCTTTGTATTCAGATGTTGTGAATAGGGCTCATTTATTGGAATGCGTTAATGAGTTAACCCAACCAAGAGAGAGCAGTCGGCAAAATGATAATACCAGTGGTAGCAGTCATCAAAGCGATGACAACAAACGTGGAGGGAATCACCATGCCAGAAATGGTAACCACTTCGTTGGACAATAAGAATCGACATTTCAAGAAGAGGAGGTTCAACAATGATGGAAAGACATCAGCATCAGCACTCGTTGTTAAGGAAGGAGAATGACCACGTATCATATGCTTCAAATGCGGAGGGGAGGGACCTATCAGTCCAAACTGTGCGTAGCAGTCCAAAGCGTGTTACAATTGTGGAAGAGAAGGTCACCCAGCCAGATTTTTTAGTTCACCAAAGACAAGTCCAGCTTGGATGGAGGCACCAAAGGCCGTCCCAAAAATGTCAAAGCCAGTAATGTAAGGGAGAGCATTTTTCGAGACCTCCCAGAAAGAAAGGAACCAAACCTTCATTACATCCACTGTTTATAAGTGTTGTTTAGTTCAAATCGGTACCCTCACATTACCTATCGATCTTATTTCTTTAAAAATACTTGCATTTGACGTAATTCTAGGGATTAATTGGTTAACTATTCATCATACAAAAATTGATTATTTTCGTAAGGTTGTTAGCTTTTATTTTCCTAACCAACCTATTTTGTGAATTCAACCAACCAAACCATTAAAATCAATCATTATCATCTCAAGCCATAAAGCTATTCGTTTATTGAAAAATGGATGTCAAGCTTTCTTAGTTCATGTCACAGATTTAAACAAAAATACGTCAGTTTTGAATGATATTTCTATTATTAATAAATTTCCTAATGTATTCCCTGAAGAACATCTTGGCCTACCCGCAGAGAATGAAATTAAATTTTATAGCGACTTTGAACCCGGTACAAAACCCATTTTCAAAGCCCCATATCGAATGGCTCTTGTTAAACTTCAGGAGTTTAAAACCCAACTATAGGAATTGCTAGACATCGGTTTTATTCGTCCTAGTATGTCTCCTTGGGGTTCTTGTGACGCCCCCAAAATAAGTATACATCACCTATTCTAAGTCGCCAAATACATGGTACAGAATATAAATACAATCTTAAATATATAACATGAGCTGTGAATTTTAATACAAATATTGTCTTCTAGATAGTATTCAAACTTAAAATAAGTCATCAATACATTTATTATCACACTATTTCATGGAATAGTGAGGACTACTAATGTTATCATCTGGACCGTCACTCTCTTCCCCGACTAGTCCCTGCTAAGTTCTCATTTCCTAAAGAGAACAATAAAAGTAAAAGGGTGAGCTCAACTAGCCCAGCAAGAAATATTATGACAACGATAATGCAGAATAAATTATCGTTAGCCTTTAACAGTGTTAAACTAATACAATATAACAAACATCAAGTTTAACTGCAGCGGAACAAATAATCCATTAAAAGAGTCAAGTAGAGAGTAAAATCTACTATCTTCTATGATTTAAAAGGTTTTTCATCACTTTTATCGCTGGGACTCAACTTAATATATAATCCACATCATCCATGCACTACGGCCAAGGATATTCATTAGTTTCACAACCATAAATTATCCATGCACTACGGGCCAAGGATATTCGTGTATTCATCAATGATCATGATTATGCCAACAACTGTCCATCAATGCACTACGGGCCAATGAGGACTTTTACCACATCATTTGTAACATTACGGTCATGATTATACCTAATAATCCCTGGTCATAATCATACCAAGTCCATCTATGCACTACAGGCCAGTGATGACTTTCAAAATAAGATAAACATGAGGATGATAACAATGATATAAGAATTCAATAAAATAAGTTCAAGAATTAATTTATCCAGGAACCAATAATGTCTAAATTGTCAACATGATACTGCTTTATGGGGTAAAACTCAAGAATGCTCAAAAGAATACTTCCATGAAAAGATACTAGATGAAGCGCAAATATCAAGGATATTCCACTAATTTCATGGAGTATAAAAGACAAAATTTTAACCAACCGAGTATAATAGAATGTATGAAACTGCAAATGGATTTTTGCCCATCATGCGGTAATCCACGTATACAGATCATTTCCACAATTTAATAAGGAATGAATACAAATGATCATTCGTCATGCATGTGGTAATCCACATAGACAGGTTATTCCAATAGAATAATAAAGAATGGAATAATAGAAGGATTCACCATGCGTGCGATAGACTACACAGACAGGTTATTCCCAACAGAATAATAAAGAATGGAACCAGGTCATGCGTAAACGTACAGACAGGATATTCCGACAGAATAATAAATAATGGAACCAGGTCATGCGTAAACGCACAGACAGGATATTCTGACAGAATAATAAAGAACGGAACCAGGTAAAGCGAAATTCGCACCGACAGGATATTCCAATAGAATAATAAAGAATGGAATAACAACAGAATTTTGCCATGTATGCGGTACTTCGCATAGATAGGTTATTCCAAAAGAATAATAAAGAATGGAATAGCAACAAAATTTCAGCATGTATACGGTAGTCCACGTATACAGATTATTCCAACAGAATAATAAGGAATTGAATAACAATAGCTCTCTTCAGGAATAGGAAAAAATAATACCCCTTACCTTGGAAGAAACTGGATATAGGACTAGTGAAGTAGCAGAATACTTTTCTTCTTTCTCTATACAGTTATTCTCTCTAGAGTTTTAGTGAATTCGTAAGAAATAATGAAGGAATGGGCTTCTATTTATAGGAGAATAGACTAAATAATAACTAATTCATGAACGGTCTATATTGATTTATTATTCAGTATTAATAAAATATTCTAATAAAACAAAATCTTTTAAATAAAATATAATATATTCTATTTATAATCTAATAAAATGAATAACTTTATAAAAGTATTCTGTTTTATATAAAAAGATTTTACTATGCAAATACTATGCAGGCACTATGCAAACACTATGCATAATACAATATTATATATTCTATTTATAGTCAAATAAAACAAATAACTTTATAAAAGTATTCTGTTTTATATAAAAAGATTTTACTATACAAACACTATGCATGCACTATGCAAACACTATGCATAAAAAAATATAATATATTCTATTTATAATCAAATAAAACAAAACTTTATAAAAAGTTTTCTGTTTTATATAAAAAGTTTTCTGTTTTATTACATTTATAATAATAATAAAACAAAACTTATCACCTTTATTATAATTCACAATATTAATCGACCAGGTTGTTCTCAGGAAAGAGGGGACTTTCTAATAAGGATTTCTCCCTATTGGCGTGCAATTAGATGACAAAACATCTCCTTGGCAGAACTTCTAGACATCGTTAACATTGCAAATAATAATATTAATAACTTTGTTATCTCAATTATTGATTTAATAATATATAAAATATTGACAATAATTAAATCAAATAACGTGAGATACTATGCAACAATTATTGTAGCAATAATTGAACAAAACTAAGTGACTTCTCATGTAAACATCAATAATCAATATCGTGTGCTACTATGCAACCACGCGTATTACTGTACTTTTAACACCGGGTGTTTCAACAGTTAACGGTATAACTTTCGCCGTTATTTTCATAAAAATATTTTTGGTTGTTTTCTAAATCCGATAATAATTCCATTGTGGGGTCCACCAATGATTATACCGTCGTACGGATATTCCCCAACAAAAAGAATATTCACCGACCAATCAAATATTATATAACAACTTGCATACTTTTCAAAATTTCTAAATATTACCCATAACTATAACATTATCTCAAATCCACACCATAATTTTGAAAAAAAATATTTCGAGAAAATTAAATCTTTATTCGTAAAATTTGGGATTTTACTATATCCCCTTCTTATGAAATTTTTCCCTTAAAATTTACGTACGTACCTGGTATGCCGAACAAATGAGGACACTTCGTCAAATTCTAACTCTTGAGGTATAACCTTTAAGTGTTGAATACGATCCTTCTTATCCAAGATTTTAACACGTATCTCCTCATATGTTAAATCTTCTGCCATCTCGTCTAGTTTCAATAATGTGGTTCGGGTCGTCCAAATATTTACGTAACATCAATACGTGAAAAACATTATGAAAACGCGACATACTTGGTGGTAAAACAAGTCTATAGGCCACAGTTCCTACTTGATCGAGAATTTCAAATGGGCCAATTAAATCGAGGGTTGAGATTTCCTCTATTCATCGATTCTGGCTTCTAGAATAACGCCCTCTTGAACCTTCTTCTTCACATTCATCAGCTCTGAGTATGTAGCTTGGGCGACTTTAACTTTATCGATTAAAGTCGATTTTACTCGTATATTCGCTTTCTTCACGTGAGTTTCTAGAGTCTTTAACTCTATCTTCATCATTTGTTAGTTATAGAAAATGGATTTTTGTGTTAACAACATCGCACTCGTAAACGTATACAATCTTCTACTCAATGCGTCAACTACCACGTTCGCTCTTCCATAATGATATTGAATGGTATATTCTTAATCTTCAACAACTCGAGCCAATATCTTTGGCTCATTATACATTCATTTCGGTTGAAGAAATATTTAAGGGTTATAGAAATTGCTTTTGTACTGTGGTCAATACAAAATTCGATTTCACGCTCTAGGGGTAGGCTAAGAAGTCTTCAAGAATACGTCAGGAAATTTGTTAACAATAGAAATATCATTCAAAACTATGACTCTCATCCAAGAGTTGGAAAGCACGTTAAATGAAGGTTTCTCCTAATAGAGTTTTAACCAATAAGTCAAAGTCTAATTTCTTCAGAGTCAAATTTAAACATTGAGCGCAAGAAATAGAGATAAAAGAATGGGTAGAACCGGTATCTAATAAGGTATAGACTTTGCAAGAATTTATAATTAACTAACCCGTGCTAACTTCGTTTAAGTTACTCACTTTTTGAGAAGTCGCGAAAAACGCTCTTCCTGAAACCACCGACTTTGTTTTGTCCTTACCCGCCTTTAGTGCCACCGTCCCAGCTGGACTTGATTTCGCTACAAGGCAAAATCGAGCTATGTGACCATCTTTTCCAAAACTAAAATATACCTTGGAAGGCTATGAACAGTTTGAACTTATGTGTCCCACCACTCCGCATATATAGCATCTAACTGGCGGTCGTTCTCCTCCCCTAGAATTTGTTGCTGCTGCCGGCGTCTTCCCATCATCGTTAAATTTTCTCTTCTTGAATTTTCCACTTCTATTATCTTGGCCATGATTACCACCGAAGTGGTTACCATTCTTGGCTTGATAATTTCCTCCACGATGGTTATCATTGTTTCGATGGTCGTTGCCACCGGTAAGATTATTATCGTGTTGTTAGTCGTTGCCTTTTGGTTGTGCTGACTCATTATCACGCTCCAATAACTGAGCCATATTCACAACACGTGAATATAAATAAAGTTTGTGAAAAATGAGGTATTGACGTATATTGGGTTTCAAACCTCTTAGAAACATTCACGTCATTCGCTCCTAATTATCGACCAAATGGGTTGCAAATCGGGATAACTCCGCAAATTTAACACTGTCACAAAACAAGGGTTAATTAACATATCACATAGTATCCCTATACTCTGACCGACCAATTAAATACCAAATAAACTTAGGTAGGTCATACTAGCGAAGGAATTCCCCGTCTCTCCCCTCCTAGTTATTGTATCACATCTCAGCCAAGGATCATATCCCTAAGCTCTGATACCAACTATGACACCCCTAAAATAGGTATACATCACCCATTCTGAGTCTCCAAATACATGGTACAGAATATATAAACAATCTTAAATGTACAACATAAGTTCTGAGTTTTAATTCAAATATTATCTTCTAAACAGTATTCAGACTCAAAATAAGTCCTCAATACATTTATTATCACACTATTTCATGGAATAGGGAGGACTACTAATGCTATCATCTGGACCGTCACTCTGTTCCCCAAATAGTCCTTGCTATGTTCTCATTTCCTGAACAGAACAATGAAAATAAAAGGGTGAGCTCAACTAGCCCAGTAAGAAATATTATCACTAAGATAATGCAGAATACATTATCGTTAGCCTTTAACAGTGTTAAACTGATACAATATAACAAACATCAAGTTTAACTGCAGCGGAACAAGAAATCCATTATAAGATTCAAGTAGAGAATAAAATCTACTATCTTCAATGATTTAAAAGGTTTTTCAACACTTTTATCGTTGAGACTCAACTTAATATATAATCCACATCATCCCAGCACTACGGCCAATGATATTCATTAGTATCACAACCACAAATTATCCATGCACTACGGGCCAAGGATATTCGTGTATTCATCAATGGTCATGATCATGCCAACAACTGTCTAATAACATCCAAATTGTCAACATGATACTGCTTTGTGGGGTAAAACTCAAGAATGCTCAGAAGAATATTTTCATGAAAAGATACTGGATGAAACACAAATATCAAGGATATTCCACTAATTTCATGGAGTATAAAAGCCAAAACTTTAACCAACTGAGTATAATAGAATATATGAAACTGTAAATAGATTTTTCGCCCGTCATGCGGTAATCCACATATACAGATCATTTCCACAATTTAATAAGGAATGAATACAAAGGATCATTCACCATGAATGTGGTAATCCACATAGATAGGTTATTCCAACAGAATAATAAAGAATGGAATAATAGAAGGATTCACCATGCGTGCGATAGACTACACAGACAGGTTATTCCCAACAGAATAATAAAGAATGGAACCAGGTCATGCGTAAACGCACAGACAGGATATTATAACAGAATAATAAATAATGGAACCAGGTCATGCGTAAACGCATAGACAGGATATTCTGACAGAATAATAAAGAACAGAATCAGGTCAGGCGAAATTCGCACTGATAGTATATTCCAACAAAATAATAAAGAATGGAATAACAACAGAATTTCACCATGTATGTGGTACTTCACATAGACAGGTTATTCTAGTAGAATAATAAAGAATTGAATAACAACAGAATTTCACCATGTATACGGTAGTCCGCGTATACAGATTATTCCAATAGAATAATAAAGAATGTAATAACAATAGCTCTCTTCATGAATATGAAAGAAATAATACCCCTTACCTTAGAAGAAATGGAAATAGGAGTAGTGAAGTAGCAGAATACTCTTCTTCTTTCTCTCTATAGTTTCTCTCTCTAGAGTTTCAAAGAATTCATAAGAAATAATGAAGGAAAGAGCTTCTATTTATACAAGAATGGACTGAATAGTAACTAATTCATGAACGGTCCAGATTGATTTACTTTTAAACGGGCGGTCCATATTAATTTACTATGCAGTATTAATAAAATATTCTAATAAAATAAAATCTTTTAAATAAAATATAATATATTCTATTTATAATCTAATAAAATGAATAACTTTATAAAAATATTTTATTTTATATAAAAAGATTTTACTATACAAACACTATGCACGCACTATGCAAACACTATACATAATAGAATATTATATATTCTATTTATAGTCTAATAAAACAAATAACTTTTTAAAAGTATTTTGTTTTATATAAAAAGATTTTACTATGCAAACACTATGCATAATAAAATATAATATACTCTATTTATAATCAAATAAAACAAAACTTTATAAAAAGTTTTCTGTTTTATTACATTTATAATAATAATAAAATAAAACTTATCACCTTTATTATAATTCACAATATTAATCGACCAGGTCATTCATAGGAAAGAGGGGGCTTTCCAATAAGGATTTCTTGTTATTGGCGCGCAATTAGGTGACCAACCCTCTCATTGGCAGAACTTCTAGACATCGTTAATATTGCAAATAATAATATTAATAACTTTGTTATCTCAATTATTAATTTAATAATATATAAAATATCGACAATAATTGAATAAAATAACATGAGATACTATGCAATAATTACTGTAGCAATAATTGAACAAAACTGAGTGACTTCTCACGTAAGCATCAATAATCAATATAGTGTGCTACTATGCAACCACGTGTATTACTGTACTTTTAACACCGAGTGTTTCAACAGTTAACGGTAAAACTTCCGCAGTTATTTTCATAAAAATATTTTTGTCGTGTTCTCAATCCGACAATAATTCCATTATGGGGTCCACCGATGATTGTACCGTTGTACGGATATTCCCCGACAAAAAGAATATTCCTCGACCAATCGAATATTATATAACAACTTGCATACTTTTCAAAATTTCTAAATATTACCCATAACTATAACATTATCCCAAATCCACACCATAATTTTGAAAAAAAATTCGAGAAAATTAAATCTTTATTCGTAAAATTTGGGATTTAAAGTGCTCATGTTCTATTCGTGAAGAAGAAAGATGGGAGTATGCGACTTTGTATTGATTAACGGGAATTGAATCTTGTCACCATGAAAAATAGGTACCCATTGCCACGTATTGATGACCTGTTTAACCACTTGCAAGGCGCCAAATTCTTTTCAAAGATTGATCTTCGTTCCGGATATCACCAATTGAAGATTAAAATCGATGACACTCCAAAGATGACTTTCAGAACTCAGTACGGGAATTATGAATTTCTAGTCATGTCTTTTGGATTGACTAATGCTCCTACTACCTTCATGGATATGATGAACCGAGTATTCAAGGAATATTTGGATCATTTTGTGGTTGTCTTTATTGATGAAATCCTCATATATTCTAAAAGTCGTGAAGATCATGAGCAACACTTGAGGCCGATACACCAAAAGCTTCGTGAAAATAAGCTTTATGCCAAGTTGAAGAAATGCGAGTTCTGGCTTGAGGAAATAGCATTCCTTGGTCACGTAGTATCAATTCATGGAATATCTGTTGACTCGGCAAAGATTGAAGCTATTCAAAGCTGGGAGCAACCTAAATCAATGACCAAAGTACGTAGCTTTCTCGGCTTAGCTGGTTATTATCAGAGATTCGTAGAAGGGTTTTCTCGAATCGCTATTCCATTAACTCAACTGACTAGGAAGGATATAAAATTTAGTTGGAGCATGGAATGCGAGAAGAGTTTTCAAGAACTCAAGAGGAGACTCATTTCAGCACCTATTCTGACAGTACCATCTGGCTCGGAGGGATTTGTTATCTACAGCGATGCTTCGGGCAATGGTTTAGGATGTGTTCTCATGCAACATGGGAAAGTCATAGCCTATGCCTCACGACAACTCAAAGAATATGAGAGGAATTATCCTACTCATGATCTAGAGTTGGTAGCTGTCGTTTTTGCGCTTAAGATTTGGAAGCATTACCTGCATGGAGAGAAGGTGGAGATCTATACGGATCATAAAAGCCTCAAATATTTTTTCACTGAAAAGGAGCTCAACATGAGGCAACGACGTTGGCTTGAACTGTTGATAGATTATGATCATACCATTCAATACCATCATGGAAAAGTAAACGTGGTAGCTGACGCATTGAGCAGAAAATCATATGCGGATACGAGTGCGATATTGTCAACGCAAAAGCCCATTTTCTATGACTTGAAAATGATGGAGATAGAGTTAAAGACTCTAGGGACACATGTGATGCTGGCGAATATATGAGTAGAACTGACTTTATTTGATAAAGTTAAAGCTGTTCAAGCTACAAACCTGGAGCTGATGCGTATGAGGAAGAAAGTTCAAGAAGGTGTTATGCTGGAAGCAAGAATCGATGAAGAAAGAATACTTTGAGGCAACTCCAGACTTTGTGTTCCTAACGATTCTGACTTGAAGTATAAAATCATGATGGAGGCGCACAACACACCGTTTGCAATCCGTCCTAGGAGTACCAAAATGTATCATGATCTTCGACATACATTTTAGTGGAGTAATATGAAGAGAGAGATAGCGAGGTTTATCTCAAGGTGTCTAACTTGTCAACAAGTCAAGGCGGAGCATCAAGTACCAAAAGGTCCATTGCAACCACTTAAAATTCCATAATGGAAGTAGGAGCACATTACCATGGATTTCGCTATCGGTCTTCCCAAGGTTTCCCAAGGCATAGATGCAAGTTGAGTCATTTTTGATAGATTGACCAAGTCTGCTCATTTCTTACCTATACGAGAAACTTATACATATGAATGTCTTGCTCGTATGTACATAAATGAGATTGTAAGACTGCATGGTATGCCAGTATCCATAGTTTCTTATCGAGACCCAAGATTCACTTCAAGATTTTGGGTTATTTTGCAAAAAGTTATGGGCACGGATTTACAATTTAGTTTGGCTTATCATCCTCAAACGGACGGGCAGTCAGAGAAGACTATTCAAACTCTTTAAGATCTATTAAGACTCTGTGTCCTTGACTTCAAGGGAAGTTGGGACATGTTCTTACCATTGGTGGATTTTTTCTACAAAAACAGTTATCAAGCAAGTATTGGCATGGCTCCATTTGAGGCGTTGTATTGAAGAAAATGTCGTTCTCCTAGTATACTAGGATGAGGTAAGTGAAGCAATGTTGTTGGGACCGGAGTTGGTACGTATGACTATGAAAAATATTCAAATGATCTGATAGTGTATAAAAACCTCACAAGATCGACAAAAGAGTTATGTTGATCTTCATCGAAAAGACGTGGAATTTAATATTGGAGATCATGTGTTGTTACATTTTGCTCCATGGAAAGGAGTTACGAGATTTGGAAAGAGAGGAAATCTCAATCCTCGATTCATTGGCCCATTTTTAATCCTCGATCGAGTAGGAATTGTGGCCTATAGACTTGCTTTACCGTCAAGTATGTCTCGTGTTCATAACGTTTTTCATATATCTATGTTACGTAAATATGTGAAAGACCCGAACCACATTATTGAGTTAGAACTAGACGAAATAGCGGAAGATTTAACGTATGAAGAGGTTCTTGTTAAAATCTTGGATAAGAAGGAACATATTCTATGCTCCAAGGTTATACCTCAAGTCAATGTTTTGTGGAGAAACCACGATGTTGAGGAAATGACTTGGGAGTTACAATCTGATATGAAATCAAGGTATCTCACCTCTTCGTCATACCATGTATGTAACCTATTTTCGAAAGAAAAATTTCATAAGAAGGGGAGGTTGTAAGACCCCAACGTTTATGAATAAAGATGAATTTTTCTATAAATATTATTTTGTTTAATTATTGTGTTGATTGGTTATAATATCAAAGTTGTGGGTAATAATTATAAATTTTGCAAAGTAAGCAAGTTGTTATATAATATTCAATTGGTCGGGAAATATTCATTTTAACAGGGAATATTCGTACGACGGCACAATCATTGGTGGACCCCACAACGTAATTATTGTCGGAATGAGAAAATGACAGAAATATCTTTTTATGAAAATAACGGCGGAAGTTTTACCGTTAACTATTGGAATAACCGGTGTAAAAAGTATAGTAATACGTGTGATTGCATAGTAGCACACGATATTCATTATTGATGCTTACGTGAGAAGTTACTCAGTTTTGTTTAATTATCGCTACAATAATTGCTGTATTGTATTTTACGTTATTTGATTTAATTATTGTCGATATTTTATATATTATTAAATCAATAATTGAGACGACAAATTTATTAAATCAACGAGAGTTTTGGTCACCTAATTGCCCGCCAATAAGGAAAAATTCTTATTGGAAAGCCCCCTCTTTCCTAGGAACGACCTGGTTGTTAAATATTGCGAATTATAATAATGATAATAAATGTTGTTAAAAATATTGAGAGGATTTTATGAAGTATTTGATGTAAATTTTACCTATTTTATGGACCCCCATTTACACATTTTTTCAAATTAATCTGTAGAAAGTATATATATATATATATTATAAAAGGTGGGGCCCACATGTGAATATGACATATGGTGGGGGCCCACGTGTGGAGGACTTTTGGAGGAGAAGTTGATGATTTCCTTTGTTCATGGGTGGGAAGATTTTACATATAACATGTGTTTATATATATATATATATATATATATATATATATATATATATATATATATATTATTAAAATTTGTTTTATGTGAAATTATTGAAAGTCAGGCATTTGAAATCAATCCGTGAGTTATTTTACTGTTGGTCCATGAATTTTTTTTCTCTAAATAGCATCCTTCCATTCTCCTATAAATAGGATGCTTAGTTAGAACTGAAAATCACACCAGAATCAGAGAAATTTTCTTCTATAGTCTTGAGCGTATTTCTTTCGAGTTTTAGAAAGCTTTGAGCGTAGAAAATAGTGCAAGTTTTCTTCAAGAATATCCCTGCCCTACCAGTCAGAATACTCTTCTTTTTAGGGTAACGGGTATTATTTATTTCATATTCTGAAGAGATGCTATTTTTCATATTTGAATATTATTTCGTTCAATATTCGTAATGAATATTTATTTCGTTTAATATTCGTAATGAATATTATTTTCGCTTAATATTTGTAAGGGATGTTATTTTTGTTTAATATTCGCTTGAAATAATATTTTCTTCCATACTCTGTAGTATGTAAGTAATATTATTTCGTTTCAGATTTTGAATTCTATACTCGTTTTGTTAAAATTTAGGCTTCTATACTCAATGAAATTAGTAGAATAACCTTGATATTTGCGCTTCATCTAGTATCTTTTCATGGAAATATTATTCTAAGCATTCTTGATAAGTTTAACTTTTTCATACCGGAGTACTATTCACGGGGTTACTATTCCCAAAGTACTATTTATGGGGTACTATTCACTCGAGTACTATTCACCTGGGGTACTATTCACGATAAAAATTGATTCATTTTTGGTCCAAATTATTTTTGGTACAATATTATTCTTGAATTTTACTACACAAAGCAATATCATGTTGAAAATTTGAACGTTATTGATTTCTAGAAAAATTAAATTATAAATCTTTAAAAATTTATCCTTGAACTTGTTTTATTGAATTATTATATCATTGTCATCATCCTTATGCTTATATTATGTTGAAAGTCATCTATGACCTGTAGTGCATAGATGGTTTGAATTATCTAAGTCATAATATTTCATACTGAGCTACTTGAGCTCACCCTTTTGATTTCATTATTCTCTTCAGGAAATGAGAATGTAGCCGGGACTAGTCGGGGAACGGAGTGACGGTCCAGATGATATCATTAGTAGTCATCATTATTCTATGAAATAGCGTGAAAATAAATGTATTGAGGACTCCATTTTAGGTTGAATACTGTCTAGAAGACAATATTCGTATTAAAACTCTCAGTTTATGTTTTGTCGTATTTTACACGACAGTTGTATTATTAAGTTGTATTTGAATTTTGTACCGTGTATTTGGCTACTCAAGATGAGTGATGTATACCTATTTTGGGGTCGTCACATTAAACCTTATCATAATATGATTATTTGAGTGTAGGTTGCTGAATTAATTTTCTAGATTATAGATATTGAATGTTGGCTGCTAGATTGATTATTAGCAAAATAAATGATCAATACCGTGTGCTACTATGCAACCACGCGTATTATTGTACTTTTAACACCGGGTGTTTCAACAGTTAACGGTAAAACTTCCGCCGTTATTTACATAAAAATATCTTTTTCGTGTTCTCAATCCGACAATAATTCCATTATGGGGTCCACCGATGATTGTACCGTTGTACGGATATTCCTCGACAAAAAGAATATTCTCCGACCAATCGAATATTATATAACAACTTGCATACTTTTCAAAATTTCTAAATATTACCCATAACTATAACATTATCTCAAATCCACACCATAATTTTGAAAAAAAAAATCGAGAAAATTAAATCTTTATTCGTAAAATTTGGGATTTAAAGTGCTCATGTTCTATTCGTGAAGAAGAAAGATGAGAGTATGCGACTTTGTATTGATTATCGGGAATTGAATCTTGTCACCATGAAAAATAGGTACCCATTGCTACGTATTGATGACCTGTTTAACCAGTTGCAAGGCGCCAAATTCTTTTCAAAGATTGATCTTCGTTCCGGATATCACCAATTGAAGATTAAAACCGATGACATTCCAAAGACGACTTTCAGAACTCAGTACGGGAATTATGAATTTCTTGTCATGTCTTTTGGATTGACTAATGCTCCTGCTGCCTTCATGGATATGATGAACCGAGTATTCAAGGAATATTTGGATCATTTTGTGGTTGTCTTTATTGATGAAATCCTCATATATTCTAAAAGTCGTGAAGATCATGAGCAACACTTGAGGCCGATATTCCAAAAGCTTCATGAAAATAAGCTTTATGCAAAGTTGAAGAAATGCGAGTTCTGGCTTGAGGAAATAGCATTCCTTGGGCACGTAGTATCAAGTCATGGAATATCTGTTGACTCGGCAAAGATTGAAGCTATTCAAAGCTGGGAGCAACCTAAATTAATGACCAAAGTACGTAGCTTTCTCGGCTTAGCTGGTTATTATCAGAGATTCGTAGAAGGGTTTTCTTGAATCGCTATTCCATTAACTCAACTAACTAGGAAGGATATAAAATTTAGTTGGAGCACGGAATGTTAGAAGAGTTTTCAAGAACTCAAGAGGAGACTCATTTCAGCACCTATTCTGACAGTACCATCTGGCTCGGAGGGATTTGTTATCTACAGCGATGCTTCGGTCAATGGTTTAGGATGTGTTCTTATGCAACATAGGAAAGTCATAGCCTATGCCTCACGATAACTCAAAAATATGAGAGAAAATATCCTACTCATGATCTAGAGTTGGCAGCTGTCATTTTTGTGCTTAAGATTTGGAGGCATTACCTGTATGGAGAAAAGGTGGAGATCTATACGGATCATAAAAGCCTCAAATATTTCTTCACTGAAAAGGAGCTCAACATGCGGCAACGACGTTGGGTTGAACTGTTGACAGATTATGATCATACCAACCAATACCATTCTGGAAAAGCAAACGTGGTAGCTGACGCACTGAGCAGAAGATCATATGCGGGTACGAGTGCGATATTATCAACGCAAAGGACCATTTTGTATGACTTGAAAATGATGGAGATAGAGTTAAAGACTCTAGGGACACATGTGATGCTGGCGAATATATGAGTAGAACTGACTTTATTTGATAAAGTTAAAGCTGTTCAAGCTACAGACCTGGAGCTGATGCATATGATGAAGAAAGTGCAAGAAGGTGTTATGCTGGAAGCAAGAATCGATGAAGAAAGAATACTTTGAGGCAACTCCAGACTTTGTGTTCCTAACGATTCTGACTTGAAGTATAAAATCATGATGGAGGCGCACAAAACACCGTTTGCAATCCGTCCTAGGAGTACCAAAATGTATCATGATCTTCGACATACATTTTATTGGAGCAATATGAAGAGAGAGATAGTGAGGTTTATCTCAAGGTGTCTAACTTGTCAACGAGTCAAGGCGGAGCATCAAGTACCAAAAGGTCCATTGCAACCACTTAAAATTCCATAATGGAAGTAGGAGCACATTACCATGGATTTCATTATTGGTCTTCCCAAGGTTTCCCAACGCATAGATGCAAGTTGGGTCATTGTTGATAGATTGAAAAAGTCTGCTCATTTCTTACCTATACGAGAAACTTATACATATGAATGTCTTGCTCGTATGTACATAAATGAGATTGTAAGACTGCATGGTATGCCAGTATCCATAGTTTCTTATCGAGACCCAAGATTCACTTCAAGATTTTGGGTTAGTTTGCAAAAAGTTATGGGCACGGATTTACGATTTAGTTTGGCTTATCATCCTCAAACGGACGGGCAGTCAGAGAGGACTATTCAAACTCTTTAAGATCTATTAAGACTTTGTGTCCTTGACTTCAAGGGAAGTTGAGATAAGTTCTTACCATTGGTGGAGTTTTCCTACAAAAACAGTTATCAAGCAAGTATTGGCATGGCTCCATTCGAGGCGTTGTATGGAAGAAAATGTCGTTCTCCAGTATGCTAGGATGAGGTAGGTGAAGCAATGTTGTTGGGACCGAAGTTGGTACGACGTATGACTACGAAAAATATTCAAATGATCCGACAGTGTATAAAAACCTCACAAGATCGACAAAAGAGTTATGTTGATCTTCATCAAAAAGACGTGGAATTCAATATTGGAGATCATGTGTTGTTACGTTTTGCTCCATGGAAAGGAGTTACGAGATTTAGAAAGAGAGGAAATCTCAATCCTCGATTCATTGGCCCATTTTTAATCCTCGATCGAGTAGGAATTGTGGCCTATAGACTAGCTTTACCGTCAAGTATGTCTCATGTTCATAATGTTTTTCATATATCTATGTTACGTAAATATGTAAAAGACCCGAACCACATTATTGAGTTAGAACTAGACGAAATAGCGGAAGATTTAACGTATGAAGAGGTTCTTGTTAAAATCTTGGATAAGAAGGAACATATTCTATGCTCCAAGGTTATACCTCAAGTCAATGTTTTGTGGAGAAACCACGATGTTGAGGAAATTACTTGGGAGTTACAATCTGATATGAAATCAAGGTATCTCACCTCTTCGTCATACCATGTATGTACCCTATTTTCGAAGGCAAAATTTCATAAGAAGGGAAGGTTGTAAGACCCCAACGTTTATGAATGAAGATGAATTTTTCTATAAATATTATTTTGTTTAATTATTGTGTTGATTGGTTATAATATCAAAGTTGTGGGTAATAATTATAAATTTTGCAAAGTAAGCAAGTTGTTATATAATATTCAATTTGTCGGGGAATATTCGTTTTAACAGGGAATATTCGTACGACAGCACAATCATTGGTGGACCCCACAACGTAATTATTGTCGGAATGAGAAAACGACAGAAATATCTTTTTATGAAAATAACGGCGGAAGTTTTACCGTTAACTGTTGGAATAACCGGTGTAAAAAGTATAGTAATACGTGTGATTGCATAGTAGCACACGATATTGATTATTGATGCTTACGTGAGAAGTTACTCAGTTTTGTTTAATTATAACTACAATAATTGCTGCATAGTATTTTACGTTATTTAATTCAATTATTGTCGATATTTTATATATTATTAAATCAATAATTGAGACGACAAATTTATTAAATCAACGAGAGTTTTGGTCACCTAATTGCGCGCCAATAATGAGAAATTCTTATTGGAAAGCCCCCTCTTTCCTAGGAACGATCTGGTTGTTAAATATTGCGAATTATAATAATGATAATAAATATTGTTAAAAATATTGAGAGGATTTTATGAAATATTTGATGTAAATTTTACCTATTTTATGGACCCCCATTTACACATTTTTTTCAAATTAATCTGTAGTAAGTATATATATATATATTATAAAAGGTGGGGCCCACATGTGATGATGACATATGGTGGGGGCCCACGTGTGGAGGACTTTTGGAGGAGAAGTTGATTATTTCCTTTGTTCATGGGTGGGAAGATTTTACATATAACATGTGTTTATATATATATATACTAGCTGGGTCCCGTGCCTCCGGCACTGTATGGACAATATGATTTATCTCAAACTTTGAACGACCAAAATAATTTATTGAGTGAGCGGGAAATTTAAAGTCATTTGTATTTTATTAAATTATTATTAGATTATTAGATAGATAGATGTATTTTATTAGATAGATGTATGAACGGTGGGATTTATCTCAAACTTTGGACGGCCCAGATGATTTATTGAGTGAGCGGAAAATTCAAAATCATTTGTATTTTATTAGATATATATATATATATATATATATATATATATATATATATATATATATATATATATATATTATTAAAATTTGTTTTATGTGAAATTATTGAAAGTCAGGCATTTGAAATCAATCCGTGAGTTATTTTACTGTTAGTCCATGAATTTTCTTTTTCTAAATAGTATCCTTCCATTCTCCTATAAATAGGATGCTTAGTTAAAATTGAAAATCACACCAGAATCAGAGAATTATTCTTCTATAGTCTTGAGCGTATTTCTTTCGAGTTTTAGAAAGTTTTGAGCGTAGAAAATAGTGCAAGTTTTCTTCAAGAATATACCTGCCCTACCAGTCGGAATACTCTTCTTGTCAGGGTAACGGATATTATTTATTTCATATTCTGAAGAGATGCTATTTTTTCATATTTGAATATTATTTCGTTCAATATTCGTAATGAATATTTATTTCGTTTAATATTCGTAATGAATATTATTTTCGCTTAATATTTGTAAGGGATGTTATTTTGTTTAATATTCGCTTGAAATAATATTTTCTTCCATACTCTGTAGTATGTAAGCAATATTATTTCGTTTCAAATTTCGAATTCTATACTCGTTTTGTTAAAATTTTGGCTTCTATACTCAATGAAATTAGTAGAATAACCTTGATATTTGCGCTTCATCTAGTATCTTTTCATGGAAATATTATTCTAAGCATTCTTGATAAGTTTAACTTTTTCATACCGGAGTACTATTCACGAGGTTACTATTCCCAAAGTACTATTTATGGGGTACTATTCACTCGAGTACTATTCACCTGGGGTACTATTCACGATAAAAATTATTTCATTTTTGGTCCAAATTATTTTTGGTACAATATTATTCTTGAATTTTACTTCACAAAGCAATATCATGATGAAAATTTGAACGTTATTGATTTCTGGAAAAATTAAATTATAAATCTTTAAAAATTTATCCTTGAACTTGTTTTATTGAATTATTATATCATTGTCATCATCCTTATGCTTATATTATGTTGAAAGTCATCTATAGCCTGTAGTGCATAGATGGACTTGGTATGATTATGACCAGGGATTATTCGGTATAATCATGACCGTAATGTTATAAATGATGTGGTAAACATCCACATTGGCCCGTAGTGCATTGATGGACAGTTGTTGGCATGATCATGATATTGATGAATACACGAATATCCTTTGCCCGTTGTACATGGATAATTTGTGGTCGTGATACTAAAGAATATCCTTGGCCGTAGTGCAAGGGTGATTCGATGATGTGGATTATTTATTAAGCTGATTCTTAGTGATAAAGTTGATGAAAAACCTTTTTAAGTCATAGAAGATAGTAGATTTTATGTTCTACTTGACTCTTCTAATGGATTGCGTGTTCCGCTGCAGTTAAATTTGTGTTTTATATATCCTATCAGTTTAACATTGTTGAATGCTAATGATAACTTAGTTTGTATTATCTTAGTCATAATATTTCATACTGAGCTACTTGAGCTCACCCTTTTGATTTCATTATTCTCTTCAGGAAATGAGAATGTAGTCGGGACTAGTCGGGGAACGGAGTGACGGTCCAGATGATATCATTAGTAGTCATCACTACTCTATGAAATAGCGTGATAATAAATGTAATGAGGACTCCATTTTAGGTTGAATACTGTCTAGAAGACAATATTCGTATTAAAACTCTCAGTTTATGTTTTGTCGTATTTTACACGACAGTTGTATTATTAAGTTGTATTTGAATTTTGTACCATGTATTTGGCTACTCAAGATTAGTGATGTATACCTATTTTGGGGTCGTCACATTAAACCTTATCATAATATGATTATTTGAGTGTAGGTTGCTGAATTAATTTTCTAGATTATAGATATTGAATGTTGGCTGCTAGATTGATTATTAGCAGAATAAATGATGCGAGAGTTCAACACAATAAGCAATCATACAAACACAAGAATTTTTACGTGGTTCAACTACTACCCTCTATAATAGTAGCCTAATCCACGTCCAATACCAACTAGTATTGAAGACTCACTTTTAGTAATCAACTTTAATTACAATACAAGTTTCAATCACTTGAGCACCCTTGCTCCTTGTGCATCTATGCACTCTCAAGCACCTATGTTTCCTCATACTTTATTGCAACAATACCGTAACCCAAACCGGATTACCACATAGATTTAATTTAGATAATATCGATTATAATTGAAATACAAATAGAGGTCTATTGATCAAAGCAACTTATCACTTAACAATGCAAGGCTCTAGTATGTAATGATGAACAAGAAAGATATTAACAGTTTTATGTTCCAAGACCACTGTAGATATCAACCACAGAGTTCTTCTTCGATGAGAATCGCAGTTAGGAGTGTGAAGAAGGAGCAGTTGAAAAAAAGTTAAATGTTTTCTATGTATATTAAGCGCATTATGTTTTTCATGTCTTTTCTTAACGTTAAACCCTGTTCTTTTATAGGCCAACTTAGTATATTACCGTTGCATGGCTGCCTAATCTATAACTGGAATGTTTGAGACAGATTGCATAAATCATGTATTTGATGAAAGATTAGTATTACATCCAGATTATGTGCCAATCACGTGATATGATCAAATCCCTTCCGGTCATATAGCATATGTAGAATACTGTTATGAGTGATTGAGATATTTTGCTAAAAACATGTTACATAACAGTGTGATTGATGAAAGATTAATCCTAATTGTGTGCCCATCAGATGATAAAATCAAATCCCTTATAATTCTCATTTTATGTAAAGCACTATTATGAGAAAATAAAGAGGATTGTTGGAGTCATGATGTATAGTTATATATTAGTAGCTTAATTTCTGGAAGACCAATAACAGTTTGATCATCCTTCCATAAATACCTTGCAGTATCCAAAACATACTCAACCACTAGTAGAGCACCAAGTTATTGCCATATAAGATTTAACATTAAGTGGGTCGGTGGGAAAATCTAATTGCTTTCCTTAGATTATGCAATTATATGAAGCATGATTTATGGCGATTACTTTAAACAACCATTTACTCCAAGATCTTGTAAAAGCTTTCTCACGAATTATGGTAACAACGTTCAGCTTTTTTAAATCCATTTACTCCAGATTAATATTATTTTAGAGTAATATGTTCAAAATAGTTATATATATATATATATATATATATATATATATATATATATATATATATATATATATACTAGCTGGGTCCCGTGCCTCCGGCACTGTATGGACAATATGATTTATCTCAAACTTTGAATGACCAAAATAATTTATTGAGTGAGCGGAAAATTTAAAGTCATTTGTATTTTATTAAATTATTATTAGATTATTAGATAGATAAATGTATTTTATTAGATAGATGTATGAACGGTGGGATTTATCTCAAACTTTGGACGGCCCAGATGATTAATTGAGTGAGCGGGAAATTCAAAATCATTTGTATTTTATTAGATAGATATGTAATGCAAATGCCCTAAAGTCTTGTATTGGAAAGTAATTAATGCAAAGATCTTACATTTATCTCCTAGGACTCAAAATGACTTTCATCCTTCAAAGACTTCAAGTCTTTATGTTTTCTTCCTTAATGTTCCTATAATACCATTTCTTTTCCTAAAATTTCATAGAGCATGATTAGAAATATAATATGGTCATCATCAAAACATTTAGGATAAAGTATGACATAAGTCAACATTCTCCCTTTTTTGATAATGATAACAAAATAATTATGACTCCCCCTAAATTCATGAATATTTCAAGAATGGCAAATATAGAATCAATCACTTGATTTCTACTTTCTGCATATTTGTAGTTTTAATGCGCCTGTAATAAACCATTAGAATAATCCACAATAATCTTTAAACTTCTATAGTAACATTAAACTATTAAACATAAATGAAATTATCCTAACATCAGAAACTTAAAACATAGTCTTTAAACATGCATAGAGAAATTTAAAGAAATCAGTCATGAAATGTCAGAATTCATCTCTCCCTTTAGCATCTATCAAAAAGAGAACTTATAGAGCAAAAAGGGGAAAGAAGGGGCAGAGGCCTAGGCATCCTCCTCATCAATAATAACATTGTTGGGATCCCGAGTAGTGAAATACGGATGGTGCAGCCGAAGATGTTCAATTTCCTCTAAGGACATAGTGTTGGAAAATCGTGGAGGATGAGGAATGAAGGTAGGAGGGGGCAGAGGAAGGTCCAGGAAATTTCCTTGGTATTCAGCCATCCAATTGCAATTGGGCCACTCAGGAATTCAAGAGTTAACTATTTTAGCCTACAGTTCTTCACTTAAATCATTCATGCGCTGTTCAGTGAACATGCCTAAGGACCCAATCTGGTTGCCAATAAACTTCAGTTTGGTACTCAGCTGGCAGGCGTTCTGATTCATTTTCCTTAGCAGAGTTTCCACCATTGCCATGGTCTAGAGCTCAAATCCGGCCTGCAGATCAATGAATTCATCCTTAACTATGCGAAAGACGGTGTGCAGTTTTTCTCGATCGATGGAAAGTTTACCATTTTCTAACAAAGAAAGTCTATGTTTGATGTCTTTCAGATCAGGATGTAGATCGACTTGATTTGTAACAAGAGTATTGAGGAGAGTTAATATTTTAGGCGAGGGGGTTGTGGAGCAGATGGGTTGGAATTAGGTTCTGGGGGAACTGAGGGTGCCTCAGGAACAATTCGAAAGAACTTACCATCAACCAGAGTGATATACAAGCTTTTGAGATTCACAGAATCAATGGAGTCAGTGATGTTGATTGAAACTTCATTGTCTAAGGAGATTTGAAAATGATTGAAAAGTTTTGTGAGAAAATAACTATAAGGAAGACAATTTTTGGAATAATTGATGCATTTGACCATGTGTTTCAACATTATAAGACAGAAGTTATAAGGTTTCCCTTTTAAAAGTAGAGCAACTAAGACCAAATCCTGGTATGTAAAGTCAGCACCACCACCGATATGAGGTAAGAGATTATACCTCAATAGTTTGTGTAGTATTATAGCAGTGGGGGACACATCAATAGTTTTGGGGAGAATCACTGTAGTCATAATGGGGTCATCCATTATAGTTTGAAGTTGGTTAAGAGGGTAGCAAGGGGAATAAACTAGTCCTTTAAGGGTAAAGGGACAATCACCCATAAAAAGAATAGACAAAATACTCCCTAATGTCCATAACAGTGAAAAATAACGACTTCCCCTTGACAAAGGAGCTATAATAGTCACCATTATGCTCAAGTTTAGTATAAAATTGTTGGACCAACTTAGGATAAATAATGTAGGGAGGGAAAATCAAGGATGATAAACCACGGGATTCAAGGAGGTGTTGTAAAGGAGAGTTTTGATAATAAACCAGATCAATTATTTTCTCATAAACAAATGATTTTTGATAAACTAAGGATTTAAAATGCAGCTCGAAGTTATGTCCTCTGAAAAAATTGTCAGGAACATCATATAGAGAAAAGGATAAAGGTATTATCGATATAGGAGGGGATCCTGGTGTTGATTCTTTGAGTCGATGACATTTTGGCACAGCAGATGTACCGACCGGTGGAGGAGAGGGAAGACTCATTTCAGATTCTTCAGAGAAGGAAGAGTCACTAAAGATGGTGGTTATCAGTGGTTTCTTCCGTTTTGGTTGCTGTAAGGAGTGTACAGAAGGCCGAGAAGGAGGAGAAGGAAGAGGTATCTCGTCATCAAATTCACCTTATAGGTGCTTAGCAAGTCAATTTCGCATTGTGATAGAGAGGGTTTGAGAGCAAGAGATGGTTACTAGAACAGTTGGAGGGATGAAATAATTATTAGAGATGAAGAAGGCGAAAGAGTAAAGTAAGATTTAGATTTAATGTGTGTGTGTTACCGTGATCTAAGAAGTCATGGAGCCGTGTTTGGTAAGAAGGATCTGAATAGATTTTTATTTTATTTAAGGCAGCAGATCATCCAGTGATATATTTTGCGTGTGTCTGATTTCCTTAAAACATGCAGACCAGATATATCTATACTAGACATATACCAAGTTCTCTTCTTAGAGCACATAATCTTTCTTCACCCAGGGGTTTTGTAAATATGTCTGTTAAATGGTGCTCAGTTGGGATAAAGGTTATTTTTATTAAGCCTTTGGACACATTGTCCATAAGAAAATGATGTCGAACTTCTATATGTTTTGTACGTGAGTGTAAAATTGAATTTTTGGAAATATTGATGGTGCTCGTATTATCACAATATATAGGTACATTTTCACACACAATATCAAAGTCACATAATGTTTGACACATCCATAGAATTTGGGAATAGCAACTCCCTGCTGCTAAATATTCACCCTAAGTGGTGGATAGGGAAACTGATGTTTGCTTCTTACTATGCCATTAAACAAGACTTTGTCCCATAAATGTATAAACACCGCTTATACTTTTTCTATCTATTTGACAACCTGCAAAGTCAGCATCAAAGTAACCCATTAGATCAAAATTATTGCACTTTGGGTAAAATAAACCTAAATTCGTAGTACCACTCAAATATTTAAATATTCATTTAAAAGCTTATAAATGTGATTCTCTAGGTTTTGCTTAAAAATGAGCACATAGACATACACTGCACATTATATCAGATCTAGATGTAGTTAAATATAATAAGGATCTGATCATACCTCTATACTTTGTTATTTCTACATCCATACTTTTCTCATCTGTTGTGAGTTTTATCGATGTGCTCATTGGTGTGGCTTTCAAATTTGATTTATCAAATCTGAATCTCTTGAGTAGTTCTTTTATATATTTGGTTTGATGAATGAAAATACCTTCCTGATGTTGCTTGATTTGGAGGCCTAGAAAATAATTGAGTTCTCCCTTTAAGCTCATATCAAATTCCTTGTGCATGCATTTGGAGAACCACTTATAAAGAGAGTTATTAGTAGCACAAAAAATTATATCATTTACATATATTTGTACAAGGATGATATCTTTATTTTAACGTTTAATAAATAATGTAGAATCAATTTTACCTCTTATGAAGCCATTTGATAGGATGTACTTACTCAATCTCTCATACCACGCTCTTAGAGCTTGTTTGAGTCTATAAAGTGCCTTCTTTAATTTGTATACGTAATGTGGGAACTTTTCATGCTTGAATCCAGGACGCTGTTTTACGTATACTTCTTCATTTATATAGCCATTGAGGAAGGCACTTTTGACATTCATTTGATGTAGCTTAAACTTTTTGAAGCATGCAAATACTAACAATATCCAAATAAATTCCAATCGAGCTACAGGGGCAAAGGTTTCTTCATAGTCTATCCCTTCTTGTTGGTTGTAACCTTGAGCCACTAGTGTAAGACCCCGAATTTTATGAAATAAAAGTATTCAATTTTCTTATAATTATTATTTTATTTCGTAAATGGTTAAATTGATAAAGGGTTAAAGTTAAGGGTGATATGTGAAATTTTTTGCAAAGTATGCAAGTTGTTATAAAATATTCTTTTTTATAGGGAATATCCGTACGACGGCACAATCATTGGTGGACCCCACAACGAAAGTATTGTCATAGTAAGAAAATGACAGAATTATCTTTTTATAAAAATAACGGCGGAACTGTTACCGTTAAAACTATTGAACTATCCGGTAGTAAAAGTACAGTAATACGCGTGGTTGCATAGTAGCACACGGTATTGGTTATTGATGCTTACATGAGAAGTCACTCAAGTATACTCAATTATTGTTACAGCAATTGTTGCATCATATCTCTCATATTATTGATTCGATTATTGTCACAGTATCATCTGTATAATATAATATATTGTTAAATCAATAATTGAGACGACAAAGTTATTCATATTATTAAATTGCAATATTTAAAATGTCTAGAATTATTGTCAAGGAGAGGTTTGGTCATCTAATTTCGCTCCAATAAGGAGAAATCCATATTGGAAAGCCCCATATTTCCTAGGAACGATCTGGTTGTTAAATATTGTGAGTTATAATATTAATGATGAATAATTTCGTGTTGATTAAAGATGAAATTGATAGTTCCATTGTGTTAGAATTATTAGTGTTAGTGAAAATCGACATTTATTTCGATAATAATTGATGTTTGTAAGTTATCGGGTAATTAATCAGATAAATGAGGAATTAATTGCTATTAATTCACATGATTATAACTATTTGTTCACATGTGTGTACTATTGATTTACATTCATGTACTATTAGGGGAGTTGGTGCAAGATTGATAATATTTGCATGACTAAGTTAAAGATGGAGGTATAGATGGAGGTACTATACTGTTATTCGTATTTTCACATGATTATAACTATTGAATCATATGATTGAACTATTGATTTACATTATATACTATTAGGGGAGGTGGTGCAAGTTTGACAATACTTGCAAGACTAAATTAAAAATAAAAGAAAAGTTGGAGGTATTGTATTGTAATTTTTCGAGCCCCAAAACGTGCAATTATCAAAACTATATTTTTCTATAAATAGAAGCTCATTCTTCCTTCATTTTTCACCAATTCACTAAAGCTATAGAGAAATTATTATAGAGAGAAATTATAGAGAGAAAGAATATGAGAAGTCTGCTACCTCTCTATTCTAGTATCCAGCTTTATTCTAAGGTAAGGAGTATTATTTCTTTCATTTTCATGAAGAGAGCTATTGTTATTCCATTCCTTATTATTTTGTTGGAATAACCTGTCTATGTGAAGTACCGCATACATGGTGAATTTCTTCTGTTATTCCATTCTTTATTATTCTGTTGGAATAACCTGTCTGTGCGGTCTATCGCATGCCTGGTGAATTCTGTTGTTATTCCATTCTTTTTTATTCTGTTGGAACATCGTGTATGTGCGGATTACGCATGAACTTGTTCTATTCTTTATTATTTTGTTGGAATATCCTATCTGTGCGTATTACACATGACCTGGTTTAATTATTTACTATTCTATTAGAATAATTTGTTTGTGCGGTCTGTCGCATGCCTGGTGAATTCTGTTGTTATTCCATTCTTTATTATTCTGTTGGAATATCCCTTCTGTGCGGATTTCACATGACCTGGTTCCATTCTTTATTATTATGTTGAGAATAATTTGTCTGTGTGGTCTATCGCATGCATGGTGAATTCTTCTGTTATTCCATTCTTTATTATTCTGTTGGAATAACATGTCTATGTGGATTACCACATGCATGGTGAATAATCATTTGTATTCATTCCTTATTAAATTGTGGAAATGATCTATCTACATGGATTACCGCATGGCGGGCGAAAATCCATTTGCAGGTTCATATATTCTATTATACTCAGTTGGTTAAAGTTTTGGCTTCTATACTCTATGAAATTAGTAGAATATCCTAGATATTTGCGCTTCATCCAGTATCTTTTCATAGAAATATTCTTCTGAGCATTCTTGAATTTTACTCCACAAAGCAGTATCATGTTGACAATTTGGACGTTTTTGAGTTGAGGATAAATTAACTTATAAATCTTTAAAATTTAATTCTCGAACTTGTTTTATTGAATTATTATGTCATTGTCATCATCCTCATGTTTATATTATGTTGAAAGTCATTTGTGGCCTGTAATGCATAGATGGACTTGGTATGATTATGACTAGGAATTATTCGGTATAGTCGTGACTTTAATGTTACAAATGATGTGGTAAAAGTCATCATTGGCCCGTAGTGCATTGATGGACAGTTGTTGGCATGATCTTGACCATTGATGAAAACACGAATATCTTTGGCCCGTAGTTCATGGATAATTTATGGTCGTGATACTAATGAATATCCTTGGCTGTAGTGCAGGGATGACGTGGTTTATTTAATAAGCTGAGTCTCAGCAATAAAAGTGATGAAAAACCTTTTAAATCATAGAAGATAGTAGATTTTATTCTCTACTTAACTCTTCTAATGGATAGCTTGTTTCGGTGCAGTTAAACTTGATATTTGTCATATTGTATCAGTTTAACACTGTTGAAGGCTAACGATAATTTACTTTGCATTATCTTAGCCATAATATTTCTTACTGGTCTAGTTGAGCTCACCCTTTTGCTTTCATTGTTCTCTTCAGGAAATGAGAACGTAGCAGGGACTAGTCGGAGAACGGAGTGACGGTCCAGATGATAGCATTAGTAGTACTCACTATTCTATGAAATAGTGTGATAATAAATGTATTGAGGACTTATTTTGTGTTTGAATACTGTCTAGAAGACAATATTTGTATTAAAACTCACAGCTCATGTTGTATATTTAAGATTGTATTTGTATTTTATACCATGTATTTGGTGACTCAAGATGGGTGATGTATACCTATTTTGGGGGTGTCACAACTAGTCTAGCTTTGTTTCTTGTAATTATTCCATACTCGTCAAGCTTATTTTTGAACACCCATTTATTTCCAATAATAGATACATCTTTTGGAGGAGGCATTAACTCCTAGACTTGATATCTTTCAAATTGTTATAGCTCTTCTTGCATTGCTAGTAACAAATTTTGGTTAAGAATGTCTTCTTTGGCATTCTTTGGTTTAATTTGAGATAAGAATGCTGAAAACACACAAAGATTTTGTGCTCTTCTTCTTGTGGTAACTCCTTCATTTACATTGCCAATAATGTTCTTTAGAGGATGATTTTTGATGTATCTTGAAGATTTTGGCAATTGAATGTCATGGATCATTTCTTCTTGATGGAGATCATTATCTTGAGTAGTTTCTGGTTCATAGTCCTATTGTTCATTTAATTCAGCTTGCTGGATAGTTTCCTAGGACTACTGCTCATCTAATCTAGCTTGTTGGATAGGTTCCTTCGACTTGATGTTTTGCTTTATATGATAGGTTGGATTTGCAGCAGTCTCTAGATTCCCTGCATCTTATTTTCTTTCTTATGGAATATAATTGTTAGACTCATTAAATTTAATATGTATAGATTCTTCAATACACATCTTTTGAACATTATATATGTGATATGCTTTACTATTTTGAGAATAGCCAATGAACATTCCCTCATATGATCTAGCATCAAATTTACCCAAGTTCTCACTGGTGTTAAGAATAAAACATTTAGATCCAAAGACTTTGAAATAGCTTATATTTGGAATTCTATTATTTAATAGTTCATAGGGTGTTTTCAAGATAATTGGATGAATGAGTACTCTATTTAGTACATAACATGATGAGTTCACAGCTTTGGCCTAGAATTTCTTTGGAAGTTTACTTTCTTGAATTAGAGTTCTAGCTGTTTCTTGTAAGGTTCGATTTTTTTCTTTCTACCACTACATTTTGTTAAGGAGTTCTTGGAGCTGAGAACTCGTGACTAATTCCTTTTTTATTGTAGAATATAACAAAATCCTTTTGAAATTTAGTACCTTGATCACTTCTGAATTTTATGAGTTTAAGGTTATATTTTGTTTCAAAGTTTCTTATTAGTTTTTCAAATCCTTTAAATGCTTCATCTTTAATTTTAAGAAATAATACCCATGTGTATCTAGAGAAATAATAAACTATCACAAATACATAAATTTAGCATTTAGACTAGCATGCCTTTCTGGTCCAAATAAATCAAGATGGAGTAATTATAGAGGAGAAGAAATTGATACCATGTTCTTGGCTATTAATGTTGTTCTTACTTGTTTTCTGAGTTGACATGGATCACATATACCTTTCTTTTCAAAGTTTATCTTGGGTAACCCTTTTACTAGATTCTTTGAGGAGAACTTTTTCATCAGATCCATATGAACGTGTTCCATCCTTCTGTGCCATAGATTTGCTTCATCTTAAATTATGGTAAGACATAGTTCTTCATCTTATTGGTCAAAATTAAGAGTATATATATTCCCTTCTCTTTATGCAACTAACGTGGCATTGTTAGTACCATGTGAAATTGTACATTTATCTTTTTCAAATTTTTCTTAATGTCCATTTTCCATTAATTGACTAATACTTATAAGATTAATATCTAGACCATTAACAAGATGAACATTATTAATATTAACCTTACCAGTACCGATTTTACCTTTCCCGGGTATTTCACATGACCAATTGTCACCAAAAGTGATGATTCCATGTTTCTTTTTAATATTTAGTTCCACAAACTTTGATTTGTCACCCGTCATGTGGCGGGAGCATCCGATATCGAGAATCCACTTTTGAGAGGATACCCTTGCCTTGAAACATACCTGTTCAAAGAAATTGCAATTTATCTTTTTGGTACCCATATCTTTTTGGGTCCATTTATGTTAGTTGAAATCAAATCACTTTTCTTTACCCATAATGTTTTTTTTCTACTATTATTTTTCTTCTTTGAACAGTTTATCTCTAGATAACCTTTAGTTCCACAATTTTTGCATGTAGTGAATGGTGAACAATAATTTAATTTAAATGATGATTTAGACTTAAGCATTTTTTCTTCCTTTTTATATATCGGATTATATCCAATGCCTTGTTTTTCATAAGTAGTTCTTTGTTTTCCTAACATGACATTCATGTTTTCTTCATCATGTACAAATTTAGCTAGAGAGAGTTTTACTGACTCTATTTCCTTTTGAAGTTCATTAGTTTGAGGTGTTTTACTACGAGCCTCATTACTAAATGCATCAATGCATACATCTCTCATTTTTATTTTATTTTTTAATTTTTCAAATTCATCATTTAATTGTTATACCTTGTTAAAAAGTATTTTGTTGTAGTTCTCTAAATAGTCATTTTTCACAGCTAATACTTTTTCTTCATTTGTGTGTGTTATTTTTTCTATTTCCTTTTTTTATCTATTAATGATTCAACTTCCCCCATTAACGTGTTTATTAGATCTTTTAAGCATACATTTTTTTTAGCTTTTCATTTTCTTGTTTTAAAATAATGACATCAGAAAGAGATACCTCACTGGATTCACCTTCAAGTCCGATGAAAGAATATTGGAGCTAGTTCATCGTTTGCATCAATCTCCACTTCGGATTCTTCATCATCACTCGATGTTAAGAAAGCTTTGTTATTTTTGAACTCATTAGACCCTAGCTTTCATTTGTTTTTAGGCTGGAAACAATCCTTCTTGAACTGACATGGTCGTTCGCATTCAAAACATGTTTCTTCGGTTTGCATGCTTTTGAGTTTGTTTGGATTGAGTGCATTCTTCCTTTTGATCTTTCTTTGAAGTAATCCTTTGAGTCTTCCTTAGATCATGGCTATTTCATTGTCTAAATTATCTTCAAGTTCCTCTTCAATTCCTGCATTAAGAGCTAACACTTTCTTTCGAGGAACTTCTTCCTCGTCATCATATCTTTTTAATTGATGTTCATATTCTTCCAATTCACCAAAGAGAGTTAAGGTATCCATGGATGAAATATTAACAGAATCTTAAAGAGTAATAATTTTGGATGCAAACCTTTTTGACATAGCACGAAGTAGCTTACGATTGATTTCACTTTGTGGAATTGACTTGTCAATCAGCTTCAAGGAATTTATAAGTACTAGAAATTGTGCTTGAGCCATTTTGATTCTTTCATCTTTTTCTAGTTTAAACGTTTCATAGTCATGCATGAGCATGCTTAGCTTAACTTCTCGTACTTTGGATGTACCTTCATGACTCACTACTAAATTATCCCATATCTCCTTTGCTGTGTTGCATGATGAGACTTTATCTATTTTGGATTGTATCATGCCGCTGAGAAATGTATTCATGGCCTTTGAATCATACGAAACCATATAGGTTTCGGTTGAATCCATTTTGAGCAGAGTTTTTGGAGTCCCGTCATTTTTCCTTGGAATGACTTGTCTATTCTCTATCACCCACCATTCCCATGGATCTCATTTTAGCTAGATCCTCATTCGGAATTTCCAAAAATTATAGTTCTCCGTTCCATAAAGTAATAGAGGTTGATTTGTTGATTGTCCTTCTTGATGAGTGTTCCCGAATTGTGTCATGTCAAAATCTTCCCCTACAAGTCACCTTTTAAGACCTTGGTAGAGCCAAGCTCTGATACCAAATGAAATTTAAGTAGGCACACTTAGAAGGAGGGTTGAATAAGTGTGGGAACAAATAATGTCAAACTTTTGAACAAATAAAAATTCTTTTGTTTATTCAATGCAGGGTGTTGGATTCCAAATTCTTATAGACCAAATTATTAAAACAGGATGTTGAATTGATTTTAAAAGTTTGCAAAATGCTTAATATAGAAACTTAAACCTTATCAGAATATGATTATGTGAATGCAGGTTGCTGAATTAATTTTCTAGATTATAGATATTGAATGCAGGCTGCTATATTGATTATTAGCTGAATAAATGATGAGAGAGTTCAACACAATAAGCAATCATATAAACACAAGAATTTTTACGTGGTTCAACTACTACCCTCTATAATAGTAGCCTAATCCACGTCCAATATCAACTAGTATTGGAGACTCACTTTTATTAATCAACTTTAATTACAATACAAGTTTCAACCACTTGTGCACCCTTGCTCCTTGTGCACCTATGCACTCTCAAGCACCTATGTTTCCTCAAACTTGATTGCAACAATACGGTAACCCGAATTGGATTACCACACAGATTTAGATAATATCGATTATAATTGAAATACAAATAGAGGTCTATTGATCAAAGCAACTTATCACTTAACAATGCAAGGCTCTAGTATGCAATGATGAACAAGAAAGATATTAACAGTTTTATGTTCCAAGACCACTGTAGATATCTACCACGGAGTACTTATTCGATGAGAATCGCAGTTAGGAGTGTGAAGAAGGAGCAGTAGAAAAAAAGTTAAATGTTTTCTATGTATATTAAGCGCATTATGTTTTTCTTGTCTTTTCTTAACGTTAGACCCTGTTCTTTTATAGGCCAACTTAGTATATTACCGGATGCATGGCTGCCTAATCTATAACTGGAATGTTTGAGACAGATTGCATAAATCATGTATTTGATGAAATATTAGTATTACATCCAGATTATGTGCCAATCACGTGATATGATCAAATCTCTTCCAGTCATATAGCTTATGTAGAATACTATTATGAGTGATTGAGATATTTTGCTGAAATCATGTTATATAACACTGTGATTGATGAAAGATTAATACTGATTGTGTGCCCATCACGTGATAAAATCAGATCCCTTATAATTCCCATTTTATGTAAAGTAATGTTATGAGAAAACAAAGAGGATTGTTGGAATCATGATATATAGCTATATATTAGTAGCTTAATATAAAGTAATGCTATAGCTATATATATATATAGCTAATCTTGTTATATAACAGTTTGATCATCTTTCCATAAATACCATGCAGTATCCAAAACATACGCAACCACTAGTAGAGCACTAAGTTATTGCCATATAAGATTTAACATTAAGTGGGTCGGTGGGAAAATCTAATTGCTTTCCTTAGATTATGCAAATATATGAAGCATTATTTATGGAGATTACTTTAAACAACCATTTACTCCAAGATCTTGTAAAAGCTTTTTCACGAGTTATGGTAACATCATTCAGCTTCTTAAAATCCATTTACTTTGGATTAATATTATTTTAGAGTAATATGTTCAAAATAATTTTATATATATATGTAATGCAATGCCCTAAATCCTTCTATTGGAAAGTAATTAATGCAAAGATCTTACATTTATCTCCTAGGACTCAAAATGACTTTCTTCCTTCAAAGACTTCAATTCTTTATGTTTTCCTCCTTAATGTTCTTGTAATGCCATTTCTTTTCCTGAAATTTAATAGAGCCTGATTAGAAATATAATATGGTCATCATTAAAACACTTAGGATAGAGTATGACATAAGTCAATAATTATTTTTTATCATACTAGAAGGCGACGTTCGATATTCCAAATATCTTTGAATGCTTAGGACTTAATATAAAATATTTGAGGGGTTTGTTATTATTTGTCTCATCTTGTTAAGCGCACATACATATATATATATATATATATAAAATATGTGTCATATTAATTAACATGGGAAGCATGTTTGCATAATATATAATATATATAGTATAAGCATGCACATATAGAATACAATATTCTACAAGGATTGATTATGGACTTTATTCTAGTTTAGTTCACTAGAGCCACCAAGTGAACCAACAGATCAAACCTAGGATGCAAGAAATAAATTTAAATATAACTATTACATTTAAACACGGGCTCCATTACAAACGGGTCTTTAAGCGCTCCTTGCTTCTTGATCTCCAATTTTTAAAAATTAATTCTAACTATTCCTATTACAAAAATATTTAAAATAAATATAAACCTTGATCAGCAGTTAAGGGGAAGTACATAGGAGGGAGATAGAAGTTACATTAAAAAAAAATAGAGAAGACGAGGTACGGAGACCCAATTTAATAAAATACATACATTCATGCATCTAACTAAAATAAAATCTAATCACATTAGTCAATTGTCCATAATCAATCTCATTTATTATCATACATATCATCATATGCATCAATAAATAACATTCATTTCATGAATAATAAACATTCAATATATACATTTTTATCGATTTAATGGGCAATTTTAATTAGCATAACATCCAATTTTGAAACAAAATAAACTCTTTTATTTTAATCAAAATCATAATAAGCTTCTTTATTTTATTTAGTCAAATTTTGAATAAAAATAAACTCCTTTATTTTTTAATCAAATTCCCAATCAAAATAAACTCTTTTATTTTAATTAACAAGGAATCCAATTTCAAGTACAAAATAAACCCTTTTATTTGAACTTAAAATTGTTGAAAAATAAAATATGTTGAATCTTATTCCTTATTAAAATTAAGCACCTTTAATTTTAGTAAACATGGAATCCTATTTCATATGTGAATAAACTTCTTTATTCTAGGAAACATGGAATTCTATTCCATATGTGAATAAACTCTTTTATTCAAACAAACGTGAAATCTAATTCTAAGTTAATATAAAACTTTTTAATAAACTCTTTTATTCAAACAAATGTGGAATCCAATTCCAATTTATTATAAAACTTTTGAATAAACTCTTTTATTCAAACAAATATGAAATCCAATTCCAATTTATTATAAAACTTTTGAATAAACTCTTTTATTCAAACAAATGTGAAATCCAATTTCAAGTTATTATAAAACTTTTGAATAAACTCTTTTATTCAAACAAACGTAGAATTCAATTCCAATTAAAATAAACAACTTTATTTTAATCTAATTCCCAATCAAAATAAACTCCTTTATTTCTAATTTAGAATTACTGAAAAACAGTGTATTCAATTATACTTTAAAAAAAACTTTTATTTTAATTATAAATTAGAAAAATTAAATAAAATAAATTTTTATTTAAATTATGCCCAAAAAATTATTCTAAACATATATCAACATACATATCGAATTTGAATAAATAATAATTCGCATAAAGGTTTGGCTCTGATGCCACTATTAGGTTTGTAAGATTCATGAACACAATCAAATTGCACAAAGTAAGATGAAGCATGGTAAAAAAAAATTAAAAATTTACAAACCATATACCCAGATCATCCTTTATGCACAATTATTAATTAAACAAAAATGATAAAGAATAATAATTATACCCTTGAAGATTCGAGCTTCCTCAAGTACAAGTTCACCTCCAAATCCTTTTCGGGTTTAACTTGAATCCACCGGGTTTGGTTCCTTCCTTTAATCAATGTTAGTCACACAAATGTTTGGCCTCTAGAGGTGATCCACCAAGGAAGAAGAAAGATTCAAGAAGATGGGTGTTTTGAAAAACTCTAGTTTTCTATCTCTTGTAAAAAAAGGTGTACTCTCCCAACTCTTAGAATTACATCTCATGATATCTGATATAAGACTCCTCTTATAAATATATCAGTTAACCCTTCTAATCTAATTAGAAAATATGGTATTATTTAATTAATTAAATTCCTTTAATTAATTATGCTCTCTAATCTTATTATGGATAATTAATTAAACTCTTTTACTTACTTTAACATCCTAATCTTATTCGGAATAATTAATTAAACTCTTTTAATTAATTAGCCTCCTAATCTTATTAGGAATATATCATAGTACTTTTATTAATTAATTCTCAAACTTCTTTAGGAATTAAATAATAATAATAATAGTAATAACAATAATAATACTCCTCTTATTAATTCATATATAATATTCCCAAAATATTAAATAAATATTAAGCTATTTAATTTATTCTATCACTTTAGATTAAATTAAATACGCTTAACTTATTATTATGATTATGTCATTTGCTTCCTAAATGATTATTCTTCCTTTTATGGTGTGACCCTTTAGGTTCTCCATATTAAACCGGTTGTGAGTAAATTAATTAGAACAATTCTAATCTCATTTAAATAAATAAAGTAAACTAATAATTTATTTAAATAAATAATATTTATTCTACAATAGGGATAAGCCTCCCTGGCGATTAACGACTTTCCAGATAATATAGACTTCAACATTAATCATAAAAGAACCTTTGAGTAAATAGTTACCGTACAATTCAATCCTTCCACCATATAATGTCTCAATTAAATATAAGACATGGAATTACTGTCAAGTCTTATTTTATTTAATTATATGTATTTTGACTCTTAAATGCACAACTCCAAATAATAAAAATTAGAAACTCCTTTCTAATTTCATTTTGCCTTGGCCAAGGACTACTGGGTTGTCATTTATCGAATCACATAGAGCATTTCTCTTCTTTTACTAAAAGCGGTAGATTTTTTATTGATCATATATTACATGTACATCTTATTATACCCAAGCATACCCTTTTATATACCCTAAGGGTCTTAAGGAATAAATCAAAGTATAACTCATCATACAGAAGATACTATGATGATCTCAAGTCCAAGGATCACTTGTACTTCTATCACTATAGGAATTCCTATAGACAGACAAGTAAAACTCCATTAGGTATTCCTTAGTGAGTCACGTTCAATGTACTTATTTTACAATAAGCACCTACATACTTATTTTAGTGTCTCCACATAAATGATCATGAGATCAATCATCCTCATCCAATGAGCAAGCAACGTATGTACCAATCTATCCGGATTCACTAATCCCTAATTTAGTAATCCAACGATTGAGAACTACTTTAGTTTTAAGCTTTCTAAGAATTTAGATCTAATTAGAATGATCATCATCAGTATTCTAAAAGTATTACTTAAAACTATGGGTTTATCACATATTATAAAGCAACATCATGTAGATTATTAAAAGTCTTTAATAAATTAATAATTTTTATTAATAAATGAATAAGCATCAAACATGATTGGCTTGTGTGCATACTACTTTCATTATCATATAATGAATGACTTAAAGGTTATCGTAACAGGGAAGTAGACAACTTTGATTTATTATTTATACTTAATTAATATATTAAGTAGTTTGAATGAATGTTATCGTGGAGCACCAAGTATGGGTTTTAAGTACTCGGATTTGGGGGCATCACATAAATCACCAATTTAGAGCCCCAAAAATTAAAATTCATACTACTTTTCATATTCTAACATATTTAGCGAATTCTTTCACTACGAATTCGTTTCTCAACCAAATTAATTCATTGAACTTGCATTATTTTTGTATTTCAACGCATTAACAGCATCTATCATAGATTTATATATTACAACATGAATTAACCATCAATTTTGACTCCAAAACAAGCCATAATGTACATATATCAATAAAACTCAATATCTTCTTGTTTAACATTTTTTACATGTATTTGATTACGGAAAAAACAAGTATAAATAACACAAAATACATTATACGTACTCAAGAACAAATTCCAATTACTTAACAAATTAACCATAGAAATCCAATTACAGAGAACTTAGAAACAAAAACTACAAACTAGAAACTTAAGAATTTACCTTTAATTCTTCTTTAAACATAGAATATATGATTAGCAAGCTTTGATTATCCTTCTTCTTCCTTCTTTAATTCTCAAACCCCTCTCAATTAAATAAAACTTTCCTTTCTCTCTCAATTTCTTTCTTCCTCTCTTCTTCTCTGTTTGCTTAGACGTGGGAAAATATAAGTAAGAATATAAATATTATTAAATTGTTAATGATATTAGTAAGTGATTAAAATATTATTAAAGAGTTAATAATATTTATAAATGATTAAGATGTCATTAAGTAATTAAAATATTATTAAATGGTTAATAATATTAGAATACAATTGAAATATTATTAAGTGATTAATAATATTAGCAAGTGATTAAAGTATTATTTATTAATTAATAATACTAAGAAAGGAATAATATATTATTAAGATTAATGATATTAATTAACGAGTTTAAGATGATAGTAATATTATCAATGTATGATAATATTACTAAGAGCTTAATGTAAGATCTAATATTTATCTATGTGACTAAATGTTAGATAATATGTTATTAAAATAGTAATGTTATGAGATAAAGATATGTTATGCTAATTGGAAGATCAATCTTAACAATGATAATGTCGACGTCGGGAAAATTTCTCTAAAATTCTTCTTTTAAATTTTTCTTACCATTTATGTTTTCTATGTGGTTCAAAACTTGTTGAAAGGGTGAAATTAACAAAAGATTCCGAAATAAAATATCGACGATTTGAAAATATTGATTTTACAGAGCTGCCAGTTGGTAGAAGTGAAATGGTTGTACCAACTCAACCGAGTTATAAAATTTTTTGCAAAAAGGCCCAATTATTGTACTATGTTTAACCGGCCTTGAAAACCAAGATTCGTAGAGTTCAGGGGCTTGCTTAAGCGGGGGGGGGGGGGGAGGTGTTAGGCAACCCCCGACTTCCGTGAAAATATGGTTACCGCATCTTTTCAATTTCCTAATTATTTAAAGTGTGTGTGTATTTAATTAGGCCTAAGTGCTTTGTTTGAAAGTAGTGATATGCCTCTTTTGGTCCTATATACAAAGAGTTTGATTCATAAAATTAATTTTTAGCAAATAATTTAAAGGTGAGGTTTTGAAAAGAAATTTTCAATCCCTTATGCTCACATAATAATTAAGGCCTTTGATACTTCTATTTTATTTCGTATTCAGCTTGATTTAAATTTTATAGGATATGCGAAACATCTTTAACAATAAATAAATATATACATAAGTGTCGGGCCTCTTATGGGCATGAAAGTCATCAAAGTGACCCAAGCACCACAAATCACAATTTGATTATGTCAGGGCCTTAAAAATCTGTATCCCTGCTTTAAGGCCCAGTGTTACATTTTAAGGGTCTGCAGAAAGTAGTATGCACACAAGTGAAAGTAGTATGCACACAAGCCAATCATGTTTGATGATAAATCATATACTTTGTAACAATCTTATTCATTTATTAATAAAAAATATTAATTTATTAAACTTTTAATTATCTGTATGATGCTGCTTTATGATATGTAATAAACTCATAGTTTTAAGCAATAATTTTATAATAATGATGATGATCATTCTAATGAGATCTAAATTCTTAGAAAGTTTAAAACTAAAATAATTCACAATCGTTGGATTACTAAATTAGAGATTAGTGAATCCGGATAGATTGGTACATAGGTTGCTTGCTCATTAGATGAGGATGATTGATCTTATGATCATTTGTGTGGAGACACTAAAGCAAGTATGTAAGTGCTTATTGGAGAAAAAGTTCACTAAACATGGCTTGCTAAGGAATACCTAATAGAGTTTTACTTGCCTGTCAATAGTAATTCATGTAGTGATAGTAGTACAAGTGATCCTTGGACTTGAGATCATCATAGTATCTTGTGTATGATGAGTTATACTTTGACTTATTCCTTAAAACCCTTAGGGTATATCAATGGGTATAATAAGTTGTACATAGAGATAATGTATGCTCAATAAAGAATATTCCGCTTCTAGTAAAAGAAGAGAAAAGTTCTATGTGATTCGATAAATGACAACCCAGTAGTCATTGGCCAAGGTAGAATAAAATTAGAAAGGAGTTTTTATTTTGTATTATTTGGAGTTGTGCATTTAAGATTCAAAATACATATAATTAAATAAAATAAGACTTCACAGTAATTTCATGTCTTATATTTAATTGGGACATTATATGGTGGAAGGATTGAATTATACGGTAACTATTTACTCAAAGGTTCTTTTATGATTAATGTTGAAATCTATATTATCTGAAAAGTCGTTAATCGCTAGGTAGGCTTATCCCTATTGTAGAATAAATATTATTTATTTAAATAAATTAATATTTTATTTTATTTATTTAATGAAGATTAGAATTGTTCTAATTGATTTATTCACAACCGGTTTAATATGAAGAACCTAAAGGGTTACACCATAAAAGGAAGAATAATTATTTAAGGAAGTTAATGGACATAATCGTAATAATAAGTTAAGTATATTTAATTTAATATATGGTGATAGAACAAATTAAATAGCTTAATATTTATAATTTAATATTTTATAAATATTAAATATAAATTAATAAGAGGAGTCTTATTATTATTATTATTATTATTATTTAATTCCTAAAGGAGTTTGAGAATTAATTAATAAAAGTACTCTTATATATTCCTAATAAGATTAGAAGGTTAAATTAATTAAAAGAGTTTAATTAATTATCCCTAATAAGATTAATGAGCTTAATTAATTAAAGGAATTTAATTAATAAAATAATACCCTATTTTCTAATTAGATAAGAAGGGTTAACTGATATCTTATAAGAGGAGTCTTACATCAGATATCAAGTAGATGCGATTCTAATTGTTGGAGAGTACGCTCATTTTCTATAGAGATAGAAAACTAGGGTTTAGCGAACCACCCTCCTTCTTGAATCTTTCTTCTTCCTTGGTGGATCACCTCTAGAGGCCAAACACTTGGGTGGCTAACATTGATCAAAGGAAGGAATCAAATCCGGTGGATTCAAGTTGAACACGAAAAGGATTTTGAGGTGAACTAGTACTTGAGTAAGCTCGAATCTTCAAGGGTATAATTTTTGTTCTTCATCTTTTTGTTTAATTAATAATTGTGCATAAAGGATGATCCGAGCATATGGTTTATAAAATTTTAAAACTCTAATTTTCCACGCTTCCGTTTATTTTGTACAATTTGATTGTGTTCATGAATCTTATAAACCTAATTGTGGTATTAGAGCCAAAACTTTATGCGAGTTATTAATTATTCGAATTCGATATATATGTTGATATGTGTTTAGAACAAATTTTTTGGGCATAATTATTTGTATAGAATCATATTTTTAGAAAAAAATTGCATAATTCGCGAACTAAAAAAATAGATTCTGGAGATTGGCGCCGCAGCGCCTGATGCTAGTTCTCTAGCGGCGTCGCAGCGCCACTCTTCAGATTTTTTTTTTTATTAAAATACAATATTTATTTTAATTAAAATTAAATTAAATATTTTTTCAGTAATTCTAAATTAAAAAATAAAGGAGTTTATTTTTATTTTGAATTAGATGAAAATAAAGTTATTTATTTTAATTAGAATTGGAATCCATGTTTTTTGAATAAAAAAGTTTATTCAAAAGTTTTTTAAATAATTTAGAATTGGATTCCATGTTTGTTTGAATAAAAAAGTTTATTCAAAAGTTTTATATTAACTTAGAATTGGATTTCACGTTTGTTTGAATAAAAGAGTATATTCACATATGGAATAGGATTCCATGTTTCCTAGAATAAATGAGTTTATTCACATATAAAATAGGATTCTATGTTTCCTAAAATTAAAGGTGCTTAATTTTAATAAGAAATAGGATTCAACCTATTTTATTTTTTCAGCAATTTTAAGTTAAAAAAAGGAGTTTATTTTGTACTTGTTGGATTCCTTGTTAATTAAAATAAAAGAGTTTATTTTGACTGAGAATTTGATTAAAAATAAAAGAGTTTGTTTATATTCAAAATTGGATAAAATAAAATAAAGAAATTTATTATGATTATAATTTAAAATAAAGGAGTTTATTTTGTTTCAAAATTAGATTTTATGTTAATTAAAATTGCCCATTAAATTAATATCAATATACATTGAATGTTTATTTTTTCATGAGATAAATTTATTTATTGATGTATATGTTGATGTGTATAATAATAAATTGGATTAATTATGGACTATTGACTAATTTGATTGGATTTTATTTTAGTTGGATGCATGAATGTATGAGTTTTATTAAATGGGGTTTGCGTACCTTGACTTCTCTAATTTTTCTTAATGTAAATTCTATCTCCCTCATCTGTATTTTCCTTTGACTGTTGATCAAGGTTTCTATTTATTTTAAATAGTTTTATAATAAAAATAGTTAGAATTAATTTTACAGAATTGGAGATCAAGGAGCATGGAGCGCTTGAAGACTCGTTTGTAATGGAGCCCGAGATTTAAATATTATAATAGTTATATTTAAATTTTAATCTTGCACTCTAGGTTTAACCTTTTTGGTTCACTTGGTGGCTCTAGTGTACCAAACTAAAATAAAGTTCATAATATAGTATTCTATATGTGCATGCTTATACAATATATATTATATATATTATGCAAACATACTTTGCATGTTAATTAATATGACGCGTATTTTATATATATGTGCATGCGCGCTAAACAAGATGAGACAAAATAATAACAAATTCCTCAAACAATATATATAAAGTCTTAAGCGTTCAAAAATATTTGGAATATCGAACGTCGCCTTCTAGCATGATAAAAAATAATAGAGTATCGATTAATTTTTATAAGTTTTTTGTGTCACCACAAGGCTTATCTTAATTTTTTGAGATGTTAATTTTATCACATTTGATGCTTATAAATATAGTTTTGTTCATGAATAAAATAATTTTTTCTTTAAGTCAAGGTTCTATTTAGGTATTGGATATCGGCTTTGGTTCTCATAAATATAGGTTTATGAAGGAACCAATTAAGCAGAAGTAAAAAGCTAAACAAGGGATTAATAATCCAATGTGTGGTAAATGAAGAAAAGGTTGCTGCATTAACCATAGGAACTTATAGTTTAACACTTCTTACAGGAAAATCTATTAAGTCAATAAGTTGTTATTGTATTTTTGTTTTCATTAAAACATTATTTCCATTTTGTTGTTGGATAACAAAAATTTTGGTATTATATTTAAGAACAATTGTTGTTCTATTAATAATAATAATAATGTTTTTATGGAACTAGAATATTACTTAATGGATTTTGTATACTTGACTTACGTAAAATAAATTATTTTGTAAATTGAACAAACTAGTATAAGAAAAAGGAGATGATCATTCAAAAAGTTGAATGTGTGTATTTGCTGAAATAAAAGTGTGAATTATTTAAAAGGTTCAAAAAAATATTCAGAAGTGAGACTAATTGAAAAGTATTAAAACTCTTTGAGAAGATCGAGGAAGGAAAAGTATTATAATTGATTGGTGTATCTAAAAGGAAAAATCATACCTTGTTGGACATGTTACAGTCCATAATGATTTTACCGACATCCCAGTATCCCTATAGGGTCATTCCCTTGATATGAATGTATATCTACGAAAAGGTAACCTCAAAATCCGACCCCAAGACTCTATAAAAGTTATGGACATGGAGGATTCCTAATATTAAGCATGTTAAGATAAGAGTTTGTCCAACTTATGTGAAAAGGTTTCAAAGGATAAGCCCGGGACAAAATTTGATAAGTACATATTTGTGGGACATCCTAAAGTAAGTTTAGGGTATATGTTCTATAATCCTACTTAGCAAAAGGTGTTCGTTGTGAAACACGCTACCTTCTCAAATAAAGGTGTTTATCATTGAAGGAGCTAGTGGGAGGATAATAGATCTTGAAAAGTTCAAGAACCACAAATCACTATAAGTCAAATAAGAGGAACCTGTAGATAGAACTATTGTACCACAAATAAATTGTAAATCTAGAATAGTACCGAATATACCCGAGAGGTATGGATTTATCATGGATGATGATGATGAGGTACGCATCATAAAGATTATAATCCAGTTACATACGATGATGTAAGAGTTGTAGGCACTCAGTGAAATGGATTTTAGCAAGCTTCTCAAAAATAGAACATTCGTTTTGATGAGACAATCAAAAGAGTTTGATTTTATCAAAAACAAGAATGAACCTAGTGTGTGCAAAAAGGTTAGTGGGAGCGTCGTGGCATTCCTAATATTATATGTTGATATACTATGGATAAGGAATGACATACCAATGCTACAATCAGTAAACATAAAGTTGTCTAAACATTCCTTCATGAATGATTTGGGAAGAGTATCGTAATTGGGATACAAATCTATATAGATAGATTTAAATTGAAGTTCGGCTTAACACAATAAACGTATATTCATTTGATGCTAAAGTTGTTTAGCATGACAAACTCCAAGATGATGTCTCATGATGATGAGCCATGGAGTGAATCTCCCTTAATAATTCCCATAATCCTAAAAGAGAGATCGCATGAGTAACTATCATATATACAATAAATGTACGAGACCTGATGTTGATCAGTCATATTCTAGGGAAGATCACTATAAGATAGTTAAAAACATCTTATAGTACTTAACCAACACTAAGGATGTGAATAAATTTCATGATGTGTCTGAATTAAAACTAGAAGGCTTAACAGACTCAAGTTTTTCTGACTGACCAAGAAAACAACAAATCCAGTTTAGAGTAAAGTGTTACCTTAAACGATGGTGTAGTAAATTAGAAAGGTTTCAAACAACAAAGAGTTACTGCTTTAGTGATAAAGACATAGTATATAGCTAAAAATGAAGCTGGAAGTTGATTGTTTATATAAAAATTTTATTATATAACTATGAATAGTTCCTAAGTCTCATCTTGGATCTAAACAATTGTTGTGACACTTTCATTTGATTATAGGAATCATTGAAATATGGGAAATCACTATAGAGATAGTGGAATCACAAGAACAACATTATATATCCATTAACTAAAGATTATCCAACAGCAAGTTAATCGTCACTTAGAGAAGAACGATATGAGATACCAAGGCGATTGGCTTTAGTGCAAGTGGAAGATTGAAAGTAGTATGCACACAAGCCAATCATATTTGATGATATTGCATATACTTTGTAACAATATTATTCATTTATTAATAAAAAGTATTAATTTATTAAATGCTTTTAATTATTTACATGATGTTGCTTTATGATATGTGATAAACCCATAGTTTTAAGCAATGATTTTAGAATAATGATGATGATCATTCTAATGAGATCTAAATTCTTAGAAAGCTTAGAACTAAAATAGTTCCCAATTACTAAATTGGGTTACACCATAAAATGAAGAATGATTATTTAAGATGTTAATAGCATAATCGTAATAATAAGTTAAGTATATTTAATTTAATCTATGGTGGTAGAATAAATTAAATAGTTTAATATTTCTTATTTAATATTTTAGAAATATTAAATATAAATTAATAAGAGGAGCCTTATTATTATTATTACTATTATTATTATTATTATTATTATTTAATTCCTAAAGGAATTTGGGAATTAATTAATAAAAGTACTCTCATATATTCCTAATAAGATTAGGAGATTAAATTAATTAAAAGAGTTTAATTAATTGTCCCTAATAATATTAGGGAGCATAATTAATTAAAGAAATTTAATTAATTAAATAATACCCTATTCTCTAATTTGATTAGAAGGGTTAACTAATATCTTATAAGAGGATTCTTATATCATATACCAAGTAGATGTGATTCCAATAGTTTAAGAGTACGCTCTTTTTTTTACAGAGATAGAAAACTAGGGTTTAGCCAACCACCCTCCTTAAATCTTTCTTCTTCCTTGGTGGATCACCTCTAGAGGCCAAACACTTGGGTGGCTAACGTTGATCAAAGGAAGGAATCAAACCTGGTGGATTCAAGTTGAACGCGAAAAGGATTTAGAGGTGAACTAGTACCTGAGAAACCTTGAATCTTCAATGGTATAATTTTTATTCTTCATCTTTTTATTTAATTAATAATTTTGCATAAAGGATGATCCGGGTATATGGTTTGTAAAATTTTAAAACTTTGATTATTTAAGAACTTAAAGGGTCACACCATAAAAGGAAGAATAATTATTTAAGAAGCTAATGACATAATCGTAATAATAAGTTAAGTATATTTAATTTAATCTATGGTGATAGAATAAATTAAATAGTTTAATATTTATTATTTAAAATTTTAGAAATATTAAATATAAATTAATAAGAGGAGTCTTCTTATTATTATTTAATTCCTAAAGGAGTTTGAGAATTAATTAATAAAAGTACTCTCATATATTCCTAATAAGATTAGGATGTTAAATTAATTAAAAGAGTTTAATTAATTATACCTAATAAGATTAGGGAGCTTAATTAATTAAGAAAATTTAATTATTTAAATAATACCCTATTTTCTAATTAAATTAGAAGGATTAACTGATATCTTATAAGAGGGGTCTTATATCAGATATCAAGTAGATGTGATTCTAATTGTTGAAGAGCACACTCATTTTCTACAGAGATAGAAAACTAGGGTTTAACCAACCACCCTCCTTCTTAAATCTTTCTTCTTCCTTGGTGGATCACCTCTAGAGGCCAAACACTTGGGTGGCTAACGTTGATCAAAGGAAGGAATCAAATCTGGTGGATTCAAGTTGAACGCGAAAAGGATTTGGAGGTGAACTAGTACCTAAGGAAGCTCGAATCTTTAAGGGTATTAATCTTGTTCTTCATCTTTTCGTTTAATTAATAATTATGCATAAAGGATGATCCTGGTATATGGTTTATAAAATTTTAAAACTATGATTTTATATACTTCTGCTTATTTTGTGCAATTTGATTGCGTTCACGAATCTTACAAACCTAACAATAAGCCAATCGTGTTGATGATAAAGCTTATACTTTGTAACAATCTTATTCATTTAGTAATAAAAGTATTCATTTACTAAAGGATTTAATTTATGTACATAGTGTGTTCTAATAATATGTGATAAACTCATAGTTTTAAGCATTACTTTTAGAATCATGATGAGATCATGCTAATGTGATCTAAATTCTTAGATAGCTTAAAAACTAAAATGTTTCCAATCGATTGATTACTAAAAAGGAGATTAGTGAATCCGGATAGATTGGTACATGCGTTGCTTGCTCATTGGATGAGAATGATTTATCTCATGGTCATTTGGGTAAAGACACTAAAGCAAGTATTTAAGTGCTTACTGGAGAATAAGTTCACTGAACATGCCTCGCTAAGGAATACCTAATAGAGTTTTACTTGCCTGTTAATAGAAATTCCTGTAGTGATAGTTGTACAAGTGATCCTTAGACTTGAGATCATCATAGTATCTTGTGTATGATGAGTTATACTTTGACTTATTCTTTAATACCATTAGGGTATATCAAATGGTTTGCTTGGTTATAATAAGTTGTGCATAGAGGTAATGTATGATCAATAAAGAATATACATCTTCTAGTAAAAGAAGAGAAATATCATATGTGATTCGATAAATGAAAACACAGTAATCCTTGGCCAAGACATAATGAAATTAGAAAGGAGTTTCTAATTTGTATCATTTGGAGTTGTGCATTTATGAATCGAAATAAATATAATTAAATAAAATAAGGTTTGACAGTAATTTCATGTCTTATATTTAATTATGACATTGTATGTGTGACAACCCGATAATTTCTATGTAAATAAATCATAAATTTTGCGTATAAATTTTTTTTTTATTTATTAAAATAAATATGAATGATATGTGTAAGGGTAATGTGTAAATATATTTATATGTGTGATAAATAAAATTTATTTATTACATTAAGTATTGCAAATAAATTTATTTTAGCATTATTGATTATTATCAATTATATTTTTATACTAATTAATTCCTTATTGGAAATATTTTATTAATTATTTTTCAAGGAAAATATAATCTTATATTATTTAAATAATATAGGAAATGATTTTAGAATAATTATCTATTTTAAAGGTAAGAATGCGTGAAAGGTATTATGTATGTGTTTATGTGATGAATATAAAATATATTTATTACATGAATGGTTATGAATAATTTTATTTTAGAATTATTGCTCATTATAAATTATATTCTAATAATAATTAGTTTTATAGTAAAAAAATATTTTTAATGTTTATTTTTCATGAAAATATGATAATTATATTAATTGAATAATATATGATATGATTATAGAATTTTTATAATACTTATTTTATTATATGAATTTTGTTCAAGATATTAAGTAAATTATTTCTACTTAATTATAAGGTTAATTATGGTAGATAAAATCAGATATAGAATCCAAACCCTAATTCTGGGTTTTTATTAAGGAATGGGAATAATAATATTATATTATTATTTGTCAATGTTATAGATAAGTATGGTTATGCGTGTAATGTTAATGTGTGGAACAAGTTTTATTATATTACGACCAAACCCTATTAATATTTTTATAAACCCTAAATACTAGTCTGATAAACCCTAATTCTGGTGCTGGATTAAGGAATGATGATAATATTATAATACTAATTATATTTTTGATTTTTCAGTGCTATAAATATGTACTGTATATGCGTGGACTGATAGTATTGGTTAAATATTGTGTAAAATGCCAGAACCCTAGTTTAAGCTGTTAAACCCTAAGTTAAAGCTGAATGCCGGCTTAAGACTGTTATGTAATCATATTAATGTGATTTATGATCGGTGTTTATGTATTAACCCTAATTAGGGAGAATCGTAATTATTCAAAACCCTTATTATTTTTCTTCTATATTATAATCCCTAATTATAATTTTGGAACCCTAATTTACTTATGAAAAACCCTAATTGAATTGAAACCCTAAAGCGAAAGTCATTCACGACTTTGAGAATGTGTTAAAGCCGTTATGTAATCACAATAATGTTATTAACGACTGGTGATATAGAAATTATAAACCCTAATTTCTAAATTAGTAACCCTAATTATTTAAAACCATAACTATGAATGAAAACCCTAATTTCCAATATTAGAAACCCTAATCCAGAAACCTAAAATGGAGGTTTGATCTGTCAAGAATTGTGTTACTGTGATTAATGACACGTGTGATAGACTTTAATTGCTAATTAAAATAAACTTAATTAGTAACTTAAAACCCTAAAACATTGAACCCTAATTTAATTTCTAGAAACCCTAATTGTATTATGAAAACCCTAATTTTTGGTATTATAAATCCTAACTGCTATAATTGGTAAGGTTAATTTTGATTAGTGGTATTAATACCCTAATGTCCGTGTATAAGATAATTACAAACTTAATTTAATTAATAAGTTATTTTTTTCAAAATTTTAGAAACTAAAATTTGTATTTTATTTTACAAACCCTAGTTGCTAAATCCTATAATTTGCTGAGTGCTAAACCTTAGGGTTAAACCCTAAGGGTCAAACCCTAAGGGTTTGGCAATTACCCAAAATGCCATTAATTTGTCAAGCCAAAAGACCATTTAGCCCTTAATGCATTATTTTGGCTAAATACTAAGTTTTGACAAATGTGGGAGTTGTTTACCAACTCATACCTAATCCAACCACTCAATTGACTGAAAATGGACATCCATCAGCTGATTCAAGCCACATACATTGCACCCATGTATTATTTATAGTCTAAGAGAGAGAAATTGGTCAAAATTTGCTCATTTATACAACTAATGCTCAACAAAGTCTCTCTCTCTCTCCTCACCTACGAATTTTTGTAGTAGACCAGACCCAAAACACAGCCCCACTATCACTCTTAGCAAATCAAAAACATTAGATCAATAAATTGGCCAAGAAAGGTATAAACCTAAATAAAATTTTTGATCTTGTATGCTATGTTTGATCTTGTGTTTTAATGTTAAAAGTTGTTGTTTGTAGTCTTTATAAGTGATCTGGGTTGGCACATGTTAGATATATAACATCAAAGTGCTCGAAATCAAAGTTTTTCAAAAATCTGGGCAAATATATTTCTGTTGCCTGACAGTGAATGTCAGAGGCTGTAGATCGTTGGTTGTTATGTGTTTTTCTTGTTTTCAAGTTTTAATATCTAGCCTGACATGTTGTCTTTAATCTGAAAGAAGAATCAAGTCCATATCATGTGTAGATTGAACGGTATAAGCAGTCAAAAACCGTTGACCAACCATAACTTTTTAAAAAATCTGGGTAACCCAGAAAGCTTTTTCAGCGTCTGACAATGTTTTGTAACGATCTGATTTGTCAGATATTTTAATGTTTTGATGATATGTTGTATTCATGTTGTAGCTGGTAATGTGGACTGTAGATTAATGTCTTGATATACCATAAACAATCAACAGATCAACAGTGAGAAGCGATCAAAGTAGGCCACTTGCACTGTTTCGATGTTTCTGGGAATTTCCAGAAACGTGAAGAACACCGTTTCTGACATGGGTTGACCGGGAGCTAGCTTGTGATTTTGTTGTTGTTTACTCGATCTGTTGTTTTATTATTGTTCCTTGACATGTATACTACAAGTTTAAACCTTAATATTACACATAGCATGTTAGAAAAGCTAAGATTTAAGACCTTAAATGTAGACCCACGAACTGTTCTTCATTTCTGGGAAAACCCAGAAATGAAGAACAGCCTTGTCAGACTTTTTGGAGACTTATAATTTACTGATCATTTGTGTTATCGTCATGATATCAATTGTTATTGATAGTATTACAGTTGCTCAATACACTGTGATCAAAATCTATACTAGAAACATCAAGATCAAATGTTTACGCTTGGTCAAAGTAAGTTCCTTGTGCACTGATTATGATGTTCTGGGTTAAATGAAGAACACCAAGAACACCTATAGCGACGGTTTTGTCGCTATAGGGCCCTTTTAGCGACATTTTATTTAAGAAATTAATTATTTTTATTAAATAAATAGAAAAATTAGTTTTTTATTATTAAAAATATAAAATAAATTATTAAAAAATTATTTTAATGTCCAAAAATTATATTTCGATTATTTTTAATATATTTCATAAATATTTAATATTTTTGGAGTATTAAAAGTATTTAATTTATTTAATTATAATATTAAATAAATTATTTAAAAAAGATTTTAATTCATGAAAAATCATTTAAAATTATATTATTGTATAAAAAAATAATTTAAGTTATTTTTGATAAATTTTAATATTTTGTGATGAATTTCATTAATTAATTAATATTAATGATACTTAAGTTATTTATTTAATATATTAAATAAATTATGGAAAATAGAATTAATGATTTAAAAATTATAGAAAAATAATTTAAAGGTTATAAAAATATTTTTAAGTTATAAAGTATAACTTTTGATATTTTGACATAAAAAATATTAATATTTTAATATTAATGATATTAGATTTGTTTAATAATTATATTAAATAAATTAGTTTAAAAATGATTTTAATATTTTAAAAATCATTTTAAATGAAAATATGGTGTTTATGAATATTTTAAGTTATAAAATATAAATTTTAATATTTAAAGGATAATTTCGTTATTAATTTGATATTAATGATATTAAGTTAATATAAATGATATTAAATTTATTTAATAATTATATTAAATAAATAGTTGTAAAATGATTTTATTAATTTAAAATTTTTTTAAAAAGGATATAAATGAATTAAAAATATTTTAAGTTATGATTAATAACTTTTAATATTTAGATAATAGCTCATTAACCCTAATTAGGGAGAATCGTAATTATGATCGGTGTTAAAGCCGAATGTCGGCTTAAGAATGTTATGTAATCATATTAATGTGATTTATGATCGGTGTTTATGTATTAACCCTAATTAGGGAGAATCATAATTATTCAAAACTCTTATTATTTTTCTTCTATACTATAATCCCTAATTATAATTTTGGAACCCTAATTTGCTTATGAAAAACCCTAATTGGATTGAAACCCTAAAGCGAAAGTCATTCACGACTTTGAGAATGTGTTAAAGCCGTTATGTAATCACAATAATGTGATTAACGACTGGTGATATAGAAATTATAAACCCTAATTTCTAAATTAGTAACCCTAATTATATAAAACCTTAACTATGAATGAAAACCCTAATTTCCAATATTAGAAACCCTAATCCGAAAACCTAAAATGGAGGTTTGATCTGTCAAGAATTGTGTTACTGTGATTAATGACACGTGTGATAGACTTTAATTGCTAATTAAAATAAACTTAATTAGTAAATTAAAACCCTAAAACCTTGAACCCTAATTTAATTACTAGAAACCCTAATTGTATTATGAAAACCCTAATTTTTGGTATTATAAGTCCTAACTGCTATAATTGGCAAGGTTAATTTTGATTAGTGGTATTAATACCCTAATGTCCGTGTATAAGATAATTACAAACTTAATTTAATTAATAAGTTATTTTTTTAAAAAATTTAGAAACTAAAATTTGTATTTTATTTTACAAACCCTAGTTGCTAAATCCTACAATTTGCTGAGTGCTAAACCTTAGGGTTAAACCCTAAGGGTCAAACCCTAAGGGTTTGGCAATTACCCAAAATGCCATTAATTTGTCAAGCCAAAAGACCATTTTTCCCTTAATGCACTATTTTGGCTAAATACTAAGTTTTGACAAGTTTGGGAGTTGTTTACCAACTCATACCTAATCCAACCACTCAATTGACTGAAAATGGACAGCCATCAGCTGATTCAAGCCACATACATTGCACCCATGTATTATTTATAGTCTAAGAGAGAGAAATTGGTCAAAATTTGCTCATTTATACAACTAATGCTCAACAAAGTCTCTCTCTCTCTCCTCACCTACGAATTTTTGTAGTAGACCAGACCCAAAACACAGCCCCACTATCACTCTTAGCAAATCAAAAACATTAGATCAATAAATTGGCCAAGAAAGGTATAAACCTAAATGAAATTTTTGATCTTGTATGCTATGTTTGATCTTGTGTTTTAATGTTAAAAGTTGTTGTTTGTAGTCTTTATAAGTGATCTGGGTTGGCACATGTTAGATATATAACATCAAAGTGCTCGAAATAAAAGTTTTTCAAAAATCTGGGAAAATGTATTTCTGTTGCCTGAAAGTGAATGTCAGAGGCTGTAGATCGTTGGTTGTTATGTGTTTTTCTTATTTTCAAGTTTTAATATCTAGCCTGACATGTTGTCTTTAATCTGAAAGAAGAATCAAGTCCATATCATGTGTAGATTGAACGGTATAAGTAGTCAAAAACCGTTGACCAACCATGACTTTTTAAAAAATCTGGGTAACCCAGAAAGCTTTTTCAGCGTCTGACAATGTTTTGTAACGATCTGATTTGTCAGATATTTTAATGTTTTGATGATATGTTGTATTCATGTTGTAGCTGGTAATGTGGACTGTAGATTAATGTCTTGATATACCATAAACAATCAACAGATCAACAGTGAGAAGCGATCAAAGTAGGCCACTTGCACTGTTTCGATGTTTCTGGGAATTTCCAGAAACGTGAAGAACACCGTTTCTGACATGGGTTGACCGGGAGCTAGCTTGTGATTTTGTTGTTGTTTACTCGATCTGTTGTTTTATTATTGTTCCTTGACATGTATACTACAAGTTTAAACCTTAATATTACACATAGCATGTTAGAAAAGCTAAGATTTAAGACCTTAAATGTAGACCCACAAACTGTTCTTCATTTCTGGGAAAACCCAGAAATGAAGAACAGCCTTGTCAGACTTTTTGGAGACTTATAATTTACTGATCATTTGTGTTATCGTCATGATATCAATTGTTATTGATAGTATTACAGTTGCTCTATACACTGTGATCAAAATCTATACTAGAAACATCAAGATCAAATGTTTACGCTTGGTCAAAGTAAGTTCCTTGTGCACTGATTATGATGTTCTGGGTTTCATGAAGAACACCAAGAACACCTATAGCGACGGTTCTGTCGTTATAGGGCCCTTTTAGCGACATTTTATTTAAGAAATTAATTATTTTTATTAAATAAATAGAAAAATTAGTTTTTTATTATTAAAAATATAAAATAAATTATTAAAAAATTATTTTAATGTCCAAAAATTATATTTTGATTATTTATAATATATTTCATAAATATTTAATATTTTTGGAGTATTAAAAGTTTTTAATATATTTAATTATAATATTAAATAAATTATTTAAAAATGATTTTAATTCATGAAAAATCATTTAAAATTATATTATGGTATAGGAAAATAATTTAAGTTATTTTTGATAACTTTTAATATTTTGTGATGAATTTCATTAATTAATTAATATTAATGATACTTAAGTTATTTATTTAATATATTAAATAAATTATGGAAAATAGAATTAATGATTTAAAAATTATAGAAAAATAATTTAAAGGTTATAAAAAATATTTTAAGTTATAAAGTATAACTTTTGATATTTTGACATAAAAAATATTAATATTTTAATATTAATGATATTAGATTTGTTTAATAATTATATTAAATAAATTAGTTTAAAAATGATTTTAATATTTTAAAAATCATTTTAAATGAAAATATGGTTTTTATGAATATTTTAAGTTATAAAATATAAATTTTAATATTTAAAGGATAATTTCGTTATTAATTTGATATTAATGATATTAAGTTAATATAAATGATATTAAATTTATTTAATAATTATATTAAATAAATAGTTTTAAAATGATTTTATTAATTTAAAAATCATTTAAAAAGGATATAAATGAATTAAAAATATTTTAAGTTATGATTAATAACTTTTAATATTTAGATAATAGCTCATTAACCCTAATTAGGGAGAATCGTAATTATGATCGGTGTTAAAGCCGAATGTCGGCTTAAGACTGTTATGTAATCATATTAATGTGATTTATGATCGGTGTTTATGTATTAACCCTAATTAGGGAGAATCGTAATTATTCAAAACCCTTATTAATTTTCTTCTATACTATAATCCCTAATTATAATTTTGGAACCCTAATTTGCTTATGAAAAACCCTAATTGGATTGAAACCCTAAAGCGAAAGTCATTCACGACTTTGAGAATGTGTTAAAGCCGTTATGTAATCACAATAATGTGATTAACGACTGGTGATATAGAAATTATAAACCCTAATTTCTAAATTAGTAACTCTAATTATATAAAACCTTAACTATGAATGAAAACCCTAATTTCCAATATTAGAAACCCTAATCCAGAAACCTAAAATGGAGGTTTGATCTGTCAAGAATTGTGTTACTATGATTAATGACACGTGTGATAGACTTTAATTGCTAATTAAAATAAACTTAATTAGTAAATTAAAACCCTAAAACCTTGAACCCTAATTTAATTACTAGAAACCCTAATTGTATTATGAAAACCCTAATTTTTGGTATTATAAATCCTAACTGCTATAATTGGCAAGGTTAATTTTGATTAGTGGTATTAATACCCTAATGTCCGTGTATAAGATAATTACAAACTTAATTTAATTAATAAGTTATTTTTTTCAAAAATTTAGAAACTAAAATTTGTATTTTATTTTACAAACCCTAGTTGCTAAATCCTACAATTTGCTGAGTGCTAAACCTTAGGGTTAAACCCTAAGGGTCAAACCCTAAGGGTCAAACCCTAAGGGTTTGGCAATTACCCAAAATGCCATTAATTTGTCAAGCCAAAAGACCATTTTGCCCTTAATGCATTATTTTGGCTAAATACTAAGTTTTGACAAGTGTGGAAGTTGTTTACCAACTCATACCTAATCCAACCACTCAATTGACTGAAAATGGACAGCCATCAGCTGATTCAAGCCACATACATTGCACCCATGTATTGTTTATAGTCTAAGAGAGAGAAATTGGTCAAAATTTGCTCATTTATACAACTAATGCTCAACAAAGTCATCTCTCTCTCCTCACCTACGAATTTTTGTAGTAGACCAGACCCAAAACACAGCCCCACTATCACTCTTAGCAAATCAAAAACATTAGATCAATAAATTGGCCAAGAAAGGTATAAACCTAAATGAAATTTTTGATCTTGTATGCTATGTTTGATCTTGTGTTTTAATGTTAAAAGTTGTTGTTTGTAGTCTTTATAAGTGATCTGGGTTGGCACATGTTAGATATATAACATCAAAGTGCTCGAAATCAAAGTTTTTCAAAAATCTGGGAAAATGTATTTCTGTTGCCTGAAAGTGAATGTCAGAGGCTGTAGATCGTTGGTTGTTATGTGTTTTTCTTGTTTTCAAGTTTTAATATCTAGCCTGACATGTTGTCTTTAATCTGAAAGAAGAATCAAGTCCATATCATGTGTAGATTGAACAGTATAAGCAGTCAAAAACCGTTGACCAACCATGACATTTTAAAAAATCTGGGTAACCCAGAAAGCTTTTTCAGCGTCTGACAATGTTTTGTAACGATCTGATTTGTCAGATATTTTAATGTTTTGATGATATGTTGTATTCATGTTGTAGCTGGTAATGTGGACTGTATATTAATGTCTTGATATACCATAAACAATCAACAGATCAACAGTGAGAAGCGATCAAAGTAGGCCACTTGCACTGTTTCGATGTTTCTGGGAATTTCCAGAAACGTGAAGAACACCGTTTCTGACATGGGTTGACCGGGAGCTAGCTTGTGATTTTGTTGTTGTTTACTCGATCTGTTGTTTTATTATTGTTCCTTGACATGTATACTACAAGTTTAAACCTTAATATTACACATAGCATGTTAGAAAAGCTAAGATTTAAGACCTTAAATGTAGACCCACAAACTGTTCTTCATTTCTGGGAAAACCCAGAAATGAAGAACAGCCTTGTCAGACTTTTTGGAGACTTATAATTTACTGATCATTTGTGTTATCGTCATGATATCAATTGTTATTGATAGTATTACAGTTGCTCTATACACTATGATCAAAATCTATACTAGAAACATCAAGATCAAATGTTTACGCTTGGTCAAAGTAAGTTCCTTGTGCACTGATTATGATGTTCTGGGTTTCATAAAGAACACCTATAGCGACGGTTCTGTCGTTATAGGGCCCTTTTAGCGACATTTTATTTAAGAAATTAATTATTTTTATTAAATAAATAGAAAAATTAGTTTTCTATTATTAAAAATATAAAATAAATTATTAAAAAATTATTTTAATGTCCAAAAATTATATTTTGATTATTTTTAATATATTTCATAAATATTTAATATTTTTGGAGTATTAAAAGTATTTAATTTATTTAATTATAATATTAAATAAATTATTTAAAAATGATTTTAATTCATGAAAAATCATTTAAAATTATATTATGGTATAGGAAAATAATTTAAGTTATTTTTGATAACTTTTAATATTTTGTGATGAATTTCATTAATTAATTAATATTAATGATACTTAAGTTATTTATTTAATATATTAAATAAATTATGGAAAATAGAATTAATGATTTAAAAATTATAGAAAAATAATTTAAAGGTTATAAAAAAAAATTTGAAGTTATAAAGTATAACTTTTGATATTTTGACATAAAAATTTTTAATATTTTAATATTAATGATATTAGATTTGTTTAACAATTATATTAAATAAATTAGTTTAAAAATGATTTTAATATTTTAAAAATCATTTTAAATGAAAATATGGTGTTTATGATTATTTTAAGTTATAAAATATAAATTTTAATATTTAAAGGATAATTTCGTTATTAATTTGATATTAATGATATTAAGTTAATATAAATGATATTAAATTTATTTAATAATTATATTAAATAAATAGTTTTAAAATGATTTTATTAATTTAAAAATCATTTAAAAAGGATATAAATGAATTAAAAATATTTTAAGTTATGATTAATAACTTTTAATATTTAGATAATAGCTCATTAACCCTAATTAGGGAGAATCGTAATTATGATCGGTGTTAAAGCCAAATGTCGGCTTAAGACTGTTATGCAATCATATTAATGTGATTTATGATCGGTGTTTATGTATTAACCCTAATTAGGGAGAATCGTAATTATTCAAAACCCTTATTATTTTTCTTCTATACTATAATCCCTAATTATAATTTTGGAACCCTAATTTGCTTATGAAAAACCCTAATTGAATTGAAACCCTAAAGCGAAAGTCATTCACGACTTTGAGAATGTGTTAAAGCCGTTATGTAATCACAATAATGTGATTAACGACTGGTGATATAGAAATTATAAACCCTAATTTCTAAATTAGTAACTCTAATTATATAAAACCTTAACTATGAATGAAAACCCTAATTTCCAATATTAGAAACCCTAATCCAGAAACCTAAAATGGAGGTTTGATCTGTCAAGAATTGTGTTACTATGATTAATGACACGTGTGATAGACTTTAATTGCTAATTAAAATAAACTTAATTAGTAAATTAAAACCCTAAAACCTTGAACCCTAATTTAATTACTAGAAACCCTAATTGTATTATGAAAACCCTAATTTTTGGTATTATAAATCCTAACTGCTATAATTGCAAGGTTAATTTTGATTAGTGGTATTAATACCCTAATGTCCGTGTATAAGATAATTACAAACTTAATTTAATTAATAAGTTATTTTTTTCAAAATTTTAGAAACTAAAATTTGTATTTTATTTTATAAACCCTAGTTGCTAAATCCTACAATTTGCTGAGTGCTAAACCTTAGGGTTAAACCCTAAGGGTCAAACCCTAAGGGTTTGGCAATTACCCAAAATGCCATTAATTTGTCAAGCCAAAAGACCATTTTGCCCTTAATGCATTATTTTGGCTAAATACTAAGTTTTGACAAGTGTGGAAGTTGTTTACCAACTCATACCTAATCCAACCACTCAATTGACTGAAAATGGACAGCCATCAGCTGATTCAAGCCACATACATTGCACCCATGTATTGTTTATAGTCTAAGAGAGAGAAATTGGTCAAAATTTACTCATTTATACAACTAATGCTCAACAAAGTCATCTCTCTCTCCTCACCTACGAATTTTTGTAGTAGACCAGACCCAAAACACAGCCCCACTATCACTCTTAGCAAATCAAAAACATTAGATCAATAAATTGGCCAAGAAAGGTATAAACCAAAATGAAATTTTTGATCTTGTATGCTATGTTTGATCTTGTGTTTTAATGTTAAAAGTTGTTGTTTGTAGTCTTTATAAGTGATCTGGGTTGGCACATGTTAGATATATAACATCAAAGTGCTCGAAATCAAAGTTTTTCAAAAATCTGGGAAAATGTATTTCTGTTACCTGAAAGTGAATGTCAGAGGCTGTAGATCGTTGGTTGTTATGTGTTTTTCTTGTTTTCAAGTTTTAATATCTAGCCTGACATGTTGTCTTTAATCTGAAAGAAGAATCAAGTCCATATCATGTGTAGATTGAACAGTATAAGCAGTCAAAAACCGTTGACCAACCATGACATTTTAAAAAATCTGGGTAACCCAGAAAGCTTTTTCAGCGTCTGACAATGTTTTGTAACGATCTGATTTGTCAGATATTTTAATGTTTTGATGATATGTTATATTCATGTTGTAGCTGGTAATGTGGACTGTATATTAATGTCTTGATATACCATAAACAATCAGCAGATCAACAGTGAGAAGCGATCAAAGTAGGCCACTTGCACTGTTTCGATGTTTCTGGGAATTTCAAGAAACGTGAAGAACACCGTTTCTGACATGGGTTGACCGAGAGCTAGCTTGTGATTTTGTTGTTGTTTACTCGATCTGTTGTTTTATTATTGTTCCTTGACATGTATACTACAAGTTTAAACCTTAATATTACACATAGCATGTTAGAAAAGCTAAGATTTAAGACCTTAAATGTAGACCCACAAACTGTTCTTCATTTCTGGGAAAACCCAGAAATGAAGGAACAGCCTTGTCAGACTTTTTGGAGACTTATAATTTACTGATCATTTGTGTTATCGTCATGATATCAATTGTTATTGATAGTATTACAGTTGCTCTATACACTATGATCAAAATCTATACTAGAAACATCAAGATCAAATGTTTACGCTTGGTCAAAGTAAGTTCCTTGTGCACTGATTATGATGTTCTGGGTTTTATGAAGAACACCAAGAACACCTATAGCGACGGTTCTGTCGTTATAGGGCCCTTTTAGCGACATTTTATTTAAGAAATTAATTATTTTTATTAAATAAATAGAAAAATTAGTTTTTTATTATTAAAAATATAAAATAAATTATTAAAAATTATTTTACTGTCCAAAAATTATATTTTGATTATTTTTAATATATTTCATAAATATTTAATATTTTTGGAGTATTAAAAGTATTTAATTTATTTAATTATAATATTAAATAAATTATTTAAAAATGATTTTAATTCATGAAAAATCATTTAAAATTATATTATGGTATAGGAAAATAATTTAAGTTATTTTTGATAACTTTTAATATTTTGTGATGAATTTCATTAATTAATTAATATTAATGATACTTAAGTTATTTATTTAATATATTAAATAAATTATGGAAAATAGAATTAATGATTTAAAAATTATAGAAAAATAATTTAAAGGTTATAAAAATATTTTTAAGTTATAAAGTATAACTTTTGATATTTTGACATAAAAAATATTAATATTTTAATATTAATGATATTAGATTTGTTTAATAATTATATTAAATAAATTATTTTAAAAATGATTTTAATATTTTAAAAAATCATTTTAAATGAAAATATGGTGTTTATGAATATTTTAAGTTATAAAATATAAATTTTAATATTTAAAGGATAATTTCGTTATTAATTTGATATTAATGATATTAAGTTAATATAAATGATATTAAATTTATTTAATAATTATATTAAATAAATAGTTTTAAAATGATTTTATTAATTTAAAAATCATTTAAAAAGGATATAAATGAATTAAAAATATTTTAAGTTATGATTAATAACTTTTAATATTTAGATAATAGCTCATTAACCCTAATTAGGGAGAATCGTAATTATGATCGGTGTTTGTTGCTCGATTTCGCAACCGAAAAACTCGCGCAAGTATACGCGGTCTAACAAGTAATACAGTGATAAGAGAGTGTCGAACCCACGAGGACAAAGACTTAACAGGAAACAACTACTAAGGTAAAGTCGTTACTAATCTTATCTAAACAAAAGAAATAGATGGTTGGTTAAACAAATTCTATAGGACAATCAAATTGCGAGAAGAAACAGCTCTAAGAAATAAAGATAGGATTACAACTCCCCTAATGCTTCGCCTAATCTTCTAACTCTCCGTATATAAACAAATCAAGGAATGGCCAACCGAGATTAAAGTAAGCATAAGCTTCTGTCGAAGGTTAAATGCTAATCCTTGACAAGCTAGAACACAATATGTCTATTGGTGAATCTAATCTGACCAAGGTCGTTATGCTCAACTCCAAGGTCACACAAGGCAAGTGAGGATATGTCTATCCTACAAGCACAATAAGCCCACAATTAAATGTCAGGACAAAACAAGTGTCATTGTATTTAAAGGAAGACAGTAATATCCATTTATCAATTTCCACTACTATCAAAACCTATTTCTTTATCAAGAAATAAGACATTATAAGCAAAATACAACAACCCATTCCAAAATGCTTCATTATATAAAACGAGAGAGAATGTCGATTAAGCTATTCAAAAAGTTACATTGCAATCCTAACAATGGAGTTAGTTCATAACTATGAGACTAACACATAGTTATAATACACCACCCATTTCAGACAAATACAATAAATAGAAGATTTGAAATAAGAAAAACCCCTAAAGAAAGGAGTACTCTTCAGTCAAACAATCTCTTCACTTGCGCGATCTGAGAAAATGGAGAGCAACGGATCTCTTTTCAACAAGCTTTCTCTTCTCCTCTTCTCTATTTTCTAGCTTTCTTTCTCTTTTTCTGCTCTATTCTCTATATCCTCTAACAGCCGCCTCTCTCTCCTTTTATCCTTCCCATTTGCTAGGTCAAACACTTCCTGTCTGCCTGGGAACCGGAGGTGGCGCCGCGGCGCGGGACACGAAGCTCTTGAGTCGCGCTGCAGCGCGGCCTAAAGATCTGGGACACGGAGCTTGCGCTGCAGCGCGAGCCAGCATATGAAAAGTGGCGCCGCGGCGCGGATTTTTGTCAGCATGGATAGAAGGTGGCGCTGCGGCGCGACCAATGACTCTGGCATTGGCGCCGCGGCGCGGGAAACCAGAAAAAGACAGTTTTGCCCCTTCAAAGCAGCACAAACACTGCGAAGCTCTGCAATGCAACGATTAAATACAAAAACACTATATTCCCAATAAAACTATATAAAAACTATGAATCCAGGCAAGTAATTAAGGCAGAAATATCCGATTCGCAGGTTTAAATCCCACTCATCAAATACCCCCAAACTTAAGTCTTTGCTTGTCCTCGAGCAAACTATCTAACATAATAATAACAATAGACACTAAGAATGCGACAGGAAAATAAAAATATATACTAGCATCGCAGCTACGATTATCTATAAAAACTACCCCCAAAGGAAAGAGTCAAACACGGGGATGAACAAGGGGTTAATCTAATTCAAGCATAAGACTGTAATCGATCCAATCTGAGCATGTGTGTGAAGATCAACCGTCCTGACTAATCATAGCCCAAATAAGCTCGCACAGTTGATTGTTAAAACCACGCACATTCCGCAACTTAAACATTCAACAAGCATTAAAAACTAGACGCAAATGCAGGGAAAGATCAAAAGGTTTTAGCAAGCCGATAGTAAAATCAGACTCGGACAGTACTTAATTACCTTAGGCTAATCAGAACTACCCATGAATGAGCTTTTGATCAGCGACTCCCAAGCCAGACGACTTTAGGGCACTAGGTGTAGAACACCCCGAAGAATCTAATAACTCGAGCAGTAATGGCCACGTAATCAACATAAGCCAACTGAGACTTCACAACGAGAACGAAAATTTAACAGCGAGTGCATTTTATGCTCTATCTCGATATCGGCTCTGCGTTTATAGGCGAGTGCGTTTTACGCTCCATCTCGACCCACCGCACAACTTTCGATATAAAATTTTTATTTTATTTTATTTTATTTTATTTTATTTTATTTTATTTTTTTTTAATGAGTGCATTTTATGCTCCATCTCGATATCGGCTCTGCGTTTATGGGCGAGTGCATTTTACGCTCTATCTCGACCCACCGCACAACTTTCGATATAAACACCCTTATCTAGAAACCACGATCCAAAACTGCATAGACACCCAAGTCTTTTATTACCTTGCACAAATGAAAGTTTATCAGAGTGAACAACTAGTCAACACAATCAACACACAAACTAAATTCGAAGAATAACTAGTTAACACAGCTGGTCAGAGCTTGCTAGAAGGACGGATCAATAACAGTCTAAACTTGTCAATTCATAAACCCCTAGCACAAGGCAAGCTTGACACAATTCTACGAGATATATACTCATTTGGCGCTAGACATAGCCACAATCCAACAAAAATTAGCAATGATAAATATAACACCCTTGCTAAATAGCAGCTCAAAATAGGGTGAAAAGGCCATTAACATGGCACAAACATCCGAATCTGTAAAAGCCCCAAAAAGATGGCTAGAAACCACAATCATGCTAAATAAAATCAACATAAAACCAAAAACAGCTCAGGCATCCATAATGATAAAGATAAACAACCAAATCCCGCAGTTCAGAAGACTGCACCAAAACATAATAAGGAAATAAAGTCAGACAGTAGTCCTAACATGGTAGCACTAAGATAAACAGATAAAACTTAAAAGCAACACCCCCAAACTTAAGGAGAGCAATGCCCCCATTGCTAAAACGTAAAGCAGTTGAATACACAAGAGGGCTTCCCTGGAGATCGATCACTCCGCAGCAGTTTCAGCTTCATCTTCATCAGCGCCGTCAGCTTCGGCGGGCGGTGATGGAGGAGGGTAAGGTGGAAAGATGGGAAGATCGGGAAACTGGTAAGGCGTGAAGTCAATGCCCTCGCCACAATAATCAGTGTAGATCCCTTGCATAATATTCACCAGCTCAGCCTGGTACTGCATCGCTATCTCCTGCCTTTGAGCCACAGCAGCGATATGCCTCCGCTGCCTCTGTGCCTCGGCGTCCTGCTTCTGATGCAGCAGGGTAAGGGATGCCATGATGTCTGTCAAAAGACCCTGACTAGCCGGTCCTGACTCAGGTGCTTGAGGAGGCTCAGGTTCAGCGGAAGGAGGCGGTGCTGTAGGCGGTCCATACCCTTCTCCCCTTACATGAGATTCTGCCCCGTCCCAAACAGTGAAGCGTTTGATCGTCAGATGGTCAATTATAGTCATGGACGGCGAAACTGTCTCATCAAGCCCCCACTGTACCCCTGCATGCTTGCACAATGTCGTGATCACAGATGGATGGGGAAGTCCCGAAACGACTGTACTCTTGATTGCCTTAATGATCGAGTCGTGGATGAGAACTCCTATATCCACGTTCAAGCCCGTGAAAATGGCGAAAAGTAGAATCGCCCTGTCTTTAGTCACATCGCTTAGGTGACGGGTCGATAGCATGGAGGCGCAAATGAAGCTGTACCACACCTTCCCGTAACGACTGAGCGCAGCAGCCGGGAAGATGGTCTTCTCACTGGTATAATCATTTTTCTTCCACGCCGTGCCAGGCTTGCAGAGCCTTCTGATAACATCCTCCTGGTCATAACTGCGGAGCCCCAGCTGCATATAATCATTACCCGCGTAGTTGGGTGCCTCGAACAGTGCATTGATAGCTATACTGTCAAATGGCACTGGTCTACCCCTGACAATAACCACAGCAGGACCATCAGGACTGGCGTTGGCATAGAATTCCCGAACCACAGGCACAACAGCAGATACGGGCGGCTTGGTGAAGTTTACCCACTTCCGCTCGATAATCATATTCATGAGCTCCCCGTCCTTTCTATCGGGCCGCAACCCCCGCTCAGGAAGCAAATTGTGCTTGCCAAAGGAGTCTCTGTACCGCTTCCAGGTTGCCTCACTGACAAACTTGGCAGGGTCCCAAGCCTGTAGCGGTGCCGCGGCAGAAGAGGAAGATCCACCGACACTAAGACGCTGCCTTTTTGGTGCCATGGTAACAGTAAGCTTGAATCAAACTGTAGCGGAACGACCCTAGAAGCACGACCAACCTCAACCCCAAAGCAAACCCAGCAAAAAATAGACCAAGACAGCCCCAATTGGCCTAAACCTTTGGTTCAGGCAATTTATCAAACACCTTGCGTGCGATGCCCAAACAAAACCTGGACAGCCCTTAATTGAACTAGCTCTAACCCGATTTTCGTCAGTGGAAATCACCCCAAATCAGACTAGAAGAAGAGCACGGAAAAGAACTTAAACAAAATCTCGGATCCAAAGAAAACTCTCAAAATTACCTGTGGAAGGAAACCCTAGCACTTGAGTGGGGGGAGCCTTTGATGAATTGATGCTCAAATCAGATTTTAGAGGCTGAGTAGAGGCACGACCGATGAATACAGTTATACGGCTGATGGATCGCAGGCGCGCAGGATGCCAAGAGGGAGACTGCAGAGATGATTGAGAAGAGCAGGAGACTTAGCCGATCAGTTTGCTTTATAACGCACTGGGAAAACAAAATCTCGCTGGTGGCGCCGCGGCGCGAGATATTGTACATTGATTGGCGCCGCGGCGCGAGTTTGCAGTAACTGGCCACTTCTTGTGGCGCCGCGGTGCGAGTTTGCAGTAACTGGCCACTTCTTGTGGCGCCGCGGCGCGAGATTTCCTTCGTTGGATGGCGCCGCGGCGCGAGTTAGCAGTAGCTGGGCATATTTGGTGGCGCCGCGGCGCGAGATTTCCTTCATTGGATGGCGCCGCGGCGCGAGTTAGCAGTAGCTGGGCACTTCTTGTGGCGCCGCGGCGCGAGATTTCCTTTGTTGGATGGCGCCGCGGCGCGAGTTAGCAGTGGCTGGGCACTTCTTGTGGCGCCGCGGCGCGAGATTCCCTTCATTGGATGGCGCCGCGGCGCGAGTTCCTGAACTCTGAGCCCCCCTCCTTTTTTTTATCTGCTATCTGCAAAGACCACAATAAGCACAACAACTACACTATACAAGCAAACATAAATTGTTAAAAATACAACCAACACTATTGGCAACATGTTCAATACAAAATATAAAAGCTATCAGCTAAGCTAAATGATAAAATTAACAATCACTGAAAACTGGAAATCAGTGAAGAAACAAATAATATTTATACCGAGATGGGGGTGCCTCCCCACCAAGCGCGTGTTTTATAGTCATCAGCTTGACTATTCATCCCGACTTAGGTCGGGTCTCCAAGTGTAATGGAGGTATTTTGACGGTCAACCTCGCTGCCCCAGTAGTGCTTTAAACGTTGCCCATTCACCTTGAATGTGGAATCGGAATTTGGATCCATAAGCTCAATTGCTCCATGGGGATAAACCTTAGCTATAGTGAAGGGGCCCGACCATCGGGACTTTAGCTTCCCGGGAAACAATTTTAGCCGGGAGTTAAACAGAAGAACTTGCTGACCCGGTTCAAAATGCCTCTCAAGGATCTTCTTGTCGTGCCACTTCTTGGTCTTTTCCTTGTACAACTTGGCATTTTCATATGCCTGCAGACGAATTTCATCTGCTTCATTCAGTTGTAACAGCCGTTTTTCACCGGCTGCCTCAAGATCAAAGTTAGGCTTTTGAATCGCCCAGTAAGCGTTGTGCTCCAATTCGACCGGGAGATGACAAGCTTTTCCATAAACTAGTCGGTAAGGAGACATTCCAATGGGTGTTTTATAAGCTGTGCGGTAGGCCCATAATGCATCATCAAGCTTCTTCGACCAATCCTTACGGGTTGGGTTAACGATCTTTTCCAGGATTCGTTTCACCTCTCGGTTCGAAATTTCAACTTGGCCGCTGGTCTGAGGGTGGTAAGCAGTGGCTATTTTATGAGTTACCCCATACTTGGCTAGAAGTGCTTCAAAATACTTATTGCAGAAGTGCGACCCTTCATCGCTAATTATGGCCCGAGGTGTGCCAAAACGGGTGAAAATATTCTTTTTGAGGAACTGAAGCACCACCTTCGCATCATTTGTCGGCAAGGCAACTGCTTCCACCCACTTTGAGACATAGTCAACTGCCACCAGGATGTAGAGATTGTTGAACGATGAAGGGAAAGGTCCCATAAAATCAATGCCCCAGACATCAAACAACTCGACTTCCAGAATATTTTGCAGCGGCAGTTCATGCCGCTTCGAAATAGTGCCCACCCGTTGGCATCTGTCACAATGCATCACATACGCGTGAGCATCTTTAAAAAGGGTGGGCCAATAGAATCCTGACTGTAGCACTTTAGCGGCAGTTCGCTGGCCTCCGAAATGACCTCCATAATTAGATGAATGGCAATGATGCAACACGTCTTCAATTTCTTCTTCAGGCAAACATCTACGCAAGATCTGATCCGAACATTGTTTGAATAGGAAAGGCTCGTTCCAAAAATATTGCTTGGTATCTTTAAGGAATTTCTTCCTTTGTTGGAAACTCAGGCCTTGAGGGATAACTTGGCAAGCGACGTAATTTGCGAAGTCCGCATACCACGGGGCTTTGCCATGTACCAATAAGAGCTGCTCGTCTGGGAAGAATTCATTTATAGCCCTGTCGGCTTCAGTAGACGAAGTAGTATTTTCCAATCTACTTAAATGGTCGGCAACTTGATTCTCAGTTCCCTTCTTGTCTCTGATTTCTAAGTCAAATTCTTGTAGGAGCAAAACCCACCGTATCAATCTCGGTTTAGCGTCCTTCTTTTCAATCAAATACTTGATTGCCGAGTGATCGGTGTATACGATCACCTTCGTCCCGATGAGGTATGAACGGAACTTATCAAAAGCATACACTACTGCCAACAGCTCCTTCTCAGTGGTAGTATAGTTTAACTGCGCGTCCGTCAGTGTCTTGCTGGCATAGTAGATAGTGTGGAAGACCTTCTCCCTTCGCTGGCCTAAAACTGCCCCTGTAGCAAAATCACTAGCATCGCACATAAGCTCAAAAGGGTAGGTCCAGTCAGGAGCTACCACAATAGGTGCTGTGACAAGTCTTGTCTTTAAGGATTCAAAAGCGCCCAAGCAGGCGGCATCAAAGTGGAAGGGCTGATCTTTTTCCAGCAGGGTGCACAATGGTTTGGTAATGCGCGAAAAGTCCTGGATGAACCTTCTGTAAAATCCGGCGTGCCCAAGAAAACTCCTTACCCCTTTTACTGAGGTGGGCGGGGGAAGGTTGTTGATAACATCTATCTTGGCCTTATCAACCTCAATACCTCCAGCAGAAATCCGATGACCCAAAATAATGCCCTCTTCAACCATGAAGTGACACTTCTCCCAATTTAGTACAAGGTTTGTTTCGGCGCAGCGATGGAGAACTGCAGTCAGATTTGCTAGGCAGTTATCAAACGAGCTCCCAAACATCGAGAAGTCGTCCATGAAGACCTCCAGGGTCTTTTCAACCATGTCAGAGAAGACTGACATCATACACCGCTGAAACGTAGCGGGGGCATTGCACAACCCGAAAGACATCTTCCGAAAGGCAAAAGTCCCATATGGACATGTGAATGTCGTCTTCTCCTGATCTTCCAGGGCAATAGAAATCTGATTGTACCCCGAGTATCCATCCAGTAAACAGTAGTATTCGTGTCCCGCCAACCGATCGAGCATTTGATCAATGAAAGGAAGAGGGAAGTGATCATTACAGGTTGCTTTGTTCAGTTTCCTGTAATCCATGCACACTCTCCACCCAGTCACCGTCCTGGTGGGAATAAGCTCATTATTCTCATTGGGCACAACTGTCATGCCTCCTTTCTTGGGCACACACTGGATCGGACTAACCCACGGACTATCGGAGATGGGGTAGATAATGCCCGCATCAAGCAATTTAATGATTTCTTTCCTGACAACCTCTTTCATTATCGGATTTAGCCGCCTCTGGTGCTCTATAGAAGGTTTTGAGCCTTCCTCCAATAGGATCTTGTGCATGCAAAGAGTTGGACTGACCCCTTTTATGTCTGCAATCGACCATCCCAACGCCGTTTTGTACTTCTTTAGCACAATGAGCAACTTCTCTTCCTGACACTTGGTTAGAGAAGCAGAAATTATCACAGGTAATGAAAGAGAATTTCCCAAATATGCATACCTTAGATGGTTAGGCAACGGTTTTAGCTCAAGAGATGGAGGCTCAATGATTGACGGCAAACCCTTGGAAGTTGATGCCTCATCATCTTTAAGAGACTCGAATTGGCGGTGCGAATGCCTTGATCTTAGCGGATCATCAAGCCACATGGCACATTCAATATGCGATGGCTCTTCCGTAGTACTCGCCCCTGTTAGTGTAGCTTCTAGAGAATCTTTAATGCACGTCTCTGAGAAGACCCCATTCACTGCTTCAGCAATCGTAGTGACCTGGAAACAATCCTCAGGGGTGTTAGGATATTTCAGAGCACGGAAAACATTGAAGGTCACCTCTTGGTCTTGAACTCTCATTGTTAGCTCCCCTTTTTAGACGTCAACCAGGGTCCTTCCAGTTGCCAAAAATGGCCCTCCCAATATTATCGGGATTTCTCTATCTTCCTCAAAATCAAGAACTATGAAATCCTCCACAATTCCCTTCGGATAAGTTAAAGATCTGTCAGCCAATTGCAGGGTGATGCTAGTCGGCTTGGCTTCATTAAGACCCAATTTTTTGTAAATGGAAAGGGGCATCAAGTTTATGCTGGCCCCTAGGTCACACAGAGCCTTTCCAATGAATTGGTCCCCAATTGTGCACGGGATTGTAAAACTTCCCGGATCTTTGAGCTTAGGCGAAAGTTTATTTTGGAGGATTACACTACTTTCTTCAGTTAAAGCCACCATCTCATAGTCTCCCAATTTCCGCTTCTTGGACAAAATGTCCTTCATGAACTTTACGTAACTGGGCATTCCTTCCAACGCCTCTGCAAATGGAATGTTTATGTGTAATCTTTTGAACACCTCTAAGAATTTGGAAAATTGCTTATCTAGTTTCTGCTTTTGCATCCGTTGGGGGAAGGGTAATTGAGGGAGAGGCCGATGTATTGCAGTGATAGGAGGACATGGTGTCGGGGGTCTGTCTTGACCACTTGCGTCACCCCCATCTTTCTCAGAAATCTCCGTTTCAGGAGTTGCCTCTTCAGCCGCCCCATTGTCGTCCACAGGATTTCCCTCACCACTTTGTACTTGAGTGGTTCTCCCACTTCTGAGGGTTACTGCTTTACACTGTTCCTTGCCTTCCCGTTTAGGGTTTACATCAGTGTCACTAGGCAATGCGCCTTGTGGCCGATTGTTTAATGCAGTAGCCAACTGACCCATTTGTACTTCAAGATTCCTAATGGAGGCCTCTTGATTGTTACTTCTGGTTTCGTTCTGGGCTATGTACCTAGAAAGCAGATCTTCTAAACTTGATTTTCTCTCCTGTTGAGGGGGAGGATGGTGAAACTGATTCTGAATGCTCTGAGGTTGTGGGTTGAACTGAGTTGTAGGTTGGAATCCAGGAGGGTTAGCATAACTCTGCCTGGTAGAAGGAGGTTGTGGTTGGTTGGGGTTATTGCTATTGTTGTTGTTGTTATTACTCCATGAAAAATTTGGATGATTTCGCAACCCCGGATGGTAATGAGTGGGAAGGTTTGAGTTTTGTTGCCGCCCGTAGTTAGAAACAAATTGCACCGATTCAGGGCTTATAGCACACAGATCGGTCGGGTGGCTTCCTTGACATAATTCACACTGGACCATGACACTCTGCACATTTTGAACTGCAGAAGGTCCTAAGGTGTCAAGCCTTTTTGTTAGCGTCGCTACCTGAGCTGCTAGCGATGTGAACGAGTCCACTTCATAAACCCCCGCTGCTCTTCTCGGAGCTTGCCTATCATTAGGCCACTGATAATTGTTGGCTGCCATTGTCTCCACCAGCTCATACCCCGCTGTGTGATGTTTGGACATGAAAGCCCCTCCAGATGCGGCATCAATACTCGAACGAGTAGATCCGGATAATCCATTGTAAAAGGTCTGGATGGGAAGCCATTCCGGCAGACCATGGTGCGGGCATTTTCTCAGGAGATCCTTAAATCGCTCCCATGAGTCGTATAAGGATTCGGATTCAAATTGCACAAAGGACGTGATTTCGTGCCTGAGCCTAGCTGTTTTGGCAGGCGGAAAGAACTTCGCCATGAATTTCTGCGCCAAGTCAGCCCATGTTGTAATGGAGCCAGTCGGCAGTGAATGTAGCCAGCTCTTGGCTTTGTCCCTTAATGTAAACGGGAACAGCCGGAGCCTGATGGCTTCGTCAGACACTCCGTTGCATTTGAAGGTGTCACAGATTTCCACAAAATTAATCAAGTGATCATTGGGGTCGTCATTAGGCATTCCCCCAAACTGAATGTTCGTGCACATTTGAATAGTGCCCGGCTTTATCTCGAAATTATTAGCCTGAATGGCGGGCCTTAAAATGCTCGCCTGGAGATCATCAACATGAGGCATAGCATAATCCCTCAGAGACTTCTGAAGCTCCTCAGCCATTATGACGGGCACAGATATGTCCTCGGGTGCGTCCACAAATTTTTTTCTCAACAGTCGTCTGAAGGTCCTGTCAACCTCGGGATCAAGAGGTATTGTATTCAGCCCCTTCCGAGGTGGCATAAACAATGAAGACTACCTGAAGAGAGAGTTAAACAAATCGGTTTAAAGTAAGATTGTAATGACTTAGATTTAATAATGTAAAACAATTAATTCTTAAGTCCCCGACAACGGCGCCAAAAACTTGTTGCTCGATTTCGCAACCGAAAAACTCGCGCAAGTATACGCGGTCTAACAAGTAATACAGTGATAAGAGAGTGTCGAACCCACGAGGACAAAGACTTAACTGGAAACAACTACTAAGGTAAAGTCGTTACTAATCTTATCTAAACAAAAGAAATAGATGGTTGGTTAAACAAATTCTATAGGACAATCAAATTGCGAGAAGAAACAGCTCTAAGAAATAAAGATAGGATTACAACTCCCCTAATGCTTCGCCTAATCTTCTAACTCTCCGTATATAAACAAATCAAGGAATGGCCAACCGAGATTAAAGTAAGCATAAGCTTCTGTCGAAGGTCAAATGCTAATCCTTGACAAGCTAGAACACAATATGTCTATTGGTGAATCTAATCTGACCAAGGTCGTTATGCTCAACTCCAAGGTCACACAAGGCAAGTGAGGATATGTCTATCCTACAAGCACAATAAGCCCACAATTAAATGTCAGGACAAAACAAGTGTCATTGTATTTAAAGGAAGACAGTAATATCCATTTATCAATTTCCACTACTATCAAAACCTATTTCTTTATCAAGAAATAAGACATTATAAGCAAAATACAACAACCCATTCCAAAATGCTTCATTATATAAAACGAGAGAGAAAGTCGATTAAGCTATTCAAAAAGTTACATTGCAATCCTAACAATGGAGTTAGTTCATAACTATGAGACTAACACATAGTTCTAACACACCACCCATTTCAGACAAATACAATAAATAGAAGATTTGAAATAAGAAAAACCCCTAAAGAAAGGAGTACTCTTCAGTCAAACAATCTCTTCACTTGCACGATCTGAGAAAATGGAGAGCAACGGATCTCTTTTCAACAAGCTTTCTCTTCTCCTCTTCTCTATTTTCTAGCTTTCTTTCTCTTTTTCTGTTCTATTCTCTATATCCTCTAACAGCCGCCTCTCTCTCCTTTTATCCTTCCCATTTGCTAGGTCAAACACTTCCTGTCTGCCTGGGAACCGGAGGTGGCGCCGCGGCGCGGGACACGAAGCTCTTGAGTCGCGCTGCAGTGCGAGCCAGCATATGAAAAGTGGCGCCGCGGCGCGGATTTTTGTCAGCATGGATAGAAGGTGGCGCTGCGGCGCGGCCAATGACTCTGGCATTGGCGCCGCGGCGCGGGAAACCAGAAAAAGACAGTTTTGCCCCTTCAAAGCAGCACAAACACTGCGAAGCTCTGCAATGCAACGATTAAATACAAAAACACTATATTCCCAATAAAACTATATAAAAACTATGAATCCAGGCAAGTAATTAAGGCAGAAAATATCCGATTCGCAGGTTTAAATCCCACTCATCAGTGTTAAAGCCGAATGTCGGCTTAAGACTGTTATGTAATCATATTAATGTGATTTATGATCGGTGTTTATGTATTAACCCTAATTAGGGAGAACCTTATTATTTTTCTTCTATACTATAATCCCTAATTATAATTTTGAAACCCTAATTTGCTTATGAAAAACCCTAATTGAATTGAAACCCTAAAGCGAAAGTCATTCACGACTTTGAGAATGTGTTAAAGCCGTTATGTAATCACAATAATGTGATTAACGACTGGTGATATAGAAATTATAAACCCTAATTTCTAAATTAGTAACCCTAATTATATAAAACCTTAACTATGAATGAAAACCCTAATTTCCAATATTAGAAACCCTAATCTGGAAACCTGAAATGGAGGTTTGATCTGTCAAGAATTGTGTTACTGTGATTAATGACACGTGTGATAGACTTTAATTGCTAATTAAAATAAACTTAATTAGTAAATTAAAACCCTAAAACCTTGAACCCTAATTTAATTACTAGAAACCCTAATTGTATTATGAAAACCCTAATTTTTGGTATTATAAATCCTAACTGCTATAATTGGCAAGGTTAATTTTGATTAGTGGTATTAATACCCTAATGTCCGTGTATAAGATAATTACAAACTTAATTTAATTAATAAGTTATTTTTTTCAAAATTTTAGAAACTAAAATTTGTATTTTATTTTACAAACCCTAGTTGCTAAATCCTACAATTTGCTGAGTGCTAAACCCTAAGGGTCAAACCCTAAGGTTCAAACCCTTTGGCAATTACCCAAAATGCCATTAATTTGTCAAGCCAAAAGACCATTTTGCCCTTAATGCATTATTTTGGCTAAATACTAAGTTTTGACAAGTGTGGGAGTTGTTTACCAACTCATACCTAATCCAACCACTCAATTGACTGAAAATGGACAGCCATAAGCTGATTCAAGCCACATACATTGCACCCATGTATTATTTATAGTCTAAGAGAGAGAAATTGGTCAAAATTTGCTCATTTATACAACTAATGCTCAACAAAGTCTCTCTCTCTCTCTCCTCACCTACGAATTTTTGTAGTAGACCAGACCCAAAACACAGCCCCACTATCACTCTTAGCAAATCAAAAACATTAGATCAATAAATTGGCCAAGAAAGGTATAAACCTAAATGAAATTTTTGATCTTGTATGCTATGTTTGATCTTGTGTTTTAATGTTAAAAGTTGTTGTTTGTAGTCTTTATAAGTGATCTGGGTTGGCACGTGTTAGATATATAACATCAAAGTGCTCGAAATCAAAGTTTTTCAAAAATCTGGGTAAATGTATTTCTGTTGCCTGAAAGTGAATGTCAGAGGATGTAGATCGTTGGTTGTTATGTGTTTTTCTTGTTTTCAAGTTTTAATATCTAGCCTGACATGTTGTCTTTAATCTGAAAGAAGAATCAAGTCCATATCATGTGTAGATTGAACAGTATAAGCAGTCAAAAACCGTTGACCAACCATGACATTTTAAAAAATCTGGGTAACCCAGAAAGCTTTTTCAGCGTCTGACAATGTTTTGTAACGATCTGATTTGTCAGATATTTTAATGTTTTGATGATATGTTGTATTCATGTTGTAGCTGGTAATGTGGACTGTATATTAATGTCTTGATATACCATAAACAATCAACAGATCAACAGTGAGAAGCGATCAAAGTAGGCCACTTGCAGTGTTTCGATGTTTCTGGGAATTTCCAGAAACGTGAAGAACACCGTTTCTGACATGGGTTGACCGGGAGCTAGCTTGTGATTTTGTTGTTGTTTACTCGATCTGTTGTTTTATTATTGTTCCTTGACATGTATACTACAAGTTTAAACCTTAATATTACACATAGCATGTTAGAAAAGCTAAGATTTAAGACCTTAAATGTAGACCCACAAACTGTTCTTCATTTCTGGGTTCTGGGAAAATCCAGAAATGAAGAACAGCCTTGTCAGACTTTTTGGAGACTTATAATTTACTGATCATTTGTGTTATCGTCATGATATCAATTGTTATTGATAGTATTACAGTTGCTCTATACACTATGATCAAAATCTATACTAGAAACATCAAGATCAAATGTTTACGCTTGGTCAAAGTAAGTTCCTTGTGCACTGATTATGATGTTCTGGGTTTCATGAAGAACACCTATAGCGACGGTTCTGTCGTTATAGGGCCCTTTTAGCGACATTTTATTTAAGAAATTAATTATATTTATTAAATAAATAGAAAAATTAGTTTTTTATTATTAAAAATATAAAATAAATTATTAAAAAATTATTTTAATGTCCAAAAATTATATTTTGATTATTTTTAATATATTTCATAAATATTTAATATTTTTGGAGTATTAAAAGTATTTAATTTATTTAATTATAATATTAAATAAATTAATTAAAAATGATTTTAATTCATGAAAAATCATTTAAAATTATATTATGGTATACGAAAATAATTTAAGTTATTTTTGATAACTTTAATATTTTGTGATGAATTTCATTGATTAATTAATATTAATGATACTTAAGTTATTTATTTAATATATTAAATAAATTATGGAAAATAGAATTAATGATTTAAAAATTATAGAAAAATAATTTAAAGGTTATAAAAATATTTTTAAGTTAGAAAGTATAACTTTGGATATTTTGACATAAAAAATATTAATATTTTAATATTAATGATATTAGATTTGTTTAATAATTATATTAAATAAATTAGTTTAAAAATAATTTTAATATTTTAAAAATCATTTTAAATGAAAATATGATGTTTATGAATATTTTAAGTTATAAAATATAAATTTAAATATTTAAAGGATAATTTCGTTATTAATTTGATATTAATGATATTAAGTTAATATAAATGATATTAAATTTATTTAATAATTATATTAAATAAATAGTTTTAAAATGATTTTATTAATTTAAAAATAATTTAAAAAGGATATAAATGAATTAAAAATATTTTAAGTTATGATTAATAACTTTTAATATTTAGATAATAGCTCATTAATATTTAAATATTAATGGTAATTATTTAATAATGATTTTAAATGTTTTAAAAATCATTTAAGGGTAATGTTAATAATTTTAAAGTATTTTTAGTTATTATAAATAACTTTAACCTTTTGGAAATGGTTTCATTAATCTATTAATATTTATTAAATGTTAATGATAATAGAATTGATTAGTATTTAAATCATTTAATAATGATTCTGATATTTCAAAAATTATGGTAAATGGTAATAAATATTTTATAATTATTATAAGGCCATAAAAAATAGTATGACTGATGTTTAAGTTAACTATTTGGATATTGAACTTCGGGATAGAGTCTTAGACTCGATTTTTACCGTATAAAGTTTTCGGTTGACCGACATGTTTCAGAAATTGATCCGGACTTAGATAATTTAGTTAGTTAACTGTTTATTGGTGATTCAATGGTTGTTAAACACCAGTACAAAGTACCTAATAGACAACACTTAATAGACAACATTTTTTATAAAAACGTTGTGGTATTTTTTTTACAACGTTTTTAAAAAAAGCGTTGTAGATATATATGCAAAAACGTTATTTATTTAAAAGGGCATTTTTTTAGTTTTAACTAGATAACGTTTTTTTTAAAAACGTTGTATATGAAGAAAAACACGGAGCAATCTAAAGTGAAAACTTAAAATAAAAATACATTCTCCCCTTATTTCTATCTCCCCAACCCCTTTCTCTCTCCTCCTGTCACGCTTTCCCTCTCCGGTCCGTTTACTTCCTCCAAACCCTAGCCTCTTTCGTCCGTTTACTCTACTAGATTCACTCATTTTTTCCACCGCCCATTCGTCGTCGCTCAGGGTGTACACACTGGCACAGAACACATCGGCGTCAGCGGTTACTGAATGGTTGGGATTGACCCACGCGTTTTTGTTCAGTTTATGCTCGATGATGAGTTGGAAAGGAGAAACGCTGGGATCGGAGGGGAAGTGGATGATCTGATACGTTGAGAGAGAGCTGCTTGGATCGAAGGGGAAGTGGATGGTCTGGTTTGTCAGTTGCTAGGGTCTTTTGGTTTTACAAAAGGGTGTAAATAGAATGTATATTTTGATCGTTTGCATTGTTTTTCTAATTCCCAATTTTTACTTGGTCTTTTTTCGATTTCTGCTATAGGTGATGCAAGTTTCATGTTCAAGTATGTTTTTTCATCTCTATTTCTAGTTTTCTTGTTCTTGGCGTGGTGTTGGGGGTGGGTTATTTGTTTAACTTTGTTATTGTGATTCCATTTTTGATGATTTTCTCCCCTGATTTATGAGTGTAACCCTTTGAGATTGTTTGTGGTAGTATCATTTGCCTTTAAGTTCTGTTAATATGCTTCAAGGCTTGAGGGTATTTTCTTCTTGTTTTGTTGGACAATAGGTTGGATGTTTATATACATGATTATCTTGTGAAGAGGAAATACGGTGCTACCTCAAAGACATTTCAAGCTGAAGCAGAGGTCTTGGTTTGTTTGTGTGTTCATTTAATCTCTCAAATTTGATTTCATTTAATTTCTTAAATTTTCTTGTAAGAGTCTTGATCTTAGCATAGTAAACTAAATAAATTTCAATTTTTAAATTCATATGTAATATCATAGTTTCATAAATTTCAAAGTTAGTATTAGTAGAACATCGTCAATTTACTCTTATATAGGTTTATAAGTTGATAGATTATTAGTCGATAAGACTGCAGTGAAATTTATTAGTTGATAGATTATTAGACTTAGAATGGAGAAGTGATTGCTTTCATGTGCATCATCAATTTACTCTTATATAGGTTTAGTTTCAAACAACTTCATTGATAACTTAAATTCATGATACCTATCTTTGGTGGTTAAATATATAAGGAAAAAGAAAAATCAAACAAACAAAGAATGCTGAAAATTAAAATTAGCAAGGCTGACCTCTGGGTTTGCTAGCTCAAAACTGTGGGAATGACATTTTTTAATAATTGCAAATAGTTCGACTAGTTCTAGTGTTATGACCCTAGAAGTTCTTTTTTTATTTGTTCTAATATCTCAGTTGACAGATAAAAATCTTGGTTGTCCTATATGATTCAATTAAGGAATTGTAAACTTTGTAGTTTGTACTTTCTAGTGATTAACTCCTCTTTTAAAGATTAAAAGATCAAGCCCATCCCGCCATCCGTGTATGCCATGTTTGTTGGATGTGAATTTGAACTCCGTAAGCTCAACTATTTTAATTCATTAGTCAGACTCCATGTCTTGCCAAATATTTCTTCTTTAGCAAATTCTAGGGAAACAATTGAGTTTAGCTTCTAAAAATGATTTCTGCACACTTCTCTTTGTGCATGAAGTTGGATGTGAAAAAGTGCTAATGCCATGTCTTTGGTAGAGTAATGATATTTTGAACTCGTCACTTTGTAGTTTTACCACTTATGTGAAAGTTCCCTTATATGAGTTTGGATTTGAGCTTTTGTGAGCTTATGACAATTTATATATATTATACAGGATTTTGGCAAATCGACAGTCAGCTGCTCGTTCAAAAGAGAGAAAGGCACAATATAAATATGAACTTGAGAGAAAAGCGCAGACCCTTCAAACAGAAGCTACCACACTTTCTGCACAACTAACACTGTTCCAGGTGATCTTTGGAAATCCGGTGCCGAGTCTTAGTTGTGAGACTGAACTGACTATTTCTTTGTTGTCGAGTCTTAGAAAAGAATATTTCTTTGTTGTTTCTTAAGTTAGCTTAAATATGAGTTAGTGTTTTGTTTATCTTTTAGGTATTTTATTAAAGAGATGGAAGAAAGCTCATCGTCTGTTATTGCGGATGGTATTATCACCAAAATCAGATTTGGATCGGCAAATCGGCAAGAGATTATGAGTACAGAATAGACTATAGTAGATAAATATTGTTACATCACTATCTTTTTCTTTTCTATTTGTTTATGTGGATCTTGGACAGAATAGACTATAGTAGTTAAACAATTGAGTTTAGCGTCTGTTATCGTCTTTTTCTAAAATGTCTTATTTTACTAATTTATTGTTATATCAATTATATGGTAAGTAGAGGATTTGGTATGAAACAGACTGACCATTGATATGGGTTGTCCTGGTTTACTGTCTTTACTTGCTTTGTTCTTCAAGCTCAGATTATGAAGGAGAAGGATCTCATAAAAAGTTTGAGCGCTTTGGCTTGTGTGCCACAACTTCTATGCACTTGTGCTGATCAAACATATGTTGTCATGCTTCTAAATACATGCATTGCTTGCCCTATTGCTTTCATACTTCACAGCCCACTTGACGAACCTTCTGCAAAGTTCTGTGCTGCCTCTGTAGTCGCTTCCCTGGAAGATTTACACAAGGTTTGTTGGATTTTAATTGGTTCCAAACTTCTGATGCGCACATTGTTATTTCAAGCTATTCAATTTATTCCTTCTGTGTAATTTTCAGAATGGGGTTCTCTACAGAGGTGTGTCTCTAGATGTTCTAATGTTAGATCAGACAGGATATTGATCGAGTCCAATGCTTAAGTTTTTTTTTTTTGCACCAGGCATGTATTGATTGAGTCCAATGCTTAAGTTTTTTTTTTTGCTTCCTTTGACTGTTAGAAATCATAAACCTCCTATCACTAGCCAGCTTCAGTTTATGGGCATCATTAGTGCAGTGACAGTTACCTCTTCTAAGAAAGTTGATTTCTTATATGATCAAATTGTTGAGTTGTGTGCTTATTTAGTTTTTCTTTGAATATTATACCCTTTTTTTGCCTCTTTCTTTTCTGTCAAACTCTAAAGGGCATCTGCTATTGAACTCTATAAAGTTACTGCATGTATATGCAGGTTAACCTGTTCTATCAAGGATAATAGTGACTCAATTATAGCTTGTCATTTTTATTTTACATCTTAAAAATCTGTCATTTGGTGGACTCTTTCCACAGAGAGTTGATTATAATTATGATGTCTTACCTGTTCACTTAAATTTCAACATGTTCACTGCTTGTCGACCTATATGCTTGCTAACATGCAAAGAGCTATATGGATCAAGGACATTCTAAAAATATCTTGCATTTATGTCTTTAAGGTGTGTCCATATGACTGTGTTGGAAAGTGATGCTGGAATTGCTTCGGACTTTATTTCTACTAATGAGGTATATGAAGGTGGTCGTATGCTGGAAATGTAGGATTTGAGTAAGAAGGAGAAGGTACTCCAAGAAAAAGCGACTGAACTAAAAAAGAAGGAAAAGGTAGTTATTTGTTTTATTCCTGCCTAGTAGTTTCGCACCATGGTTTAACATCAATTAGTGAAGCCATTGAACTTCTAGTACAGTGCTTGATACTGATTGTGTGCAGGTTTGTATTTCAGTGGTCATGCTGTTGAGGATACTGATTCACGAAAAATATTCGTTAGTAATGTAATGACCTATATTATTGACATGAAACTTGGCTACTAATATATTATTCTCCGTTCTGACATAGTTTCCTTTTTCTACAGGTTCATTTTGCTTCCACCAAGTATTTGAGGATGTACAACAGGAGAATGGAGAGATGCATACTCTGTTGAAGCACACACAAAGAGTTGTGGATATGGTTGGGGAGAAGATAACAGATCACAATAATGCAACTACCACTAACTAGTACTCTTCCTTGGAACCTGCAACAGATTGAGTATGAAACGCGCAGGCCTACCTGCTTTTGAATTGCAAGACGATTTGCTATTGTTTGAGGTGAATATATAATCCTTTTGTACACACACTAATATGTAGTAATAGTGTGTGTGTATATATATATATTACATAAAATATATATTTGGATTGGATTCAGTACTAAAGTAAGCGTTCGGTGTCGATTCATTTTAATGAGTACTATTTATGTTCTCTTTTTTTTGCAGATTTTTCGTTCAATTGATTCAAATTCTGTTAAAGGCTTTCCAAAAGACCCAAAAGAAGCTACATACAAGGTGGGTATAAATCAGTTACTTCTTTTTAGGATTTTAAATTTCCAATTTCTGCTTTCTTTAGGAAAATTGATTAAATACTTGTCGTAACAGAACTTGGTATGTGGAAAGAATGTACTCATAGATATGAGCATACATTCAGCATACGTAAAGGCCATCCGTGCTGCCCAACATTTCATCTACATCGAGAATCAATACTTTATTGGGTCCTCATACAATTGGAGTTCATACAGAGATTTAGGTAAACAATTGTTCTTTCCCAAGTGTAACCAACATGATTATAAGAAATTAATGTTGTCAAATAGAAATATTCATTTTCTAACTTGATGTTAAAATTTATTGCCTATAAAGTGTACTCCCTCCATCCTGAAACACTTTATAGTGTGTTTGAATATTATGAGGCATAGTATACGTATTTGACGTAATTTTTTGGCAGTTGATCATATTTTTATGCTCAACTCATTTAATCTGAAATAACTAGATATAATATTACTCTTTTAAGTTTGATATCTTTTCACTACCAACTTATTGTCACAATTTGTTAATGTGGTCTATTTCATCATACTTTAACTCTACAGCACAAAACAATGCAAATGATGTATGAGACGATCTACAAGGCTTTAGTGGAGGTTGGGCTTGATGTTGTGATGTGTTGCCTCTGTTATGTTTTTGTTACTGATTGGCGTGATGTCGCCTGTTGTTCCTGCTGTTACTTGCTGGTGCTGATTGGCTGCTGCTTCTGCTATGCTCAACAGCTGCTGGTCTTGCCAAAGTAAATTACTTGTTTTTTTGTGTAGGATTTCTAGGTTGTATAATCAGTATCCAAGAATTATATTTTTTGGGCAGTACTTGTTTGGTTGAGTGATTATATGGATAGTTTGGTATATATTTTGTGGATGTAGTAATTTAAAATTATAAACGAATGGTATTATTGGGATGTATTTTGAAATGTTGATACATTTTGGCTATATATCATGGTATTAGCATATTGCAGGTGCATTAGTAATATAGGTGAACCAAATTTTTTTTTCTTTTTTCTTTTTTATCTACAACATTTAAAAAACGTTGTCTGATATACTAAACAACAACATTTTTTTTTATTCTATAACATTTAAAAAACGTTGTCTTATATACTAAACAACAACGTTTTTAACCAAAAAACGTTGTGGAATCATACATTCTACAACGTTTTTAAGCATCTGCTAATTTTTTGAAAACAAAACTACAACATTTTTTTTCTAAAAAGCGTTGTGTATTGTGCTTAACTACAACGTTTTAAAAACGTTGTGTAAGAGTGTCAAATAGACAACACCCTTAACCACTACGTTTTTCTGACAGAAACCACAACGTTTTTTCCGCGTTGTCTATTTACTGTTTTGTAGTAGTGAAAGTTGTGTGACAATATGATTAGGAATGTGTTGATGTTTGTTTATGAGTCAAAGACTGTTGAACATGTGTGATAATGTGATTAGGTTATGTGTTGACTGCAATATGCAGTACTATGTGTTATGTTATATTATTCTAATCGATAGAATGATTTGATTAATGATAGGTCGTGATAGAAAAGATAAATCTAAGTTGCGTAATTGTAAGCAGCGCATCAGGCAAGTATCCTAACTTTGAATTTTCTTTATGCAATGGACAAGTGTAAGAATGTTACAGAATTATATTATTATTATAAAGATTGTTAAACCTATATTATATACGCCCATTGATTATCAACATGTTAGTATATGATAATTCAGATATATATATTCTGTTCGTTAATTTCTATAAATGATTATACAAGTGTCCCCACTTGGATAATCATTTTATTTAATCACATGTTAATACACCTTTGATATACATATATGTTGAATTATATAAGACCTTTGTTATGAAAACCCGACAGGTATGAACATCCCGATAATGGGAAAAAATTTTATGCGCTACGGCGGACAAAGGATGAACGATAATATCGTTCTAGCAATGTAGTATTGATCAATACAGGGTCCATGGACTGTACACCCTCAGGCCCGTAAGCAATGGCCAGTTTACAGATGAATTTCTGTTTAAACCCTTTCAAAAATGAGAACAATGTTCATAATGTGTCACAGAAACCCCATGTATAGACAATACATAGTTTCAAAAATTTGAAAGAGGGTTGTTATGTTATTGTTATTGGTACAGATTACTTCATAACTATTGACCGGTTTTAGAAGAATATTATAAAGAAAATATTTAAATTCTTTCAACTTATATATAAATACTTGCTGGGCACTCAAATGCTCATCCTTGTTTAATTTAAATGTTTTCAGCTAAGTGTGAAGAACTGGAAAGTTCGACCAAGAATAAGTGAAAAGGAAAGCAAACTGGACATGTTATTGGTATCATTTGTAATAGATAGACTGTATTAAGTTAATGATATGTATTATATCATGTAAAGAATGTAGTAAAGGTTGCGTACTTGGGATTAAACTCTGATAAATGTAAGTTAAGTTTAAAATTTATATTATTATTATTATTATTAGTAATATTTCCGCTCATAAAAATGGTATCGTGAAGTACCGAATTCGGGTTTCAAGTATCCGGGATCGGGGACTTTACAGGATGGTATCAGAGCTATAAGGTTAGAAACTTTAGGTAGTTTAGACCTTAGGCTATAACCTTAGAACAGAGGGAAACGTTGAAAATACAAATAACTCATATAGAGTACTTTAAAGATAGATGAATTGAATAAATTCATCGTCAAACAAAATAAAAGATAACTTATAAAACTATTATGTGTTGTGTGTATTTATTATTTGCTAGTCAAGATAATTTTTGTGTGTAAGTGTTAGAAAGGAATAGAATTAGGATACCCTTAAGTCCTAAAGAATAAGTCAACCTCCATGACCGAGCTAATATCAAAGTCAATAACTACAATAAAGGCTCACATTGAAAGCTACCTCAAAGAGGTGGTTATTTTGGAAAGTATAGTACTGGATCGATAAACGCTTAGTATAACTGATAGGTAAAGTATAGTTAAAGGATATGTGGTCAATGTTGAGTTCTTAAACTCGTATATTTATGGTGAGTTCTTAAACTCGTATGTTTGTGATGAGTTCTTAAACTCATAATGTGTTATAAGTTGTGACAAATTAGGTATAGTTGTGTGTGAATGAATATTGAGGATAATGGAAATAGATAGGTTACCAAGAAATTGATCGTTAATGAATGTGTAATGAATAGATAATATTAGTATTAGTTGGATATGTATGATTTTAGGTGGTATATATGATAGGTATGTTGGTGTAATGTAATGTTTTGTATAAGTTATGGCATTGATTCCCGACTTTCGAGTCACAAAGGGATAACAGATGTTTAAAGTAGTGTGTGCTAAGACATGTCAAGTGGTATAAATATGATTTTATGTTGGATTAATGGGATAAATTGGTATAAAGATAGTAGATATTTATTTGGTCACTGGTTATTACAGTAGACCGAGTTTTCAAAATATAATATTTTGAGTACATGATTATTTGAATAGGAAGTTTTGTGTTATATGTTAAGCGTTTACGATAAGGCTTAGAATGTGAGAATAATTTATGATAATGCCGTAAAAAAAACGAAACCAAAGGAAGAAGAACCTGTCAACAAAGCTGGAAGACAACAAGACCCGACACATAATTTTGCGAATGCGGACGATCAAGCTATGCAGAACGAAATATCAGTCGCGGGAAATCAACTAGACAATCGATCGACAAACTTCAAAGACTTCAAGATAACCGGACCGCCAGGATGTAGAAGATCAACCGACCCTGTTAAAGCGTATGTGATAGCTAGAATAACGGTGGGGGCAAAAGACAACTTTTGTCACCTATATGATAAAATAAGATAATTTCAATAAATAAGCCAGGAATGTGATTAAAAGAAAAGTTTGTGTGTGGAAATTAAGGACAGAAGGGATATATATCTTTCCATAATGTCCCAATCCAGGAATGTATAGTGAATGTGTTGTGTGCGAATCAATAAAGCATAAGGTAAAAGACTGTTCAAGAAAGGAAATGGAAACAAGGAATGCGAATACGGAACAAGGTAGCAGGACATTGGCGACAACGGGATCAACTTCAACAAACAAACCAACAAAATCAAACGCAAGCGTCTTCATCGGGACTGTTTGGGATTCGGTAGCAGCCGGGGATGCAACTCCAAGTATTAATCTAACCAATTTTTATTTTCTTATTATTTTCTTATATATAGTAAATTATTTTTATAAATTATTTTGAAGGAGGAATTTAAGTTCTCTTAAAAATTAAATTTCTGTTTAAGAAGATAGATAAGCGTTATGCTAAATAGTGAAAGATCGATTCGATCAATTATGATCGAGATCTAATTACAATGATTGTGTATGTTATGTACCCTGGTATGTATAGGTTTTAAAAGGTGATTCCGGGGATGGAATCTTTATAAGGGAGGGTGAATGTGACAACCTGATATTTTCTATGTAAATAAATCATAAATTTTGCGTATAAATTTTTTTTTATTTATTTATTAAAATAAATATGAATGATATGTGTAAGGGTAATGTGTAAATATATTTTTATGTGTGATAAATAAAATTTATTTATTACATTAAGTATTGCAAATAAATTTATTTTAGCATTATTGATTATTATCAATTATATTTTTATACTAATTAATTCCTTATTGGAAATATTTTATTAATTATTTTTCAAGGAAAATATAATCTTATATTATTTAAATAATATAGGAAATGATTTTAGAATAATTATCTATTTTAAAGGTAAGAATGCGTGAAATGTATTATGTATGTGTTTATGTGATGAATATAAAATATATTTATTACATGAATGGTTATGAATAATTTTATTTTAGAACTATTGCTCATTATAAATTATATTCTAATAATAATTAGTTTTATAGTAAAAAAAATGTTTTTAATGTTTATTTTCCATGAAAATATGATAATTATATTAATTGAATAATATATGATATTATTATAGAATTTTTATAATACTTATTTTATTATATGAATTTTGTTCAAGATATTAAGTAAATTATTTCTACTTAATTATAAGGTTAATTATGGCAGATAAAATCAGATATGGAATACAAATCCTAATTCTGAGTTTTGATTAAGGAATGGGAATAATAATATTATATTATTATTTGTCAGTGTTATAGATAAGTATGGTTATGCGTGCAATGTTAATGTGTGAAACAAGTTTTATTATATTACGACCAAACTCTATTAATATTTTTATAAACCCTAAATACTAGTCTGATAAACCCTAATTCTGGTGCTGGATTAAGGAATGATGATAATATTATAATACTAATTATATTTTTGATTTTTCAGTGCTATAAATATGTACTGTATATGCGTGGACTGATAGTATTGGTTAAATATTGTGTAAAATGCCAAAACCCTAGTTTAAGCTGTTAAACCCTAAGTTAAAGCCGAATGCCAGCTTAAGACTGTTATGTAATCATATTAATGTGATTTATGATCGGTGTTTATGTATTAACCATAATTAGGGAGAATCGTAATTATTCAAAACCCTTATTATTTTTCTTCTATATTATAATCCCTAATTATAATTTTGGAACCCTAATTTGCTTATGAAAAACCCTAATTGAATTGAAACCCTAAAGCGAAAGTCATTCACGACTTTGAGAATGTGTTAAAGCCGTTATGTAATCACAATAATGTGATTAACGACTGGTGATATAGAAATTATAAACCCTAATTTCTAAATTAGTAACCCTAATTATATAATACCTTAACTATGAATGAAAACCCTAATTTCCAATATTAGAAACCCTAATTCGGAAACCTAAAATGGAGGTTTGGTCTGTCAAGAATTGTGTTACTGTGATTAATGACATGTGTGATAGACTTTAATTGCTAATTAAAATAAACATAATTAGTAAATTAAAACCCTAAAACCTAGAACCCTAATTTAATTTCTAGAAACCCTAATTGTATTATAAAAACCCTAATTTTTGGTATTATAAACCCTAACTGCTATAATTGGCAATGTTAATTTTGATTAGTGGTATTAATACCCTAATGTCCATGTATAAGATAATTACAAACTTAATTTAATTAATAAGTTATTTTTTTCAAAATTTTAGAAACTAAAATTTGTATTTTATTTTACAAACCCTAGTTGCTAAATCCTACAATAGGCTAAGAGCTAAACCTTAGGGTTAAACCCTAAGGGTTTGGCAATTACCCAAAATGCCATTAATTTGTCAAGCCAAAAGACCATTTTGCCCTTAATGCATTATTTTGGCTAAATACTAAGTTTTGACAAGTGTGGGAGTTGTTTACCAACTCATACCTAATCCAACCACTCCATTGACTAAAAATGGACAGCCATCAGCTGATTCAAGCCACATACATTGCACCCATGTATTATTTATAGTCTAAGAGAGAGAAATTGATCAAAATTTGCTCATTTATACAACTAATGCTCAACAAAGTCTCTTTCTCTCTCTCCTCACCTACGAATTTTTGTAGTAGACCAGACCCAAAACACAGCCCCACTATCACTCTTAGCAAATCAAAAACATTAGATCAAGAAATTGTCCAAGAAAGGTTTTAACCTAAATGAAATTTTTGATCTTGTATGTTATGTTTGATCTTGTGTTTTAATGTTAAAAGTTGTTGTTTGTAGTCTTTATAAGTGATCTGGGTTGGCACATGTTAGATATATAACATCAAAGTGCTTGAAATCAAAGTTTTTCAAAAATCTGGGAAAATATATTTTTGTTGCATGACAGTTAATGTCAGAGGCTGTAGATCGTTGGTTGTTATGTGTTTTTCTTGTTTTCAAGTTTTAATATCTAGCATGATATGTTGTCTTTAATCTGAAAGAAGAATCAAGTCCATATCATGTGTAGATTGAACGGTATAAGTAGTCAAAAACCGTTGACCAACCATGACTTTTTAAAAAATCTAGGGTAACCCAGAAAGCTTTTTCAGCGTCTGACAATGTTTTGTAACGATCAGATCTGTCAGATATTTTAATGTTTTGATGATATGTTGTATTCATGTTGTAGATGGTAATGTGGACTGTAGATTAATGTCTTGATAAACCATAAACAATCAACAGATCAACAGTGAGAAGCGATCAAAGTAGGCCACTTGCACTGTTTCGATGTTTCTGGGAATTTCCAGAAACGTGAAGAACACCGTTTCTGACATGGGTTGACCGGGAGCTAGCTTGTGATTTTGTTGTTGTTTACTCGATCTGTTGTTTTATTATTGTTCCTTGACATGTATACTACAAGTTTAAACCTTAATATTACACATAACATGTTAGAAAAGCTAAGATTTAAGACCTTAAATGTAGACCCACGAATTGTTCTTCATTTCTGGGAAAACCCAGAAATGAAGAACAGCCTTGTCAGACTTTTTGGAGACTTATAATTTACTGATCATTTGTGTTATCGTCATGATATCAATTGTTATTGATAGTATTACAGTTGCTCTATACACTGTGATCAAAATCTATACTAGAAACATCAAGATCAAATGTTTACGCTTGGTCAAAGTAAGTTCCTTGTGCACTGATTATGATGTTCTGGGTTTCATGAAGAACACCAAGAACACCTATAGCGACGGTTTCTGTCGTTATAGGGCCCTTTTAGCGACATTTTATTTAAGAAATTAATTATTTTTATTAAATAAATAGAAAAATTAGTTTTTTATTATTAAAAATATAAAATAAATTATTAAAAAATTATTTTAATGTCCGAAAATTATATTTTGATTATTTTTAATATATTTCATAAATATTTAATATTTTTGGAGTATTAAAATTATTTAATTTATTTAATTATAATATTAAATAAATTATTTAAAAATGATTTTAATTCATGAAAAATCATTTAAAATTATATTATGGTATAAGAAAATAATTTAAGTTATTTTTGATAATTTTTAATATTTTGTGATGAATTTCATTAATTAATTAATATTAATGATAATTAAGTTATTTATTTAATATATTAAATAAATTATGGAAAATAGAATTAATGATTTAAAAATTATAGAAAAATGATTTAAAGGTTATAAAAATATTTTTAAGTTATAAAGTATAACTTTTGATACTTTGACATGAAAAATATTAATATTTTAATATTAATGATATTAGATTTGTTTAATAATTATATTAAATAAATTAGTTTAAAAATGATTTTAATATTTTAAAAATCATTTTAAATGAAAATATGGTGTTTATGAATATTTTAAGTTATAAAATATAAATTTTAATATTTAAAGGATAATTTCATTATTAATTTGATATTAATGATATTAAGTTAATATAAATGATATTAAATTTATTTAATAATTATATTAAATAAATAGTTTTAAAATGATTTTATTAATTTAAAAATTATTTAAAAAGGATATAAATGAATTAAAAATATTTTAAGTTATGATTAATAACTTTTAATATTTAGATAATAGTTCATTAATATTTAAATATTAATGGTAATTATTTAATAATGATTTTAAATGTTTTAAAATTCATTTAAGGGTAATGTTAATAATTTAAAAGTATTTTTAGTTATTATAAATAACTTTAACCTTTTGGCAATGGTTTCATTAATCTATTAATATTTATTAAATGTTAATGATAATAGAATTGATTAGTATTTAAATCATTTAATAATGATTCTGATATTTTAAAAATTATGGTAAATGGTAATAAATATTTTATAATTATTATAAGGCCATGAAAAATAGTATGACTGATGTTTAAGTTAACTATTTGGATATTGAACTTTGGGATAGAGTCTTAGACTCGATTTTTACCCTATAAAGTTGTCGGTTGACCGACATGTTTCAGAAATTGATCCGGACTTAGATAATTTAGTTAGTTAACTGTTTATTGGTGATTCAATGGTTCTTAAAGTTGTGTGACAATATGATTAGGAATGTGTTGATGTTTGTTTGTGAGTTAAAGACTGTTGAACATGTGTGATAATGTGATTAGGTTATGTGCTGACTGCAATATGCAGTACTATGTGTTATGTTATATTGTTCTAATCGATAGAATGATTTGATTAATGATAGGTCGTGATAGAAAAGATAAATCTAAGTTGCGTAATTGTAAGCAGCGCATCAGACAAGTATCCTAACTTTGCATTTTCTTTATGCAATGGACAAGTGTAAGAATGTTACAGAATTATATTATTATTATACAGATTGTTAAACCTATATTATATACGCCCATTGATTATCAACATGTTAGTATATGATAATTCAGATATATATATATTCTGTTCGTTAATTTCTATAAATGATTATACAAGTGTCCCCACTTGGATAATCATTTTATTTAATCACATGTTGATACACCTTTGATATACATATATGTTGAATTATATAAGACCTTTGTTATGAAAACCCAACAGGTATGAACATCCCGATAATGGGAAAAAATTTTATGCGCTACGGCGGACAAAGGATGAACGATAATATCGTTCTAGCAATGTAGTATTGATCAATACAGGGCCCATGGACTGTACACCCTCAGGCACCCTCAGGCCCGTAAGCAATGGCACTCAAATGCTGGGCACTCAAATGCTCATCCTTGTTTAATTTAAATGTTTTCAGCTAAGTGTGAAGAACTGGAAAGTTTGGCCAAGAAAAAGTGAAAAGGAAAGCAAACAAGACATGTTATTAGTATCATTTGTAATAGATAGACTGTATTAAATTAATGATATGTATTATATCATGTAAAGAATGTAGTAAAGGTTGCATACTTAGGATTAAACTCTGATAAATGTAAGTTAAGTTTAAAATTTATATTATTGGTATTATTATTAGTAATATTTCTGCTCATAGAAATGGTATCGTGAAGTACCAAATTCGGGTTTCAAGTATCCGGGTTCGGGGACTTTACAGTCTGGTGGAAGGATTGAATTGTACGGGAAATATTACCTCAAAGGTTTCTTTATGATTATTGTTGAAATTATATCATCTGGAAAGTTGTTAATCGCTAGTGAGGCGTATTCCTATTAAAGAATAAATATTATTTATTTAAATAAATTAATAGTTTAATTTATTTATTTAAATAAAATTAGAATTTTTTTAATTGATTTATTCACAACTGGTTCAATATGGAGAACCTAAAGGGTCACACCACAAAAGGAAGAATAATTATTTAAGAAGTTAATGGCATAATTGTAATAATATATTAAGTGTATTTAATTTAATCTATGGTGAAAGAATAAATTAAATAACTTAATATTTATTATTTAATATTTTGGAAATATTAAATATTAATTAATAAGAGTCATCTTATTAATATTATTACAATTATTATTTTTTAATTTCTAAAGGAGTTTAAGAATTAATTTAATATAAGTACTCTCATTTATTCCTAATAAGATTAAAAGGCAAATTAATTAAAAGAGTTTAATTAATTATCTCTACTAAGATTAGGGAGCCTAATTAATTAAAGGAGTTTAATTAATTAAATAAATTATATCCTCAATGTGATTCCAATTTTTGAAGAGTACACCTTAGTTTTTACAAGGATAGAAAAACTAGGGTTTGAACCAAAACACCCATCTTCTTGAATTTTTTTTCTTCCTTAATGGATCACCTCTATATGCCAAACACTTGGGTGGCTAACGTTAATCAAAGGTAGGAATCTAATCCAGTGGATTCCACTTGAACGCGAAAAGAAATAGAGGTGAACTTGTACCTAAGTACGCTAGTTCTATAAGGGTATGAATCTAATCTCCATCCATTTTCTATTAATTGATAATTATGCACAAAGTATGATCATGGTGATGGGTTTGTATGATAATTTTAAATTCTTATTTTATCGCACTTTCACACCTTTTGTGTAATTTGATTGCATGATCGCGCTATATACAAACCCTACAGTGGTATCAGAGACAAACTTTGTGATAATTATCAATCTTGTTGATTCCATGTATATATGTTATGCGATTGAATCAAATTTTTTGGGCAATTTTTTTTTAATTTTGTCTGCAACGTGGCACAGCTGCGCCGCCTCCAGTTCATTCTGAAGCATAGCTGCGCTATAACGTGGAAACATTTTCTGGACTAGTAGCGCAGCTACGCCGTTTTCAGTGTATTCTGAAGCGCAATTGATCCATAACCAAAAAGGGTTTTCTGGCCTAGAAGCGCATCTGCGTTGTATCCCAATGTATTCTGGGCGCAGCTGCGCCCGACAACAGATCCTGAATTTTTTTTTTAGTATTTATTTTAATTAAGAGAAAAAAATATTTATTTTGAATTGAAATATGATTAAAATAAAAAAAATTATTAACTTGGAATTGAATTCTATGTTCGTTTGAATAAAAGAGTTTATTCAAAAGTTGTATATTAACTTGGAATTGGATTCCACGTTCGTTTGAATAAAAGAGTTTATTCAAGAGTTTTATATTAATTTGGAATTGGATTCCACGTTCTCTTGAATAAAAGAGTTTATTCAAATATGGAATAGTATTCCATGTTTCCTAGAATAAAGGAGTTTATTCATATATGAAATAGGATTCCATGTTTTCTAAAATTAAAGATGTTTAATTTTGATAAGGAATATATTTTAACATATTTTATTTTTCCAGCGAATTTAAGTTAAAATAAAGAAGTTTATTTTGTACTTGAAATTGGATTCCTTGTTAATTAAAATAAAGCAGTTTATTTTGATATGGAAATTGAATTAAAAATAAAGGAGTTTATTTTTTTATTCAAAAATTGGATAAAATAAAATAAAGAAATTTATTATGATTTAAATTTTGATTAAAATAAAGTAGTTTATTTTTACTTCAAATTTGGATTTTAGTAAATTTGAAAATGTCCATTAAATTGATATCGATGCATATATATATATATATATGGAATGAATTTATTATTCATGAGATGAATTTATTTATTGATGCATATGTTGATGTGTATGGTAATAATTGGGATTGATTATGTACTATTGACCAATATGAATAAATTTTATTTTAGTTGGACGTATGAATGTATGAGTTTTATTAAATGAGGTATTCGTACATCATCTTCTTTATTTTTTCTTAATGTAAATTCTATCCCCCTCCTATGTACTTCCTCTTGACTGCTGATCAAGGTTTCAATTTATTTTAAATAGTTTTGTAATAGGAATAGATAGAATTAATTTTGAAGAATTGAAGATCGAGGAGCAAGGAGCGCTTGAAGACCCATTTGTAATGGAGCTCGGGTTTAAATGTAATAGTTATATTTAAATTTAATTCTTCCACCCTAGGTTTGACCGTTTGATTTACTTGGTGGCTCTAGTGAACCAAACTAGAATAAAGTCCATAATCAATTCAGGTAGAATATAGTATTCTTTATGTGTATACTTATGCTATATATATATATATATATATATATATAGTATTCTTTACGTCGCCTTCTAGCATGATAAAAATAATAGAATATCAATTAATTATTATAAGTTTGTTGTGTCACCACAAAGCTTATCTTAATTTTTTAAGATGTTAATTTTATCACATTTGATGCTTATAAAGAAAATTGAACAATGTTATTTTGTTGTATCACCACAAGGACAATGTTTTTCTTTTTTGAATATATGGAAGTGCTAGGTTGGACTTAACTTAGATAATTTTTATTCGGATGTGCCACCACTTGATCGAAATAATCTAAGAGACAAAATAAAATGAGTTACATGATGATGTAATTGACAAGAGTTGTCTACCTATTTATTTATATATAGTTTGTTGTGTCACCACAAGGCTATATACATTTGAAATGAAATCCTTATTCTCACTGGCAAATCTTTAATTAGAGTTTGCCGAACTATATAAGTGAGGGTAATATAGTTTGATGAAAATAGTGGAAGACACCAATTTAAAACAAGACCTAAATTATTTTAGTAATTAATAAAATAATGTATGCTAAAATGTTGTTAATAACAAATTCATTTACAAACTTTTACAATGTCTAAATTACTATCACTACGTAGCATATTAGATGTTAAATTAACCGGATCGAATTAAACGGATTGGTTAAGTAATTTCAGAATTGTTCTTATGGCTAAAAAGCTATTTTGTTTCCTTAATAAGTCTATCCCTACAATGGTTGCAGACAATACCTCTGAGGAAGAGATTGCTTCTCTTAGAAAGTGGCAAGATGATGCACATTTGGCTCAATGCATCATGCTCGCATCCATGAGTTACAAGCTTCAGCGTCAGCATTAAACTATGGATGCTCCTACTATATTCTTGCACATCAAGTAGTTGATGGTGAGGAAAGTAGGACTGAAAGATATCAGATTTCTAAGGAGTTCTTCCGATGTGGAATGACCGAAGGCACTACAGTACAGACACATGTCCTAAAAATGATCAATTTGATTGAACAGTTAGGACAACTGGTTTTGTAATGGCTAGAGAGTTGAGCTAAGATTTGATCTTGCAGTCACTCTAGACTCATTTCACAATTGTTGTAGATTTTTCATATGAACAAGCTAGATATCAGTCTCGCTGATTTGCTTAACATGTTGAAAAACGTTGAGAGTCATTTTTCAACCAAGAAAGACCAAGACTTACTGGTAGAGACCATAGAATCTTCTGAAAAGAAGAAAGATTCTAAGAAGGTAAATAGAAATACAAAAACAAAGGATAATAAGAACAAAACTGATACACATAGCAAAGGAGTTTGCTTCCACTACAATAAGCCTGGACACTGGAAAAGAAACTGCGAGAAGCATCTTGTAGAGCTAACCAGAAGAAGCCTAGTGAAGTTTTAGTTAAAAATATAATTTTGTTCATGATTAAAATAAATCTTTCTTTAAGTCAAGGTTCTACTTGGGTATTGGATACTGACTCTAATTCTTATAAATAAAGATTTATGAATGAATTAAGCAGAAATAGAACTAAACAAAGAAAATAATCATATATGTGGGAAATTAAGCAAAGGTTGTTGCATTGGCCATAGGAACTTATTGTTTAGCACTGCTTACGGGCAAGTCTATTAAGTCAATAAGTTATTATTGTATTTCAGTTCTCGTTAAAATATTATTTCCATTTTATTGTTAGACAATAAAATTTATTGGTATTATATTTAAGAACAATTGTTGTTCTATTTATAATTATAATGTTTTGTATAGAACTAGAATATTACTTAATGGATTTTGTATACTTGACTTACGTGAAAAATTATTTTGTAAATTTAACAAACTAGTATAAGAAAAGGAGATGGTCATTCAAAGAGTTGAATATTTATATTTGATAAAATATAAATCTTAATTATTTGAAAGGTTCAAAGAATTCAGAAGACTAATTGAAAAATATTAGAATTCTTCGATTGGATTGAGGAAGGAATACTTGTGCAATAAGTTTTTAGATCATCTCAAATGGTTTTCTCTCAATGGACGCCTACTGATACGCAATAATTGATTGATGTATCTGAAAGGAAAAATAATACCTTGTTGGAAATGGTGTTGTCCATAATGATTTTACCAACATTCCAGTATCCTTCTAGGGTTATGCCCTAGAAATGGCTACATATCTACGAAAAAGGTAATCTTAAAATCCAGTCCCAAAACTCCATAAAAGTTATGGACAAGGAGGATCCCTAATCTTAAGTATGTTAAGATAAGGGGTTGTCCAACTTATGTGAAAAGGTTTCAAAGGATAAACTTAGGACAAAGATTTGAGAAGTGTCGATTTATGGGACATCCTAAAGTAAGTTTAGGGTATATGTTCTATAATCCTACTTAGAAAAAGGTGTTTGTTGAGAAATAAGCTGCCTTCTAAGATAAAGGTGTTTATCATTAAAGGGCTAGTGGAAGGATAATAGAATCTTGAAGAGTTCACGAACCAGAAAACACTATAAGTTAAATAAGAGGAACCTGTAGATAGACCTATTTGAAAGTCCAATAATAATCTAGAAGGAGGGTTGAATAGATTATTATAGGTTAAAAAAAATAATATTAGGCCTTTTTGAATTTTTAATAGTTAATTTACAGTTTTAGAAATTAGCATACAAGATAACAAAAATTCAATCACACAATGCACAAAGATTTATATGGTTCACAACATACACCCCTTGGTATGTTGCTACGTCTAGTCTCAAGTCCTTACTTGAAACTTGAGATCCTATTACTATCAGTAATAAAAACTCCTTCAACAGGTAGAGAAGCCTTTACAAAGTTTTATAGACAAACTTCTATCTTTTTCAACTATTCTATCTTGGACAGTAAGCTCCCCGCTCCCTCCTAAAGTCTAGTTGTATCACCTTTTGAGTTCAGTTCTATTCTATGATCTGGTCTTGAAACAACAGTCTCTTCCTCACCTCATAAGTACACTAGAGATCCAACTTCCCGCTGACCTCTCTAAGACTCTTGTTTTGATTGAAGAATTACTCGTCTTTCTTACAGGTACATAAAATAAACTAACTCTGACCTTTTCTCTTTTTACAAATAAATTTACAACAATGTGCTTCTTCAAATAAGCAAATAAGAATTTAGTACGGATGCGTGCTTCTCAAATAAGAAGATATTAATTAAAGAACAAATAAAACTTCAGAGAATTTTATATTTAAAAATATTCTTCTTTGAAAGCGGATAGAAATTTATGTTTAGATCAAATAATGCTTTTGATTAAGAAAAAATATATAATATGCACAATTATAAAAATTCAAGTAACTTTTATGTTTTTGATAGAAGCTTCTTAATTAAGCAGATAAGTCAATTTTAGATTTAGCTCAATAATGCTTCGGTTTAAGCAGATATATAATTTTAATGCACTTTAGAAAGAATTATTATTTCTTTTAAAATAAAGAGTGTTTTTCTATGGAATATATAAAATTGTTTCTCAGATAATCTTTAAAAAGTATTATATTAAAAATGTTGATATATCAATACTTGTATAACAAGAATAAATCAATTCAAATAATATTTATCAAGTATAATATTTAAATCAGTTAAGCACAAACTGATATACCAAATATTATTGTTTAACTCAGATAATATATAAAAATATTTTATCTATTATGTGAACTTTTATAAATAATGTCACTTAATACTATAAGGAATTGTACAATTTGAATTTCTCTTGGTAGAGGTGTATCTCCGTAGCCTTGCGGCGTCTAAGTACGACAAAATTTATAATTTTCACAATTGATATTTATATAAATATTTTCAATAGATCACTACGATTCTCAAATCCAGTTCGGATGACCCCTCTTTTTGGAGGAGTATCTTAGTGTCATTTTGAGCTATCAAGTGTCGTATCTATTTTACGATATTTATATAAATAATGTCGATAAAAGGCTACTGAAGACTATAAGGAATCATACGGTTCGAATTTCTCTTCGTAGAGGTGTATCTCCGTAGCCTTGCGGCACCCAAGTATCCTTTTATTTGACAAATAGATGAAATATAGATATATAAAATTGTGTATAACAATGTATATTCGTATATCTATAGATATAATACAAGTAAGAAATAATTCAATAAAAATTAAACATATCTCAAAACTTGGACCAATTTTCCTTTCTAAAAATAATCAGAATTTTTGTAAGAAGAGATATAAAGCTTTTAGAGAGAATGTAGGCAAGGAGAGTATGCTTTGCTTTTTACTGAATCGGTAAAAATCAAATGAATAAAATACTCCCTATTTATAGATTTTTGAAGTTGAGGGCAAAAATATAATTTTAAAAATTTGATTTTTGAATGCACAGTTTGGATGAAGAATTTTTGAATTAAACGATCCAGATTGGAACAGATATCACGCGGAAGTTATTAAAAAATTTTCCGGACCAAATTTCATCTACTTAGCTTTAAATGCTAAGTTTGACCACATGCTTCCAATCGGTTTTTAAAGACAGCCAGCACATACACGGTTTTGTCCCAAAAAGAGTGTCATGGTTTTGAAAATAACTTGACGGTTTTGTCCCAAAAAGAGTGTCATGGTTTTGAAAATAACTTGACAGCTCATGCTTTATACACGATTTTTAAGTCCAGCACATTACTTCACACACATGCTTGCATATTATTAGGCGCATGCATGCATTGTAACTTAGATAATACACATGCATGTTAGTATAGTATATATAATAAATGTAGTATAGGTATATATATTACATAGTTAGTATAATGTATATATATACATTCGTTTTTTATATATATTTTATTTAGTATACATAGTGTATAAAATAATATATGTATTTAAATTTTAATGATGTATGCATGCATAAAATATTTTGCCCAACTTTAGTTTTGAAAAAGAAATAGAATTTCTTTGCCCTAATTATTTATATGAATTAATTTATTTAACACTTGACATTTAAATTATCAAGGTTAAAAAAAATTATTTCAAGTAAAATCAGAAAATAGTTTAGATAAAATTGATATCATCAATTACAATATAATTGTTATCATCAAAATATATAAAATAAAATTATACATATCACTATTGTACCACAATCGAATCGTAAATCTGGAAAGTACCGAAGATACCTTGGAGGTATGTTTTGGAAGAGTGCATATTTTGATTTGATGTTTAAAGTAATTGCTCATGATTATATGTGAAGTCATTCAAGGAATATATGTAAAAAGACTTACTGATAGATCAAAATTGTTAGGTTGATCTAAGCTTTTACTGTTTATCATTCTGTAAATGAATGTATAGATAAAGAGATCAAAGATGTTAGGTTGATCTATATCTTGAAATGTAATAGATAGGCTTCAAACAGAATTGTAGTCTATTGAGCTGATTAAGAGTTTACAGAAGCCAAGGCAAAATCGTAGAGCATCAAGGATCGTATTATGACTGCCTTGAAGGGCCTCTCCAGAGATCGTAGAGTGGTCCAGACGTTTGCCGAAGCCAACGCAGAGATCGTAGTGTGCTCTCGGATACGTAGAGTCTGCAAGACAAGCAAGTGAAGATCGTAGTGTGCCAGTCCTTAAGGAAATCATAGTGTTCTCATTTGCTTGCATCAAGCACCAAGGTAGCAAGACACCACGATCAGAATCGTAGAGTATCATCTGGTTGTGTCAGAAGCAGTGGGCCTAGACTATTTGTTCAAAGATAAAATCTTAACAAATGTGGAATGGGTTACAAACTTTGAAGTAATCACTAGTCCCAATGGCATAAAAAATACCATTAGTATGCAACAAAGAAATGTCAGTGGGCCAGAATGCAATTCAGAAGATATACAGAAAAGTCTCCATCAAAGTTCAGAAATGACAAACACATTAAATGCTCCAACGGATGGATTCAACAGACATATTTCAAGGATCACATATATGTAAGACATCTGTGGATGATTCAACTAAGCAAGCATTGAACAAAAAAAGAAGAACACTCAACGCTCAACTCTAAGATCTAAGAAAAAGAGAAAGCTTACTCAGTTACTCAGTTCTTTCGAACAAGAGCTTAACGACAACTGAGTAGCAAAGAACTCAACAACAACCAAACAAGTGAAGTAAGAAGTTCTAAGTCAGAAGGACTTGAAGAGTTCTAAAGTGAACTCTGAAGAACCAAGTCTGTTGGACTTGAAGAGTTCAAGAATGAACTAAGAAGTTCCTAGACTGCAGGTCTAGAAGGAATATGTGAGATTCAGAAAGTGTAAAAGACATCCTTAGTGGATTTCCTACTCGAGGAGTAGAAGAGTGGACTAGGAGCTTTAAGTGCTCTGAACCACTTAAAATTGCTGTGTCTATTACATTCTTGCTACAACTGCTATAACTATTATCATTGCCTCACTCTCATTAACTCACTATATCTAAAAAGGGAGATCAAACAAATATTAATTCCATTGTGTTTAAATCATTATCAAAACTAACAAAGTAAAACGAAAAGAATTTTAAATATCTATTCAACCCCCCCTTCTAGATAACTATTATGCCTCCGGGAACTAACAATTGGTATCAAAGCAGGTTCTATTCTATAGCCTACAAAGATTAAGTAGATCGAATGGCACACTTACCAAGAGAATCAAAGACTAGAGGAGGCAGCAAGCCACCTATATGCAATAAAGATAAATTCGCCAACTGGAAAGTTTGAATGCAATCATTTATGGATTCAATAGATGAAAATCTATTTGAAACTGTTCAAAATGGGCTCTACGTTCCTACAAAGCTTGCACAAACTACAGACGACCCAAACATGATACAAATCAAGGTCAAATGAGAATGGAAAGAAAACGAGAAGAGAGCTGTTCAACTCGACAAAAAGGCCTAGAACATTTTATTCCAATCGTTAGAAAATGATCTGTTCGAAAATGTGGTCAACAGCAAAACAACAAATGAGGTTTGGGAAGCATTGCTCATTATGCATGAGGAACATAAGAAGTCAGAGAAAACAAACAATCTCACTTGACTCAACAATATGAGATATTTGCACACATTTAAGGAGAAAATGTCACTGCCGCCTATGATAGATTTAATGTTCTGCTCAACTCTCTACGAGCCTATGGAAAGATCTATCCAAACAAAGATCTAATCATAAACTTTCCAAACAAAAATCTAATCATAAATTTTATGAGAGCCTTACCAAGCAAGTGGGATGCCAAAGCCACTACCATTAAAGAGTCAAAGAATCTACATGAAATGACTGTTCAACAGTTATATGGCAACCTTCTTGCATACGAACTAGAGCTAACTCAATGAGCAGAAACTCTATCTGAAGGAAGAAAGAAGGATAAAGGTGTTGCTCTCAAAGCAACTGAAAATGCCTCCAAAGTCAACACTGAAGTTGACTCTGACTGTGATGAAGATGAAGATGAGGACTTTGCAATGCTGGTGAAAAGACTTAGAAGGGTCATGCGTCAAGGTAAAATTATCAAGCCAAAGAAAGTCAACAACTAAAGCAGCCAGGAGTAGATAAATGATCTATGCTACAACTGCAAGAAGCCTGGTCATTTCATTGCTAATTGCAACAAACCTCTCAGAGAAGAACTAAAGAAGAAATCACATCCAAAGAAGGAATTCAAATGCAACAAAAGACCTCAGAAAAGAGACAAAGGCCTTGTTGCTGGAGGATCGTGGAGTGACTCAGACAATGATTCAACTCTCGAATCTGGAGATGATGAAGATCCTCAAATGGCAAATCTTTGCCTGATGGCCAAGCATGCAAAGGACAAACAGAACTCTAACATACATGAAGTAAGTATAGATGAAGTATTTGACTTCAATTCTCCTGATGTAGACATTGATGATTTAAGAACTGCACTACATGGCATAACATCTGACCTGCATCAATACATGAAATGGTTTAGAGTTCTATCTAAGGATTATTCACTTCTTCAAAAAGTGAAAGAGAAAGTTCAAGAAGAACTGGAAATAGCCCTTCAAAGTACTGACTCGATCTCCAAGTTTGAAGCTGAGAATAAGCTTTTAAAACAGACCAATGAGCTCAATGCACAAAAAGAGTCAAGTCTAACCTCTAAGATTGAGGAACTAGCGAAGACAATCTCTACATGGAATAAATCCTCTTCATCCATGGACTCTCTGATCTCAAGTCAGAGAAGTGTCACTGACAGAACAGGTTTAGGCTTTGGGGAATCCATCTCAGAGTCATGTGTTGAAAAGGTAAAGGAAACTAGCACTATTAATGCGTCAAGTTTTAATAGAGGCATTATATTTTTGAAATCCTCACAGAAGGATGAGGCAGTCCAACTCTGCTCTACTGATTCAATCCACATTCCAAGGAGTAAAGGATCTCATGATGGCTTGGGTTTCAGAAAAGAGAAGAGTAACCCAGCCACAACTCACCAACCTCAAAGGATCGTAGAGTCGAGTAAAATCAACTCCACGAACCAACTGGGAAGGAATAGTAGAGGTAAGGTACACTCCTCACAAATCATGAAACACAAAAACACATGGAAAAAGGAAAATTAGTTTAACAGAAAGATGATTAAAGATCCACAAAAGTTCAAATGGAGGAAGAATCCTCACACACACAAGCATGAATAATATTAGATGTTTTGTGTGCAATAAGGTTTGTCACAAGGCTGCAATGTGCTATTATAATCCTACTTATATGAAACCCAAAATCAAGCAGATTTGGGTTCCTAAGGGTACTAACAAAGTAGGACTCATGCAAGTATGGGTACCAAAATGAGAGTTTCATCTTACCACAGGAACCAAGCTCCACGACCACTACCTGGTATCTGGACAGTGGATGTTCAAGGCACATAACAGGAAACAAAGCCCTTCTGTCCAACTATATAGAGAAGGAGGGTCATGCGGTCATCTTTGGAGATAATGGCTCTGGCAAGACAAAAGGATATGTGGCTCAACTGGAAATCGTGCAGTGTCTTTCAGTAAAGTGGCCTATGTGGAAGGACTACAACACAATCTTCTAAGCATAAGTCAACTCTGCAACAAGGGTCATCAAGTAACATTCCTCAATAATCAATTTCAAGTCAGAGATCTGAAGACATCTTCCATAAAGCTAACTGGAACAAGAGAAGGAAATGTCTAAACAATAAATCTTGGACAACTAAGCTCAGACGAGATAATATGCTTTCTGGCTAAAGCATCTGAAGAAATGAGCTGGCTATGGCATAGGAGACTGTCTCATCTCAATTTTAAGAGCATGCCCAAACTGGCCTCAAAAGATCTAGTTACAGGCTTACCCAAGTTTAACTTTGTCAAAGAAAGGCCGTGTAATGCCTGTCAACTTGGAAAGCAGACCAGAAGCTCATTCAAGAGCAAAACTACTAACTCAATTGACAAGCCCCTGCAGCTGCTTCACATGGATCTATTTGGGCTAATTCCAACAATAAGTCTTGGAGGGAAGAGATACTCACTAGTCATAGTGGTATATTACGCCAGATTCACATGGGTATTCTTTCTGACCTCAAAAGATGAAACAAGCTATCAACTGATCAAGATGTTCAGACTAGTAATGAATGAAAAAGAGGAGAAAATTAAGGCTATAAAGAGTAATCATGGAAGAGAATTCGACATATTTGAAATGGACCAGTTCTGCACAAACAATGGCATCAGTTACAACTTCTCTGCTCCACGAACTCCTCAACAAAATGGAGTAGCTGAAAGAAAGAACAAGACACTAATAGAGGCTGGAAGAACTCTACTAGCAGCATCCCATTTGGCTGAGTACTTCTGGGCAGAAGCTGTCAACACTGCATGCTACACTCAGAACAGATCACTGATACACTCTACGATTAAAAAGACTCCCTACGAATTGTGGAAAGGAAGAAAACCAAGTGTCAGCTACTTCCATATATTCGGTTGTGCATGCTACATTATCAACAATGGAAAGTAATATTTGATAAAGTTTCAACCCAAGTCAGACGAAGGAATCTTTCTTGGGTATGCCATAAACAGTAAGGCCTACAAAGTGTTTAACAAAAAGACATAGAGTGTTGAAGTCTCAATTCACATCATCTTTGATGAGATAGACTTAGACAAAAAAATGCCTCAAGACACTATGACCGAGAGTTCAGATACTACGAACAAGGTCGTCGAGCTTAACACTACGATCGTAGTCCCATAAAATGAGATCGGTTAACAAGAAGAGGAGATCGTAGAGAGGACTATGCAAGACATCGAACCTCCACATCTAAAAGCTGAAATTGATCTCGAAGGTCTCAGACAAGAAGGCATCAGGACAGATGTTCCAACAGGAAATAGATGGCCAAGAGATCACACTCAAGACTTAATCATTGGAGATCCAAATGTAAGAGTCAAAACAAAAGTTGTCACCCAAAATGAGTGTTTCTATTTGAGCTTTTTGTCACAGATGGAACCCAAGAAGATAGAAGATGCTATGGAAGACTCCAGCTGGATAAAAGCCATGTAGGAAGAACTAAATCAGTTTGAAAGTAGCAAAGTATAGAGATTAGTTCCAAGACCAAAAAATCATCCTGTCATTGGCACCAAGTGGGTCTTTAGGAACAAGATGGATGAAGATGGAGTAATAACCAAGAATAAAGCAAGACTGGTGTGACAACTCGAGAATTTGGACAATTTATTAAAATCTTAAATGATTGATTTAAGGTCAAATAATAGACCTAAACAGAAAATAAGTGTATGTGTTTGATATTATTAGGGTGAAATTTTGATGATTTCAAAATTCTATGAAGGATATAGGTTAATAATTCAGGATTAAGGATTTATGTGATTAAGTTCTGTGAATATGGTTATGTATGTGTGCTGAATGTGGTTAAGGGTCAAGGGTTGACCAGATTAATTATATATGCGTCAAACCCTAATTATATATTAAGAACTTTAACGTTCGGTTAGAAAACCCCATCGATTAATAAGAAATCCAAGAAACTGGTTCTGGAAACCCTAATGTCAGTTCCGGGAATCTAAAACCCTAATTCGGATATTAAAAACCCTAGATTGGGAATGCAATGATATGTATAAGGTTAAACGTCATTAATTATAAATTAATTAGGGAAAACCGTAATGAATTTTTGGAAATCCTAATTGATTATTAGAAAACCCTAATACCAGATCTGAAAACCCTAGTTTCAGATTCTGATAAATTGAAGCTCTAATCCGGGAATAGAAAAGATAATTATAATGCTTATGTGGTATTAATTATACTACTAATTAGGGAAAAGCTTAATTATTAGCAAATTCTAATTTCGGGATTTGAAACCCTAATTTTATAGTTAGGAAAAACGAAAGTGTTAATTTAATAATTTTAATGTTAATTAGGAAACCTTAATCCTAATTTTCAAGTTATAGTAATTAGAAAGCCTAATCTAATTACGAAAATTTAATATCTAAATTAGAAAAATTTATTTTTCTATTAGAAACCCTAATTAGTGGTTTATAAACCCTAATGACCATTTTGACCCTAATTGCTAAATTAGCGATTTTAATTAGGAAATGTTAATCCTAATTAGCAAGATTGAATTTATGATTAGAAAATCTTAATTATAATTATAGAATCCAAATTATAATTTAGAAATATTAATTTTCTATTTTTGAAAATCGAAATTGGAAATTTTAGAAATTAAATTGCTAATTTTTTTAAGGGTCAACCCCTAAACCCTAAAGGGTTAAACTCTAAACCATAAATCAGCCAAACCTCAAACCCTAAGGTTTTGGCCAATGTCCAAAATGCCATTAAAATTATTTATTAAATGACCATTTTGCCCTTTGTTCAATAATTGAAGGAAACTTGTAAAACTAGCTAAGGGGGAGTTAGTGACCCACTATATATAAGTCATATGGCCTATATATCACAGCAATCAACCGAAATTAGCAGCTTCTAGCATTGTATAAAGTCATTTTAAGGATTAAAGAGAGAGAGAATGCTAATTTATTTTTCAAACCAACCAAGTCCCCTCTCTCTCTAACTTTTCGAAATCTAAAGTGAGAGATAGTTAAAATTTGATCCATGATCAAGTATTAGCAAGCCAAGAACAACATCAAAGATCAGAAATCAAAAAACAAGTTAGAAAGAGGTATAAACCCTAATTTCCTAAAATCTTTAATCGGATGATATATGTTGTAATTTATTGGCTAGATATGTGTAATAGGATGTTATTAAGTGATCTGGGTTGTTGGATCATAGATCCATAACATCAAAGTCCTCGAATCCAACATTTTTGAAAATCTATAAATGAAGAACAAAGTGGCCTGACAGTAGAATGTCAAAGCCCTTAGATCTTTACGTGTTAAAGGATTTGTGTGTTTTATATTTTGAATGTGTTCTATATCACGAGGACTAGGATCTGAAACTGGAATCAGGGTCAGATCAAGCCTAGATCGTAGTTTATAAGCGGTCAAACCGCGTTGACCGGCCACGAAACTTAGTTTCTGGGTAAACCCGGAATTTCAAGAACGTTTGACAAGGTTTTGCAGTCGCTAGATCTTAATATGGTTAAGTTGTTATGTGATGTTGTTGGTTGTATCTTGTAGACTGACATGCAGGCTATGCATATATGCCTTTATATCACTCAGATCCGTATCCTATTCTTAGAAATTAATGGTCAAACTATCGTTGACCAAACTGCTCAAGAACATTTCTGGAAAACCCATAAATGTTCAAGAACAGTCCGGACTACTACATTGACCGGCTCATAAGTTTCTTGTGTAATGTTGTTAAGTTTATATTATGAGATATAGTGGTACACGAACATACGGACTATATACGAAAACCATAAAACCACTAAAAGAATTACCAGAACCCTTAGATAATTGAGTTAAAAAGGAGACACTCGAACTGCCTTGGGTTTCTAGGGTTACCCAGAAAACCCAGGCATGATCTGACAAAATGTTTGAGAGCTCTGATCTCTCTGATTAGATATAATATGGCTATGTTGTTTGTTTAGAATTGTAGTATTACATCAATACTATAGTATGAGCACTTAATCAAACCCTAGATAACTCCGAACCCATGAATTACAGTTGGTCAAACCTATCACCTTGTCCACTGACATGAAGCTCAAGAACAGCTGAAGAACACCTATAGCGACGGTTCTGTCGCTATAGGGCCCTTTTAGCGACAGTTTAATTAAGAAATTAATTATTAATTTCTTAAAATTATTTAAAAATTGAAATAAATAGATTTTAATTATTAAAAATACATAATAAATTCTGAAAAATTATTTTAAATTCTGAAAAATAGTTTTTAACTATTTTGAGTATATTTCAAAAATATTTAATATTTTTGTAATATAAAAGGTATTTATTTATTTAATTATAATATTAAATAAATGATTTAAAAATGATTTTAATTCATGAAAAATCATGAAAAATTATATTATGGTGTTAGAAAATATTTTAAGTTATTTTTGATGACTTTTAATATTTTGTGATGAAATTCATTAATTAATCAATATTAATGATAATTAGTTTATTTAATAGATATATTAAATAAATTATGGAAAAATAGAATTAATGTTTTAAAAATTATATAAAAATGATTTAAGTGTTATAAAAATATTTTAAGTTATAAATTATAACTTTTGATATTTAGTCATGAAAATATTAATATTTTAATATTAATATTAATTATCAGATAATGGATTTAAGTGTTTAAAAATTATATAGATATGATTTTAAAATATTAAAAATACTTTGTGATATTATAAAATATATTATAATATTATGACATGTATTTCATTAATATTTGATAATAAATAAATATTAATGATAAAAGAATTATGTGGTATTTAATTCATTTAAATACGTTTTAATGATTGAAAATTCGTGATAAATGGTAATAATTATTTAAAAATTATTACGAGTTTATGAAAATTATTTTGACTGATTAGAAAATTATATGTGATAATTGTTTAGTGTTTAAGCAAGAGTTTAATTGAACTTAAACTCAAGTGTTGACCGACTAGACCGTCAGGATGTTAGAATTGTGTTAGTTTCAAGTCAAACTGAAATAGTTTGACCTAATACCAAGTCTTATGTGTTGTATAGACTGATAGGCTTATGTGCTATGTGTTTAGGTTATTCTATGTATATATATAACCGTATTATACTGTGATGATATTATTTTAATATTAGAGATCTATATTACTAATATTAGGTATTCGGGTAAAGCGTTATAAATTGCGTTGCGGTAATCAACGGTTCAGGCAAGTTTCTTTGTACTTAACTCTAATAAGAGTGTTTTATTCAAGTTTATGGTTAATCATTGCTGATTGCGATGAAAATTGTACTATGTACATCTTGCATGTATAAGTCAGGTATGAAAGGCTGATCGCCTTAATTACCAGTTGGTTCAGAAATGTTTTTCCATGTTTAAAACTTGTTCAGTAAAAAGTTTGTTCGTGCTAGTTCTCAATTATATTGATGAATTATAGCCAACTTATTATTCATACTCTTCAATCATGATATATCGTTATATTGTTGAACTTAAACTTGCTGGGCAACTTTCATGCTCATCCTTGCTATATCATGATAAAACTGCAGATAAGGCGAATACGTTCGGATACAGGAAAAGGTTAAGGCCAAGTTCAGCTTGGGATAAAATATGCGGCTATTTTGTAATAGTATAGTTTGATAAATGTGTTATATGTTAGAAAGTTTATGAAATGTGTATTAAGTTAAGGTTACTCGACCTTGGGGATTATTTGTAAGTTTAATGTATAAACAATTTATGTTTATATCTTCCGCAAATAGTTATAGAAATAGTATACCGGATCCGCGGCGATTTGGGGCCTGGATTCGGGACTACTACAGTTGGTTATGAAGCTTAGGTAGGAATACCTGAGACCAATAACCATAGTGATTAGGATAAGACTAACTCAAATAGAGTTAGTTGGTCGGTAAGATTCAAAGACGAATCTCAGCGAGTGTAAAGCACATAGTTCCTTAACTCTGATAATAATGTTGAACAGTAATGGTGAATAGATCAAGTCTAAAAGACTGAAAGTGCAGGAATAGGAGATCGTAAAACAAAACGATCATAGTGCATGGAATTGAATCGTAATATATAATATAAGATCACCCCGTGATCTGATAAGGTTATGACAGCTAGAAAGAATCAATCTGATGATTGAAAAGTTTGCAACAAGATGCTGTGTATCAGTTGTACTATGAAAACTCATGAAAGAGTTATGGATTATGAATACGAATAGAATTCGTATTGAAAAAGGGGGTTAAGTATTAGGTGGGGATTTCAATGAGGACTCGTGTCGACAACTGAGTTGTATGATTTCTTGTATGGGCGGGGAATTGTACTTGGTGTAAAAACTACTTAAGTTGGTGGCATTGGTAACCATTGAAATGTTGTGTCACGCTAGTTGTTATATACAGATAAATAGGTCATAGGTAGAGAATATAGGATTAAGTACAAATTCTTAGAACTCATACTTATGTGACATTCTTGACTCATAGTTATATGAAATGTTTATGAGCCCCTCACCTAATGAACGCCAAAGGTCAGACTAGAGTAAGTTCTTAAACTCATATAATTGTGGCCAGGTTATGAACTCATAAGTGTGGTTTTATGAACTGGGTATAGTTGTGTGTAAAAGGAGTGTTAATGATTATAGGAACAGATAGATTGTTAAGCAAATGATCATTAGTGGAGACTTAGGTTTTCCTAAACTCCAAGCTATGCTAAACTTCAAATTTTTGACATCAAGCTAAATACGCACTATGTGCCTTTTAAAAAAAATATGTAGATTCGTAACCATTTTTGAAACGGTTTAAAGTACTAGTCTATGCTACTTATTTCGGCTAGACACAAATGATTTGAAATATCAAAATTTATTTTTATTTATTACTTATGTACCATGTAACTTGGTGCAGAGATGATAAAAATGATGGAGTCATCAATGCAGTATTACTTAGTGTGATTTTGACATAAAGTCACTATTCCACTATGGTATGATGTAGCATGATAAAATCACCAAATGACGGAATCCTCAACGGACTGTAAATACAGTGCGGCATCATGACGTCATTCTCGAAAATGTTTTCAAAAAAATTTAATTTGCCAACGGGGTTTGGCTACACATAAATAATTCAATTGAATTTAATTATCGATATGAGTCTATGCTATTTGATTCAGCTAGACTAATATTATAAAAACTCCAAGTGTTTATTGAAAGAATTTCCCGAACCAAATTGCCTTGGTACGGAATCCTATGATAAGACTGAGGTGAACAATAATGTTTGGATAAATAATCCAATCTAATAGCGTAAATATTCGCTAAAAATAATTAATACGTTATGCATGACGTAAGAGTACAATAGGCTAATCACCTAAAGTACTAGCAACGATAGTTTACCTTCTTTGTGATTGTAAACATACCAAGTAATGTATTGTTTTGCGGTATGATCACTACCGTTAAAACTACATGTGTTCATGGTCTATATGACCCCTTAGCACAATTTCAAAACTTTTGCTCTTGTGAGTGGTGTATTGGGTAGCATGTGATATGTGTGAATGGTGTAAGGTGTAAGGTGAATTTCGGGGACGAAATTCTTATAAGTAGGGGTGAATGTGACAACCTGAGAATTTGGACAATTTATTAAAATCTTAAATGATTGATTTAAGGTCAAATAGTAGACCTAAACAGAAAATAAGTGTATGCGTTTGATATTATTAGGGTGAAATTTTGATGATTTCAAAATTCTATGAAGGATATAGGTTAATTATTCAGGATTAAGGATTTATATGATTAAGTTCTGTGAATATGGTTACGTATATGTGCTGAATGTGGTTAAGGGGCAAGGGTTGACCAGATTAATTATATATGTGTCAAACCCTAATTATATATTAATAACTTTAACGTTAGGTTAGAAAACCCTAGCGATTAATAAGAAATCCAAGAAACTGGTTCTGAAAACCCTAATGTCAGTTTCGGGAATCTAAAACCCTAATTCGGATATTAAAATCCTTAGATTGGGAATGCAATGATATGTATAAGGTTAAACGTCATTAATTATAAATTAATTAGGGAAAACCCTAATGAATTTCTTGAAATCCTAATTGATTATTAGAAAACCCTAATACCAGATCTGAAAACCCTAGTTTCAGATTCTGATAAATTGAAGCCCTAATCTGGGAATAAAAAAGATAATTATTATGCTCATGTGGTATTAATTATACTACTAATTATGGCAAAGCTTAATTATTAACAAACCCTAATTTCTGGATTTGAAACCCTAATTTTATAGTTAGGGAAAACAAAAGTGTTAATTTAATAATTTTAATGTTAATTAGGAAACCTTAATCCTAATTTTCAAGTTATAGTAATTAGAAAGCCTAATCTAATTACGAAAATTTAATATCTAAATTAGAAAAATTTATTTTTTTATTAGAAACCCTAATTAGTGGTTTATAAACCCTAATGACCATTTTGACCCTAATTGCTAAATTAGCAATTTTAATTAGGAAATGTTAATCCTAATTAGCAAAATTGAATTTATGATTAGGAAATCTTAATTATAATTATAGAATCCTAATTATAATTTAGAAATATTAATTTTCTATTTTTGAAAACCGAAATTGGTAATTTTAGAAATTAAATTGCTAATTTTTTAAGGGTCAAACCCTAAACCCTAAAGGGTTAAACTCTAAACCCTAAATCAACCAAACCCTAAACCCTAAGGGTTTGGCCAATGTCCAAAATGCCATTAAAATTATTTGTTAAATGACCATTTTGCCCTTTGTTCAATAATTGAAGGAAACTTGCAAATCTAGCTAAGGGGGAGTTGGTGACCAACTATATATCAGTCACATGGCCTATATATCACAGCAATCAACCGAAATTAGCAGCTTCTAGCATTGCATAAAGTCATTTTAAGGATTAAAGAGAGAGAGAATGCTCATTTATTTTTCAAACCAACAAAGTCCATTCTCTCTCTTACTTTTCGAAATCTAAAGTGAGAGAGAGTTAAAATTTGAGCCATGATCAAGTATTAGCAAGCCAAGAACAAGATCAAAGATCAGAAATCAAAAATCAAGTTAGAAAGAGGTATAAACCCTAATTTCCTAAAATCTTTAATCGGATGATATATGTTGTAATTTGTTGGCTAGATATGTGTAATAGGATGTTATTAAGTGATCTGGGTTGTTGGATCATATATCCATAACATCAAAGTCCTCGAATCTAGCATTTTTGAAAATCTGGAAATGAAGAACAAAGTGGCCTGACAGTAGAATGTCAGAGCCCTTAGATCTTTACGTGTTAAAGGATTTGTGTGTTTTATATTTTGAATGTGTTCTATGTTATGAGGACTAGGATCTGAAACTGGAATTAGGGTATGATCAAGTCTAGATCGTAATTTATAAGCGGTGATCAAACCGCGTTGACCGACCATGAAACTTAGTTTCTGGGTAAACCCAGAAACTCCAGAACGCCTGACAAGGTTTTACAGTCGCTAGATCTTACTATGGTTAAGTTGTTATGTGATGTTGTTGGTTGTATCTTTTAGACTGACATGCAGGCTATGCATATATGCCTTTATATCACTCAGATCCGTATCCTATTCTTAGAAATTAATGGTCAAACTATCATTGACCAAACTGCTCAAGAACATTTCTAGAAAACCCATAAATGTTCAAGAACAGTCCGGACTACTGCTTTGACCGGCTCATATGTTTCTTGTGTAATGTTGTTAAGTTTATATTATGAGATATAGTGGTACACGAACATACGGACTATATACCAAAACCATAAAACCACTAAAAGAATTACCAGAACCCTTAGATAATTGAGTTAAGAAGGAGTCACTCGAACTGCCTTGGGTTTCTAGGTTACCCAGAAAACCCAGACATGATCTGACAAAATGTTTGAGAGCTCTGATCTCTCTGATTAGATATAATATGGCTATGTTGTTTGTTTAGAATTGTAGTATTACATCAATACTATAGTATGAGCACTTAATCAAACCTAGATAACTCCGGACCCATGAATTACAGTTGGTCAAACCTATCACCTTGTCCACTGACATGATGCTCAAGAACAGCTGAAGAACACCTATAGCGACAGTTCTGTCACTATAGGGCCCTTTTAGCGACATTTTAATTAAGAAATTAACTTTTAATTTCTGAAAATTATTTAAAAATTGAAATAAATAGATTTTCATTATTAAAAATACATAATAAATTCCGAAAAATTATTTTACATTCTTAAAAATAGTTTTTAACTATTTTGAGTATATTTCGAAAATATTTAATATTTTTGGAATATAAAAGGTATTTATTTATTTAATTATAATATTAAATAAATGATTTAAAAATGATTTTAATTCATGAAAAATCATGAAAAATTATATTATGGTGTTAGAAAATATTTTAAGTTATTTTTGATGACTTTTAATATTTTGTGATGAAATTCATTAATTAATCAATATTAATGATAATTAGTTTATTTAATAGATATATTAAATAAATTATGGAAAAATAGAATTAATGTTTTAAAAATTATATAAAAATGATTTAAGTGTTATAAAAATATTTTAAGTTATAAATTATAACTTTTGATATTTAGTCATGAAAATATTAATATTTTAATATTAATATTAATTATCGGATAATGGATTTAAGTGTTTAAAAATTATATAGATATGATTTTAAAGTATTAAAAATACTTTGTGATATTATAAAATATATTATAATATTATGACATGTATTTCATTAATATTTGATAATAAATAAATATTAATGATAAAAGAATTATGTGGTATTTAATTCATTTAAATACGTTTTAATGATTGAAAATTCGTGATAAATGGTAATATTTATTTAAAGATTATTACGAGTTTATGAAAATTATTTTGACTGATTAGAAAATTATCTGTGATAATTGTTAAGTGTTTAAGCAAGAGTTTAATTGAACTTAAACTCGAGTGTTGACCGACTAGCCCATCGGGATGTTAGAATTGTGTCGGTTTCAAGTCAAACTGAAATAGTTTGACCTAATACCAAGGCTTATGTGTTGTATAGACTGATAGGCTTATGTGCTATGTGTTTAGGTTATTCTATGTATATATATAACAGTATTATACTGTGATGATATTATTCTAATATTAGAGATCTATATTACTAATATTAGGTCTTCGGGTAAAGCGTTATAAATTGCATTGCGGTAATCAACGGTTCAGGCAAGTTTCTTTGTACTTAACTCTAATAAGAGTGTTTTATTCAAGCTTATGGTTAATCATTGCTGATTGCCACGAAAATTATACTCTATACATCTTGCATGTATAAGTCAGATATGAAAGGCTGATCACCTTCATTACCAGTTGGTTCAGAAATGTTTGTTCATGTTTAAAACTTGTTCAGTAAAAAGTTTGTTCGTGCTAGTTCTCAATTATATTGATGAATTATAGCCAGCTTATTATTCATACTCTTCAATCATGATATATCGTTATATTGTTGAACATAAACTTGCTGGGCAACTTTCATGCTCATCCTTGCTATATTATGATAAAACATTGCAGATAAGGCGAATGCGTTCGGATACAGGAAAAGGTTAAGGCCAAGTTCAGCTTGGGATAAAATATGCGGCTATTTTGTAATAGTATAGTTTGATAAATGTGTTATATGTTAGAAAGTTTATGAAATGTGTATTAAGTTAAGATTACTCGACCTTGGGGATTATTTGTAAGTTTAATGTATAAACAATTTAATTTTATATCTTCCGCAAATAGTTATAAAAATAGTATACCGGATCCGCGGCGTTTTGGGGCCTGGATTCGGGGCTACTACTGTGACGCCCCCAAATCCGGGTCTCTTCCAACCCGACAAATGGTGCTACACGGTACTACCATTCATTCACACATTTCCTCAAATAGTCACAAGAGGACTAATATAACTCCATATATATATCAAAGTAATATTACATTACCCAGGTTCTTTGTAACCCTTTCATTTGTTCTTGTCATAATATCAATATATTACAGACATTCTTCCTATACTATTACATAAGTATGCTACGGGTTCTTCTTCGCCTTGCCTTTATCCTTGCCGGATCCTTCAGTCCGCTCGATCTTAGCTGTGTTCATATGGTTTAAGCAAGAGTGAGCATAGCTAGCTCAGCAAGTACTATAATTCTAATAAACAACATGCTTGAAACATAGAACTAATATATCTCCAGTAACTGAACAATAGTTACGAAGTACTATCGATGATTCAAAATAGCACTTCATTTCCTTCAAAACGTTTTTCCATCAATATTCAGTAGAATAACAATTATGGCTCAAGATTATGAGCATACATAAGTTCTTTTGAAAAGGACATCCCGACACTAAGTCCGTAAGTCCGGCATAGCTTACGAGCACTTCTGAGTGATCAGCTCATAGTACTCTATGTTGATCAACACTACATTCTTTAAACGTGTATACGTTTAATTGTGGCAACCTCACGTGCCTGTCGTTAAACGACAAAAACATTTGAACATGCGTGGTCTTCGATTGAAAACCGTACCAATATAACTCGGTAATTTACAAATCCTGCTTGACAAAATCATAATATAAGTCTAGCCGGAAGAATTGGCTTAAGACTTCATCATTCTAGATTTCATGTGAAAGAGAACATGAATTACAAAGCTTGTCCAGACTGAACTGGAACAAGGGTTAGAATACTTGCCTTTGGCGTCTGGTTACTGGTTAATACTCGTACACTTTAAGTCTCTATGATTCTACAATTCATAATCATACAACGTACCATATTAGTTCATAATTAACCAAGTATGCTTTCTATTATACCTTACCCTTCATCTCAATGTAATTCTAACTTAGTTTCATTATTAAGGGTTTCGGCTTTCATTACGTCATTCATATCCCGCTCGTCTTTGATTGATTATAAACATGCATTAGTGTATTACAAGCACCTTACAATGTCTTAATTATGTTGTGATTACATCACAATTCATTACTATTAAACCCTCTTTCATTCTATACTTGGAACCCTTCTTCTCTATCTTCCTCCTTGTTCTGGCACCGCGGCGCCACTAATTGGTCTGTGACTCACGCTGCGGCGCGAGTTAGCAGTGTGCCATCATTCGGCCTCGCGCTGCGGCGCGGCCAAGAAGGCTTAGAGTCGCGCCGCGGCGCGGACTCTGGTCCTCAGAAAATTTTGCAGTTTTTGAAAATTTTGCTAACTTCCCGGACGCATAACTTCTTCGTTTTAACTCCGAATTGGTCCGTTCAAAAGCCTACGGTTCAAAAATTTCATAATCTATGCGTTCATGCAAGAATTTTATCTATTTGAATTCATTTGCTAAAATTTGCCCAATTAGTCCATTTTAATGAAAACGATAAACGTTCGTGAACGTTCAACGCTCATTTCTTCGTTCTAAGTCAGGAATTCGGTTATTTTCGAGTCCGCAACTCTGTAATGACTATAATGACTTGTCTCCATTGAAAATCAACGTTTTTGACTTCCAACACAAAATATGACTTCTATTCCGAGACTTTCACGAATTCGACGTTAATCGTCTAATCGTGCAAAGTTCGTCAAATCAACCATACTAAGCGTTCTAAGTGGATTTTAACCAACATATCATCATTTCAAGTTATTTACTACACCAACTTATAATCAAAGTAGGTTTTGACTTATTACCATAAGTCATTGACTTTCTCAACTTATGAATTAGAAATCTTCATACTCATGACTTAACAACAATTTAAGTCCTCAATCAATGTTCTCATGTTATAAACAACATACTAACATCATATGACAAGTCCTTCATGATCCTAACAACTTATTAGGGTTCAAGTTGCTTATTCAACTTATTCGTCTTAAGTTCATTCCTTATAACTTAGTACATGTTATCCTCAAGCAATCCCCCTTCTCTACCAATCCTATCATAGAAAAGATATAGATAAAAGAAAATGAGTCTTACCCTTGAAGACTTCTATTTGCTTTGGAAACTATCAAAGGTTGAAGTGGCTTATAAGTGCTTTAAGTAACTTATTCTCTCTACCAAATAAGTAGCTTATATGCTTGAGAGGAAAATGTTGGATGATAACAAAACAACCAACAAAAATGAAATGAACTTGGTATTTATAGGCCACCAAAGCTTGGGGCAAAATGGACAATAATCAATCCCACCTCCTTACTATTCACAACTTAACCTTCAAGTCTTCTTGCTAGCCACTTCTTTTACTTGCTCACCACAACACTTGGTCATCACACTTAATCCTTGCCCATCAAGACTACCCACTTCCTCACTTGGTTTGACCCATGGGTCAAGGCTTCACCTTGGGCTTGGTTAATCAATCCAACTACTTTCCTATTGGGCTTGAGTTACAATAGATTGGACTTGTGATAATCATACACTTGGGCTTCTATCAATAAACTAGAAATCCCACAAGTCCATTACCTTAAATTCCATAACTTAACATACATATCCTACTTATAATTCTCGTATGCTATCTCGTATATTAATTCGAAATATACGATATCTCGTTCTTCGTACATAATAATACAATACGTCGTATTATACCTCCATTCCTTACTCCATATAATGTTTACACATTATACGATCACTACTTCATTCTTTTAACGCTTAATAATCCTAACTATCTCAAATTAGGTACGCATGCGAAATATTTCATTTTCCATACTTAGATTATTATTGCATAATCGATATCATCTCGATATTATAACATTACGTATTTCTCGGAAGTTCAAAAATAATTCCCGAGCAGAAATTGATGAATAGTGTTTTTTGGAAAATTTCTCAGAAAACTTTTATTTTCGTTTTAGAAATTCAAACGCTTTAATTCTCCCATACAGTTAAAATACTACGACGTTACGACGTTTCTAGGTTATAGAACGACATCCATCTTCTCAACACGTAATAACAATAAATAATATTATTTTATTCATTATTAAAAGAAATTACAAAATGTTCAATTTTCTGGGGCGTTACACTCTCTCCCCCTTATAAGGATTCTGTCCCCAGAATCTCGCTATATAAAAAAAAATTACACAAATAAATTCGGGTAATTCTTTTTCATCATTTCTTCTAACTCCCACGTTGCTTCTTCTGCATCGTGGTTCTTCCATATCACCTTTACTGAAACTATACTTTTGTTTCGCAGAACTTGTTCTTTCCTAACGACAATTTGAATTGGCGTTTCCTCATATGTTAAGTCCTTCTCGACATGAATAGGCTCGTATTCTATCACGTGCTTATAATCCGGCTTATAAGGACGCAATACCGAAACATGAAATACATTATGTATTCGTTCTAGGTCTGGAGGTAACGCTACCATGTAAGCTACCTCACCTACCCGTTTTAAAACCTCAAAAGGTCCTATAAATCTCGGACTTAACTTTCCTTTCTTCCCAAAACGTATCTTTCCTTTCCAGGGAGATACTTTTAGGAATACGTATGAACCCACTTCAAACTCTCGATTCTCTCTATGCAGATCTGTAAACCTCTTCTGTCTGTCCTGAGCTGCTAAGAGACGCATCTGAATCTTTTTAACAATATCCACTGTCTGTTGCACCAATTCTGGTCCCAACATTCGGCGTTCTCCTACCTCATCCCAATACAGTGGCGTTCTGCATTTCCTACCATACAAAGCTTCGTAAGGCGGCATACCTATGCTTGCATGATAACTATTATTATACGCAAACCCCACTAATGGTAGATGATCATCCCAACTACCCTTAAAATCCATAACGCATGCTCTCAGCATATCTTCTAATGTCTGAATTGTCCTCTCGCTTTGTCCATCCGTTTGTGGACGATACGCCGTACTCAGCTTCAACTGCGTTCCCAACTGCTCTTGCAGACTTCTCCAAAAGTTCGACGTGAATCGTGGATCACGATCTGACACAATCGATACTGGCACTCCATGTCTAGAGATTATTTCCTTAATATAAAGTCTAGCTAACTGGTCTATGTTATACTTAACCCTAATTGGTAAAAAGTGAGCTGATTTCGTCAATCGGTCCACTATTACCCAAATTGCATCATACCCCTTATGAGTAGTCGGAAGTCCCACCACAAAATCCATTGTGATATTCTCCCACTTCCACTCCGGAATCTCTAATGACTGTAACAAGCCACTAGGTCGTTGATGTTCAGCCTTAACTCTCTGACAAGTTAAGCACTTACTAACGTACTCAGCAATCTCTCTCTTCATGTTCGGCCACCAGAAACTCTGTCGAAGGTCTTGATACATCTTAGTGCTACCAGGATGAATCGAAAACCTTGAACCATGAGCCTCGTGTAAAACCTGCTCCTTTAATTCCGTCTCATCTGGAACCCAAATTCTTCCGTCAAATCTCAATAATCCCTCGTTATCAAGACTATATTTAGTATCTTTTTCATTGGTCAGCCGTTCCTTCATCCGGTCACACTCATCAGTTTTGAGTTGCACCTCCTTAACTCTCTCTACGATGGTTGGTTGCATCTCCATTGCAAACAACATTGGTCCTTCTTCTTCACTGGGCAGCTTCACCTCTAACTCCATCCTAGCCATCTCTGTTATTAACTCAGTTTGAGCTGTTAACAAAGACAACTTTTCCCGACCCTTTCTACTTAAGGCATCGGCAACTACATTGGCTTTTCCAGGGTGATACAGGATTTCACAGTCGTAATCCTTTATCAACTCCAGCCATCTTCTCTGCCTCATATTCAACTCCTTCTGTGTGAAGATATATTTTAAACTCTTATGGTCCGTGTATATCTCACATTTTTCTCCATAAAGATAATGTCTCCATATCTTTAGAGCAAAAACTACTGCGGCTAGTTCTAGATCATGAGTAGGGTAAACTTTCTCATAATCCTTCAACTGCCTAGATGCATACGCAATGACCTTGCCATGCTGCATGAGCACGCAACCAAGTCCTCTATGCGAAGCATCACTATAAACTACAAAATTTCCTGTGTCATCGGGTAATGACAACACAGGTGCCTCACTCAACCTCTTCTTTAGTTCTTGGAAACTGTTCTCATACTTGTCAGTCCAAGCGTATTTCACCGTCTTTCTCGTCAAATTAGTCAACGGAGTAGCTATCTTTGAAAAATCCTGGATAAATCTCCGATAGTAACCCGCTAACCCTAGGAAACTCCGCACCTCCGTCGGCGTTTTCGGTTGTTCCCAATTCATCACGGCTTCTACCTTCGCTGGATCCACTGAAATCCCCTCATGGTCAATGACATGACCTAAAAATTGAACCTTCTCTAACCAAAATTCACACTTTGTGAATTTCGCATACAACTTCTCCTTCCTTAATGTCTCCAACACTAATCTAAGGTGTTCAACATGATCTTCTGGCATCTTAGAATAGACTAGAATATCATCTATAAACACTACGACGAACTTGTCCAAATATTGTTTGAACACTCTGTTCATCATATCCATGAATGTAGCTGGTGCATTTGTCAACCCAAATGACATTACTAAAAACTCGTAATGACCATAACGAGTCCTGAATGCTGTCTTTGGCACGTCCTCTGTCCTAACCTTCAACTGATGATACCCCGTTTGTAATTCTATTTTAGAAAAATAATTAGCCCCTTTCAGCTGATCAAAGAGATCATCGATCCTGGGCAATGGGTATTTATTCTTTATCGTTAACTTGTTCAACTCTCTTTAGTCGATACAAAGTCTTAATGATCCATCCTTCTTCTTGACAAACAGTACTGATGCTCCCCACGGTGACACACTCTGCTGAATGTACTTCCTATCCAACAGTTCTTGTAACTGCACCATCAACTCCTTCATCTCTACTGGCGCCATACGGTACGGTGCCCTGGAAACTGGTGCCGCTCCTGGCACAATGTCTATCACAAATTCTATCTCCCTATCCGGTGGAAGACCAGGTAATTCACTCGGAAATACATCGGCGAATTCCCTCACTATAGGTATTTGTTCCATGGTTGCTACCACTCTTTCGGTATCAACAACATGGCACAGATATCCTACGCATCCCTTCCTCAGTAATTTTCTAGTTTGTGTCATGGTTAGACAACACGAACGTTCCGGCAATCTATTCCCATAAAATACTACCCGAGGTTGTTCTAACGTCTTAATGTTCACACACTTCTTTTGACAATCTATTATTGCCCCATGGTTTACTAACCAATCCATTCCAAGAATTACATCGAATTCTTCTAACTTTATTGGTAATAAATCTACCGATAATTTACAACCCCGTATATCTATACAACAACTCCTATGAACATCTTCAATAGGAATTATATCTTCATTTGCTACCTTAATATTTACAGGTATAGGTAACTTTTCGGGAAGTAGTCCCAATTGTCTAGCAAAACCGCATGCTATAAATGAACAGGTAGCACCCGAATCAAACAGCACGTACGCATTGATATCGTTGATCGGGATAATACCTGCAACGACGTCCCCTGATGCAACCGCATCCTGGACTGTCATGTTAAAGGTACGACCCATCGGCCTACCCTGCTGAGCTGGAACCCCAATAGCTGACTTACAACTATTAGTGCCCCGATTCCCGTCCGTCCCCTTCTTCGGGCAGTTCTTTGCCATGTGGTCGGTTGATCCACACACAAAGCATCCATGATTCTTTTTCGGACTCGGACAATTTGGCGTAATGTGCCCCTCCTGTCCGCAGTTGTAACAGACGGCCTTCCCCTTGAGACAGACTCCTAAATGAGTCTTTCCATAGGTCTTGCAGGCCTCCATTCTTCTCTTTGGGTCTCCTTGCTTCACTCCGGTGTTCCCAGAGTTAATTACCTTCCTCTTTTGACCCTTGCCACTCCCACTGGCTCCCTCAATCTTGACTCTTCCGTCAACTTTCCCCTTATTCCTCTTTTCCTTATGGTATTGGCTCAACGCCTCACTACCACCTTCGGCGATTATCGCCTTCTCTAAAATGATCCCAAAAGAAGTACTTTGGAATACGGATATACGGTTATAGAGCCAGGGTTTCAAGCCCTGCTCGAACCGTCGCGCCTTCCTCACCTCGGTATCCACTTGGTGTGGAGCGAACCTAGCCAGTTCATTGAACTTGGCAGCGTATTGGGGAACCGTCATTTCCCCTTATTTCAGTTCTAAAAACCGCATCTCCATCCTTCCCTGCATGCTCGTGGGAAAGTAGTTCTCGAAGAATATCTCCTTGAATCTATCCCACGTTAAAGTCGTTATCCCAACCCTAGCCTGATTGGCTTCCCACCAAAAATTGGCCTCTCCCTTCATCATATAGGTTGCAAAGGCAACCTTCTGGGCCTCATCAACATTTGCAATTACAAATGCCTTCTCTATCTCCTTAACCCACGTTTAGGCTTCGATTGGGTCCGTAGTTCCTTTGAACTCCGGCGGACCTACACTCTTAAAATCCTTAAAGGTAGTAGCTCGTGCTACTCCTGGATTTACGGGGATATTAGCCCCTGTTTTATTAAAGGCGGCTGTTAATAAATTAACAAACTCCTGCATCGCGTTAACCGGACCTCCCTCCGGTTGATTTAAGTTCGCACCTTGATTACGTTGCACTCTTCTCGGCGGCATTTTGCCTGATACAATAAACACATTGCGTTATTATTTCTTTCTTTATTAGCTATCATTAATATAAAACAATAACTCCAAACATTCATAACTCATTGCTTTCCATAAAACGATCTTTATATACATTCTTTGTAGTATAATACTACATCGGTTACATACTCAGCCTAAGCTGAATACATTACTTTCTCGCTATCAATTTCCAAAAATTGGGATTTACAAAAAACTACCCTTTACTATACAAAAAGGGTTTTACATCACTACTACTTACAAAATATCTACAAACTACTCTAACCACCACTAAACTACATCTGCCTCAAGGCATTATTGAAATCTGCCTTGGCCAGACCGGCAATGATATCACGGCTAATAGTATGCCGCGTTTGCCCCACCTCCACCGGATATCCAGCTACCTGCTGCTGAAAATCCGTGTGAGAACTCCTATAGATATAGGACATCCTCCCTATTTTCTGCACTTTTGTCTTGAGCTCCTCCTTAAGCTCCAAGACCTCGTGCTTTAAATCCTGGACTTTGTCCTTAGCTAAAATCCTCTCGTCATGCTCCTGCTCCCACATGGACTCGACATCAGTCTTGTCCTCTATAAGCATTTGAAGCTCTGCCTTCAGCTCCTTAACCTCCTGACAGTAATGGATATTTCTATCCAACACTGACATAAACAGAGACATCATCGACCCCCCAGGAGCTATCTCTGCTGCTATAGCCACTGGGTTAAAGGAGACTGTCTCTACCTCCTCCTCTATCATCCCGTCAAATACTGACATGTAGTCAGCTTCTTCTGAGTCTTCAGACTCAATGATTACTACTTCTGGCTCTGCTGCTATAGGGTTCGGTACAACCTCTACTTGGTTCACCGACTCTTCACTTATGGTCTGTTAATAAACAAACATCCTGTTTACTCCTGACATCTACATAAAACAAATGAGTTGATTAGTACACGTCAGTAGAATAATAAACATACATATCATAATCATAATGCATTTTTATAAGGTTATTTTCTTCTTGTATTTCTTTGATTCTTCCTAAGGTTATGGCTTAAGGTTTTAATTCCCCCCTTAAGTTTTATAACCTCTTGCTCTGATACCAACCTGTGACGCCCCCAAATCCGGGTCTCTTCCAACCCGACAAATGGTGCTACACGGTACTACCATTCATTCACACATTTCCTCAAATAGTCACAAGAGGACTAATATAACTCCATATATATATCAAAGTAATATTACATTACCCAGGTTCTTTGTAACCCTTTCATTTGTTCTTGTCATAATATCAATATATTACAGACATTCTTCCTATACTATTACATAAGTATGCTACGGGTTCTTCTTCGCCTTGCCTTTATCCTTGCCGGATCCTTCAGTCCGCTCGATCTTAGCTGTGTTCATATGGTTTAAGCAAGAGTGAGCATAGCTAGCTCAGCAAGTACTATAATTCTAATAAACAACATGCTTGAAACATAGAACTAATATATCTCCAGTAACTGAACAATAGTTACGAAGTACTATCGATGATTCAAAATAGCACTTCATTTCCTTCAAAACGTTTTTCCATCAATATTCAGTAGAATAACAATTATGGCTCAAGATTATGAGCATACATAAGTTCTTTTGAAAAGGACATCCCGACACTAAGTCCGTAAGTCCGGCATAGCTTACGAGCACTTCTGAGTGATCAGCTCATAGTACTCTATGTTGATCAACACTACATTCTTTAAACGTGTATACGTTTAATTGTGGCAACCTCACGTGCCTGTCGTTAAACGACAAAAACATTTGAACATGCGTGGTCTTCGATTGAAAACCGTACCAATATAACTCGGTAATTTACAAATCCTGCTTGACAAAATCATAATATAAGTCTAGCCGGAAGAATTGGCTTAAGACTTCATCATTCTGGATTTCATGTGAAAGAGAACATGAATTACAAAGCTTGTCCAGACTGAACTGGAACAAGAGTTAGAATACTTGCCTTTGGCGTCTGCTTACTGGTTAATAATCGTACACTTTAAGTCTCTATGATTCTACAATTCATAATCATACAACGTACCATATTAGTTCATAATTAACTAAGTATGCTTTCTATTATACCTTACCCTTCATCTCAATGTAATTCTAACTTAGTTTCATTATTAAGGGTTTCGGCTTTCATTACGTCATTCATATCCCGCTCGTCTTTGATTGATTATAAACATGCATTAGTGTATTACAAGCACCTTACAATGTCTTAATTATGTTGTGATTACATCACAATTCATTACTATTAATCCCTCTTTCATTCTATACTTGGAACCCTTCTTCTCTATCTTCTTCCTTGTTCTGGCGCCGCGGCGCCACTAATTGGTCTGTGACTCGCGCTGCGGCGCGAGTTAGCAGTGTGCCATCATCCGGCCTCGTGCTGCGGTGCGGCCAAGAAGGCTTAGAGTCGCGCCGCGGCGCGGACTCTGGTCCTCAGAAAATTTTGCAGTTTTTGAAAATTTTGCTAACTTCCCGGACGCATAACTTCTTCGTTTTAACTCCGAATTGGTCCGTTCAAAAGCCTACGGTTCACAAATTTCATAATCTATGCGTTCATGCAAGAATTTTATCTATTTGACTTCATTTACTAAAATTTGACCTATTAGTCCATTTTAACGAAAACGATAAACGTTCGTGAACGTTCAACGCTCATTTCTTCGTTCTAAGTCGGAATTCGGTCATTTTCGAGTCCGCAACTCTGTAATGACTATAATGACTTGTCTCCATTGAAAATCAACGTTTTTGACTTCCAACACAAAATATGACTTCTATTCCGAGACTTTCACGAATTCGACGTTAATCGTCTAATCGTGCAAAGTTCGTCAAATCAACCATACTAAGCGTTCTAAGTGGATTTTAACCAACATATCATCATTTCAAGTTATTTACTACACCAACTTATAATCAAAGTAGGTTTTGACTTATTTCTATAAGTCATTGACTTTCTAAACTTATGAATTAGAAATCTTCATACTCATGACTTAACAACAATTTAAGTCCTTCAATCAATGTTCTCATGTTATAAACAACATACTAACATCATATGACAAGTCATTCATGATCCTAACAACTTATTAGGGTTCAAGTTGCTTATTCAACTTATTCGTCTTAAGTTCATTCCTTATAACTTATTACATGTTATCCTCAAGCAATCCCCCTTCTCTACCAATCCTATCATAGAAAAGATATAGATAAAAGAAAATGAGTCTTACCCTTGAAGACTTCTATTTGCTTTGGAAACTATCAAAGGTTGAAGTGTCTTATAAGTGCTTTAAGTAACTTATTCTCTCTACCAAATAAGTAGCTTATATGCTTGAGAGGAAAGTGTTGGATGATAACAAAACAACCAACAAAAATGAAATGAACTTGGTATTTATAGGCCACCAAAGCTTGGGGCAAAATGGACAATAATCAATCCCACCTCCTTACTATTCACAACTTAACCTTCAAGTCTTCTTGCTAGCCACTTCTTTTACTTGCTCACCACAACACTTGGTCATCACACTTAATCATTGCCCATCAAGACTACCCACTTCCTCACTTGGTTTGACCCATGGGTCAAGGCTTCACCTTGGGCTTGGTTAATCAATCCAACTACTTTCCTATTGGGCTTGAGTTACAATAGATTGGACTTGTGATAATCATACACTTGGGCTTCTATCAATAAACTAGAAATCCCACAAGTCCATTACCTTAAATTCCATAACTTAACATACATATCCTACTTATAATTCTCGTATGCTATCTCGTATATTAATTCGAAATATACGATATCTCGTTCTTCGTACATAATAATACAATACGTCGTATTATACCTCCATTCCTTACTCCATATAATGTTTACACATTATACGATCACTACTTCATTCTTTTAACGCTTAATAATCCTAACTATCTCAAATTAGGTACGCATGCGAAATATTTCATTTTCCATACTTAGATTATTATTGCATAATCGATATCATCTCGATATTATAACATTACGTATTTCTCGGAAGTTCAAAAATAATTCCCGAGCAGAAATTGATGAATAGTGTTTTTCGGAAAATTTCTCAGAAAACTTTTATTTTCGTTTTAGAAATTCAAACGCTTTAATTCTCCCATAGAGTTAAAATACTACGACGTTACGACGTTTCTAGGTTATAGAACGACATCCATCTTCTCAACACGTAATAACAATAAATAATATTATTTTATTCATTATTAAAAGAAATTACAAAATGTTCAATTTTCTGGGGCGTTACAACTACAACTGGTGGCCAAAGGCTACTCTCAAGAAGAAGGCATTGACTACGATGAAATATTTGCACCTGTTGCCAGACTAGAAACCATCAGAATATTCCTTGCCTTTGCTCATATGAAGTTCAAAGTATTTCAGATGGATGTCAAAAGTGCATTCCTAAATGGTGAACTTCAAGAAGAAGTATATGTAGAGAAACCTCCAGGTTTCATCAATCCATCTCTTTCCAATTATATCTATAGATTAGACAAAGCCTTATATGGTCTTAAACAAGCACCTTGAGCATGGTATGAAACATTAACTAACTTTCTTGTTAAAAATGGGTTCACTAGAGGTAGAGTAGATACCACATTATTTCTTAGAAAGCATAAAGGCAAAGTCTTATTAGTTCAAATATATGTTGATGACATTATTTTTGGATCTACTGATGAAAAGTTATGCAAGAGATTTTCCAAGCTTATGCAGAGCAAGTTTGAAATGAGCATGATTGGTGAGCTGAATTTCTTCCTTGAACTACAAGTAAAGCAGACTAATGAAGGAATCTTCATAAACCAAGCCAAGTACATAAAAGACTTACTTAAAAAATATGGCATGGAATCAGCTTCTCCCATGAAAACTCCAATTGCTCCAACAACCAAGCTTGACAAAGATGAAAAAGGTAAAAGTATTGATATAACTCAATACAGAGATATGATAGGTTCTCTTCTATATCTTCTTGCCAGTAGACCAGACGTAATGTTTACAACATGCATATGTGCTAGATTTTAAGCTAATCCTAAGGAATCACTTAACTGCTCTGAAAAGGATTTTCAGGTACCTTAAAGGCACACCTCACTTGGGGCTTTGGTATCCTAAGGAGTCCCCATTTGAACTAATAGGATATACAGATGTTGACTTTGCAGGTTGCAAAATAGACAAAAAAATAGAAGTGGCACATATCAACTGCTAGGAAACAAACTTGTATCCTGGTTTAGCAAAAAGCAAAACTCAGTGTCTACTTCAACTGCAGAAGCTGGATACATTGCTGCTGGCAACTGTTGTGCTCAAATCCTCTAGATGAAAAATTAGCTAGTAGACTATGGGTTTGAATTCAAATCTATACCTGTTCACTATGATAACACAAGTGCCATAGCAATAACACATAATCTTGTCATGCATTCTAGGACTAAACATATAGAAATAAGGTGTCATTTCATTAGGGATCATGTGCAAAATGGAACCATATCTTTACAATACATCCCTACTGAAAATCAACTTGTTGATGTCTTTACAAAGCCTTTAGACGAATCCAAGTTTAACAAATTAATAAGTGAGCTAGGCATGCTTAATTTACTACCATGAAATCTATGCTCTAGTTTGTGCTAACCATGCAGATATAAAGGCTATGTTCGAAATCATAGACATGATGAAAGGAAGTCCACAATTGTAGAGCTGTGGCAACATTAAATACAACGATCGTAGTGCGGACTCAACGATCGTAGTACAGACTCAATGATGTCAGAACAAAGGAGCATCATGTGATGACAAAAGTTCAACAAATCTAAACAATCTCTTTGTCAAGCGCCTCAGGAACTAACCTAAACCTTGATGCACCCTATGAGGTTAGCCCTTCCCGAGCTACCTTAAACCGAGAAGAATGCTAAGTCAAAAGTTCATCACAAGGATCTAGAAAGACTCAACGATTGAAGTTCAGACACGACAATTACAGAGCAGACTCGACGATCATAAAAGCTACCTCAATGATCGTAGTCTTTCCAAAGGAAATATCAGCTCAGGAGGAGATAATGGGAAAATTAGTATTTTCTCATAAGTTAAAATTGTAGAGCCAAGCATCACTTGACACATGTGTGACGCCCCAAAAATAGGTCCAATCCATCCAACCTATTCTGAGTCGCCAAATACATGGTATAGAAAATAACAACAACTTTATTACTACAATTGTCATGCAAAATACAACCACACATATACTGTGAGTTTTAATACCAACTGTGACTCATGTCCCAACTATGGACAGCACCTCACAGTGATACCTTACATAAAGGTACAATCTAGAACTGTTTAAGAAATTAAAATCTTTAGGAAGTGCTCAAGGAAACCTTCGTACATAGGAGGCCATGAATTTAAGTTATGATAGATATCATATGTCCAGAGAATTATCCTTGGTTGATCCAATAGACCCCCAAAAAAAACGAAAAGATTACTATCATGTTCATTCTAATGGTGAGTCTTTTCTTGACATATAACTATCTCCACCGTCTGCGATTGAACATTATGTTTTACCCCAACTCCAAGATCATATCGGTAGTGCTCGTAGATATACTCAGTTAGTGGATGTACAAAACCCTTTCTTATGATAACACGAGATTGTATGTCATTAGACATCTTGTATGATAGTGGCAAAACACCCTTCCAAAGTTGGGTTCACCTCACCCTATTGTTGTTCACCAAATTAATTATTAAGTGACGTATAATATATGACACACACATCTTAGATCCTCAATACAATTATATATTGTATGTCATGCCGTTTTATAATGTGCTGAGAAACTTTGATAGTTCTGGACCACCACATTATTCCCCTGTTATCTCCGCTCGACCCAGCTGCACTTTTATTACCTGAAAGGAATTGTGAAGCAAAAGGGGTGAGCACAACTAGCCCAGTAAAGAATATCATAACTAAAGATAATTAAATTATCAATAGCCTTCATCAGTAATAAATCAGAGATTTAGAACATATGGTAGATGATAAAACTTTTTAACCATAGTTGCAGCGGAACGAGCAATCCATTAGAATAGTCAAATAGACCATAAAGTCTATTATGTTTTCCATGTTAAAAGTCCACCAACAATGCTTGAACCCTGTAACATTAATCAACAGATCCTGTTCACAGTCATGTGAATAACTCATAATCATAATTGTAGTTCTAATTTTCTCTTCTCATCCAAGACGAAGATAATTTTCATCACATGTCTTTACCTGAAACATCAAAGATCATGGTTATACCAAATCACAGTTCCTGTTTATAATCATACTAATAAGTTCATCCTTTCACTAGGGGCCAAAGATATTCATTAACAGTTCATCTTTGCACTACATGCCAAAGATATTCAACAACAAGTCATCTTTGCACTACGGGCCAAAGATATTCAACAACAGGTCATCTTTACACTACAGGCCAAAGATATTCATATCTCAAATAAATATATAATAATTTCAGAATTTATATAAACAATAATTATAACCATGTTGATCAATTCACCTTTGCACTTAAGCTAAAAATATTCAATTATAAATTCAATGGTCATGATCATACCAGTCAACAATTCATCTTTGCACTACTGGCTAAAGAGAACCCATAGTCACGATCATACCAATAATCTACCCATCTTTACACTTAAGTCAAAGAGAAATTTTATCACCGGGATTATAAAAATGTTATATAGATAATAAAAACAATACGATCAACAACTGCATTTAATTTAAAGAGTAAGCTTCATAAATCAATAATTTCATAACACCCTAATCCAAATGTTATAAATCACTTAATAATCTCATAATCTAATATTATTAATACTACCACAATATTTTAATCATTTGTTAAACTTATAAACAATTTATTTTAATTGTTTACACCTTACTAATTAATACATTTAATCATACTAAAATGCCAAACTCATAAGATTTCATCACCAATAACCAATAACCTCATCAAAAATCTGCATATACCATACCATATATAGGATTCCCAAGCCATAAAATCCTATTTTCCAATTTTGTTACTTCACATAACATATTTAATTCATTTACTCATAACTAGTCCATTTTCATAAAAAATACTAAATCAGTTCCAAAAATATTTCTTTTCTGGGATTTAGTAGAATATAGTCCCATATTGAACATATATTTTTCTCAAAATTTTTAAAATTCATTTACTATTTTTCAAATGGCCAAAATTGCAGAATATTTAGACATTTATCATAAATTGTACGTTTGTCCAAAAATTCCGAAATTTGCAGAGTATACTTCTGTTATATACATGTATTCCCAAAACAAAATTCACCAATTTTGGAGTTAACCACAAGGAGTTATAAGGGTTTACTTTTAAAATAGTCTTTTCTCATAAAATCCATAACTCCTAATCTATAAATCCAAAAATCACCATTTTTGGACACAATCAAGGAAACTCATCAAATATCATTTCAAATTTTCCAAGAATTTTTGAAGGTCTGAAAAATTACGAAACATGATAAACATAATAATCGATAAAATCCCTTACCTCAAAAGAGCAGTATTTCTGACCGGAATGTAAAGCCGAAGGAACCTTGCACTGAATAGCAACTCTCAAAGTATGTAAGAACTCACAAAATACACTTGATAATATAGAGAGAGAGAAAGAGAGAAAGCTTATGTTTCTGGTGTGATTTTCAATTCTAACTTAGCCCTCTTTTTATAGAAAAATATTAGCACGCCGAAGCAGACTTGACCTGCTACCTGATGGCTTTACCTGTTACTATTGCCATCCACCACATTTGAATTAGAATTTCAGCACATTTGTTCACCAACCACAAGTGAGGCCCACTAAATTCTAGAAATTTCTACCCAAATTATTTATAAACCTAATTTACGAATCAGTCACCTCTTACAATTCATAACAAAGCATGCGTTCATTTTTAACGGTTCAAAATTTGTGGACATATACTCAACTTATATATGTATAACATATCCAAAAATAACAACGATCCAACGGTCAGATTAAATATTATAACTCACGCAATATATTGTAAAAATACTGATTTGATTTTTAATACCTCCATTCCGACAAAAATACTGATAAAACACTTCAACATTAATTCTTTCATTTATAACCACATAAATAAATCTATCATTTATATCCACATCAAATAAATACTTATTTATCATATAAATCAATAATTAATTATTCACAAATAATATTACAGAATCAAAATTATGACAATCAGGCCGTTCCCAGGAAAGAGGGGTCTTTCCAATAAGGATTTCTCCTTATTGGTGCGCAATTCGGTGACCAAACCTCTCTTTGACAGAACTTTCTAGACATTGCTAATAATGCTATCTAATAATATTATCCAAATAATATAAATTATTGATCTGATAATGGGAAATACTGTACAGTGACAATTATTGAAATAACAATAATATAAAATATCAACGCATCAATTATTGAACCAATAAAATAAAATATTGAACAATAATTACTGTAACAATTATTGAGTAGTGCCTTCTTACATAAGAATCAATAATTCAAAAATACTGTCCAATACCGTGTTCTACTGTGCAACCACGCGTATTACTGTATTTTAATCACCAGGTATTCCAACAGTGTTAATGGTAACAACTACGCCATTATTTATAAAAACTCAAACTTGTCAGTTTTCTTCATCCGATAATTATTCTTTTATGGGGCCAACAAATGGCTGCGCCGTCATACGAATATTCCCCGACCACAAGAATATTCCACGACCAAACGAATATTCCCCGACAGAAATGAATATTTTATAACTACTTGCCTATTTTGAAAATTTTCATATATCACCCTTAACTTTAACTTTTTTTTTTATCAATTTAACCATTTACTAAATAATAATTATAAGAAAAATTGAATAATTTATTTCATAAAATTCGGGGTCTTACAATCTCCCTTCCTTATGAAATTTCATCCCCGAAATTTACGTACCTCGTATTTCAAAGAGTTGAGAATACCTTGCTTTCATTTTAGATTCCATATTCTCTGTCCTCATGATTTCTCCAATGCTCATCTCCTGTATTTCAGATATCATTCTAGAATACAGTTTCAAAACAAAGGTTAATTGACATATCACAATTTGTCAACTTAAGTAAGAAAATTTAGCTTAGGTAGTGAAGCTAGGACACACACTAGTGAAGGATATTACTCATCACACTCTTCCTAGTTCTAATCTCGGATCTCTGCCAGAGATCATATCCCTAAGCTCTGATACAAACTATGACACCCCCAAAATAGGTCCAATCCATCCAACCTATTCTGAGTCGCCAAATACATGGTACAGAAAATAACAACAACATTATTACTACAATTGTCGTGCAAAATACAACAACACATATACTGTGAGTTTTAATACCAACTATGACTCATGTCCCAACTATGGACAGCACCTCACAATGATACCTTACATAAAGGTATAATCTAGAACTGTTTTAGAAATTAAAATCTTTGGGAAGTGCTCAAGGAAACCTTCGTACATAGGAGGCTATGAATCTAAGTTATGATAGATATCATATGTCCAGAGAATTATCCTTGGTTGATCCAATAGACCCCAAAGAAAAATGAGAAGATTACTATCATGTTCCTTCTAATGGTTAGTCTTCTCTTGACATATAACTATCTCCACCGTCTGTGATTGAACATTATGTTTCAACCCAACTCCAAAATCATATAGGTAGTGCTCGTAGATATACTCAGCAAGTGGATGTGCACAACCCTTTCTTATGATAAAACGAGATTGTATATCATTAGACATCTTGTATGATAGTGGCAAAAAACCCTTCCAAAGTTGGGTTCACCTCACACTATTGTTGTTCACAAAAATCAATTATTAAGTGACGTATAATATACGACACACACATCTTAGGTCCTCAATATAATTATATATTGTATGTCATGCCATTTTATAATGTGCTGAGAAACTTTGATAGTTTCGGACCACTACACTATTCCCCTGTTATCCCCATTCGACCCAGCTACACTTTTATTACCTGAAAGGAATTGTGAAGCAAAAGGGGTGAACACAACTAGCCCAATAAAGAATATCATAACTAAAGATAATTAAATTATCAATAGCCTTTATCAGTAATAAATCAGAGATTTAGAACATATGGTAGATGATAAAACTTTTCAACCATAGTTACAGCGGAACGAGCAATCCATTAGAAGAGTAAAATAGACCATAAAGTCTATTATGTTCTCCATGTTAAAGGTCCACCAACAATGCTTGAACCCTGTAACATTAATCAACAGATCCTGTTCACAGTCATGTGAATAACTCATAATCATAATTGTAGTTCTAATTTTCTCTTCTCATCCAAGACGAATATAATTTTCATCACATGTCTTTACCTGAAATATCAAAGATCATGGTTATACCAAATCACATTTTCTGTTTATAATCATACTAATAAGTTCATCTTTGCACTACAGGCCAAAGATATTCATTAACAGTTCATCTTTGTACTACATGCCAAAGATGTTCAACAACAGGTCATCTTTGCACTACGTGTCAAAGATATTCAAAAACAGGTCATCTTTGTACTACACGCCAAAAATATTCAACAACAGGTCATCTTTGCACTACAGGCCAAAGATATTCATATCTCAAAGAAATATATAATTATTTCAGAATTTATATAAACAATAATTATAACCATTTTAATCAATTCACCTTTGCACTCAAACTAAAAATATTCAATTGTAAATTCAATGATCATGATTATACCAGTTAACAATTCATCTTTGCACTACTGACCAAAGAGAACCCATAGTCATGATCATACCAGTAATCTACTCATCTTTACACTTAAGTCAAAGAGAAAATTTCATCACCGGGATTATAAAAATGTTATATAGATAATAAAAACAATACGATTAACAACTATAATTAATTTCAAGAGTAAGATTCATAAATCAATGATTTAATAACACCCTAATCCAAATGTTATAAATCACTTAATAATCTCATAATCTAATATTATTAATACTACCACAATATTTTAATCATTTCTTAAACTTATAAATAATTTATTTTAATTGTTTACACCTTACTAATTAATACATTTAATCATATTAAAATGCCAAACTCATAAGATTTCATCACCAATAACCAACAACCTCATCAAAAATCTGCATATATCATATATAGGATTCCCAAGCCATAAAATCCTATTTTTCAATTTTGTTAATTCACATAAAATATTTAATTCATTACTCATAATTAGTCCATTTTTATGAAAAATACCAAATCAGTTCCAAAAATATTTCTTTTCTGGGATTTAGCAGAACACAGTCCCATATTTAACATATATTTTTTTCAGAATTTTTAAAATTCATTCACTATTTTCCACATGGCCAAAACTGCCGAATATTTAGACATTTATCATAAATTCTACATTTGTCCAAAAATTCCGAAATTTACAGAGTATACTTCTGTTATATACATGTACTCCCAATAAAAATTTCACCAATTTTGGAGTTAACCACAAGGAGTTATAAGTGTTTACTTTTAAAATAGTCTTTTCTCATAAAATCCATAACTCCTAATCTATACATCCAAAAATCGCCATTTTTGGACATAATCAAGGAAACTCATCAAATTATCATTTCAAATTTTTTCAGAATTTTTGAAGGTCCGAAAAATTACGAAACATGATAAACATAATAATCATTAAAATCCCTTAGCTCAAAAGAGCAGTATTTCTGACCGGAATATAAAGCCGAATGAACCTTGCACTGAATAACAACTCTCAAAGTATCTAAATACTCACAAAATACGCTTGATAATATAGAGAGAGAAAGAGAGAAAGCTTATGTTTCTAGTGTGATTTTCAATTCTAACTTTGCCCTCTATTTATAAGAAAATGTTAGCATGCCGAAGCAAACTTGACCTGCTACTTGATGGCTTTACCTGCTACTATTGCCACCCACCACATTTGAATTAGAATTTTAGCACATTTCTTTACCAACCACAAGTGGGGCCCACTAAATTCTAGAATTTTCCACCCAAATCATTTATAAACCTAATTTTCGAATCAATCACCTCTTACAATTCATAACAAATCATACGTTCATTTTTAACGGTTCAAAATTTGTGGACATATACTTAACTTATATATGTATAACATATCCAAAAATCATATTGATCCAACGGTCGTATTAAAAATTATAACTCACGCAATATATCGTAAAAATACTGATTTGATTTTTAATACCTCCATTCCGACAAAAATACTGATAAAACACCTTAACATTAATTCCTTCATTTATAACCACATAAATTAATCCATCATTTATATCTATATCAAATAAATATTTCCTTATCATATAAATTAATAATTAATTATTCATAAATAATATTACAGAATCACAATTATGACAACCAGACCATTCCCAGGAAAGATGAGGCTTTCCAATAAGGATTTCTCCTTAGGGGCGCGCAATTAGGTGACCAAACCTCTCTTTGAAAGAACTTTTTAGACATTGCCAATAATGCTATCTAATAATATTATCCAAATAATATAAATTATTGATCTGATAATGGGAAATACTATGCAGTGACAATTATTGAAACAACAATAATATAAAATATCAACGCAGCAATTATTGAACCAATAAAATAAAATATTGAACAGTAATTACTGTAAAAATTATTGAGTAGTGCCTTCTTACGTAAAAATCAATAATTCAAAAATACTGTCCAATACCGTGTTCTACTGTGCAACCACGCGTATTACTGTATTTTAATCACCAGGTATTCCAACAGTGTTAATGGTAACAACTACGCCATTATTTATAAAAACTCAAACTTGTCATTTTCTTCATCTGATAATTATTCTTTTATGGGGCCAACAAATGGCTGCGCCGTCATACGAATATTCTCCGACAATAAGAATATTTCAAGACCAAACGAATATTCCCCGACAGAAATGAATATTTTATAACCACTTACGTATTTTGAAAAATTTTATATATCACCCTTAACTTTAATTTTTTTTATCAATTTAACCATTTACTAAATAATAATTATAATAAAAATTGAATAATTTATTTCATATAATTCGGGGTCTTACATATGTCTCTCTAATCAGATCGTGTGGAGGGAAGTTACAAGAATAGTTTAAAAAAAACCTTTTTTGAAAGCTCAAAAGTTCAAAAAGCTCATATCTCCCTCTCTCTCCAACAGCAGAAACCCTAGCTTTCAAAATCGCAAAATCATCCTCAGTACAAAGAAATCAATGGCAGCCTCAAATGTCATCTCTAGTTACAAACTCTGTTTCAATGAGTTCAAGATAGCTGATCCCAAGTTTCTCAAAACTCTATCTCTGATAAAGAAAGCTGGTCTTGAAGAGGCTTTGGGTACGAGCACGATAATCTACCCTAAGCTGATAAAAGAATTCTACAAAAATGGTGTGTTCGAGAACGACGTCATCACTACAAGGGTCGATGAATTTGAAATCAAGCTCAAGGCTGAGGATATAAATCTAGCCCTAGGCTTCAAATTGAAAGGGTTTTCGTTCATAGATGGCATCGATTTCCATGAAGGACTTAAGAGAATGCACCATAAAAACTTCCCCACTGTTAAAGGGTACAAGAAGAAAGAGTTCCCTCAGAGGTACGAATTTCTGACAGACATTGTTGGAAAATGCATATGTTGTAAAGCTCCGACCATGACTCTGTAAATGAAGTGTAGCTTAAGCTCATGACATCCATCAGTTGTGGGATACTGCTTAACTATGGAGCCCTACTACTCGAACGGATTGGGAAGTGGATTCTTAGCTCGAAGAAGTCAAAGAGCTCTAGAAAGATGCTATACAGACGATTCATAAGTATTATCCTATAGTTTACCTTGGGAGATAAGTTAGGGGATAATGAAGGAGAGTCCATCAATTCGAATAGATGAATGACCCAGCAACTTTTTGAAAATTGGAAAAGGAATCCAGCAGAAAATGTACGAATGATGTCTGAGTCCAGTGGTAGGACTGGTGATGCAAAATAGTCAGGGATTCCAGGGAACATGTCTATTGTTAAGGAAACTGAAGAAGATGAAGAAGAAACCAATAAGGAGGAACCAATTGCTTTAGTCAGAAAAAGCAAAGGAAAAAGAAAGATGAAGGCTCAAATGGCAAGAAGAACCCCAGCGGTCAACCACTGATATACCACAAGAGCTTTCTGACATTGAAACTTTGAGGATATTGAGAAGGAAAGAACAGCTAGTTGAGGCAGATGAAGACAGAGCTACCATCTCTCAGCTGCTAAAGAAGAATAAAACAGTCACAAGTCCAAGAGGCCATCTATCTCCTCGATTGTAGAGTCTCTACCGATCATAGAGACCTGACTAAACGCCTCTCCCAAAGAGGTTGCTGCAAAAGATACTCTGGCTGATCAACAGTTCAGAGTTGAAGCTGAAGGAAGTGTTGAGGCTGTGGCTCAGCCTAAAAAGTCATGAAGAAAACTTGTCAAGAAATACATTCTTGTCAATGAAAAGGCTTTAAAAGAGGAAGATAAAAGGATAGCTGCAGAAAAGAGGCTATCCGAAGTAAGTAAAAAAAACATAGCTCAAATTGAGGGGGAGCTACCTGAAATTCTCACTCTAGATAATGTTTCAGCTGAGGGGGAGCTGCATGAAATACAGATGGATGATCATATTGAGGGGGAGCCTCATGATATCCTTATAGGAGAAGAGGCTGCTCCTGAAGAAAATGTGAATACACCGGAGCAAGAAAGTCACAATGAAGTGATTAATGTAGTGGAATCCTCGAAAGAAGATAGAGAAGAAAAAGAAGAAGATGATGACATCGAAATCATAGATATGGGCTATGATGGGTATAAGAGAGACAACTACAATCAGTTGTTCTCCTATCTAACCATGATGCCTTTTCATAGAGCTCAAATTCTCAACTGCTGGGATCACATGTTCTAGAGCTTCAAAGCATATCTAGCAATATTAGTACTAGTTCATGGATTTCAAGGTAACATCAACTTTGCCAAAAAGCTGATCACAAATAACCCTTCTTCAAAGAATGAGCATGAGGTGCTATCTATCCCAATCCTTTTCAGAGTTAATCACTATCCACCATCATTTTTCAATCAATTTTATGAATTCCCAAGCTGGTTGGAAGTGATCCTAAATCCACTAAATCAATTCCCAGTTGCAGAATCCCAAAATTCTATAGCTGATGACCCAAATATGCCCAACTTCATTTTAATCCCATTTCCTCTCATCTCTACGATTACTGACTTAAGTCCAATCGTAGAGTCACACACCCAAATCATAAAGCCACCTACTCAAGAAGCCCAAACACAAGCCCCTCCACCAAATATTCCATCCTCATCCTCCAATAAATGTTGACCTTGATCTTGCTCTTTACACCCTGCAAAATCAATTCAAAAGAGCCCCTCCTCCAAACAATTTGCAACTCTTTGAACTCATATCAGATCTTCCACCCAAAGCAGAACTGTCTGAAGCATCCCAAAAAGTGACTAAGGACATATAGGAAGAACTTGAAGTTCACTCAGACCTTGTTCAACTGAGGCTGACTCATCTCATTAATGCTGCCAACTCCCTCCCAAGCATCCTAAGCTCTGAGCTCACAAAGAAGCTTCAGGAGATCATAAAGGAGATGATTCAGAGCATAAATGTATGTGATCAAATTCATTTTCAAGCTGCTAAAAGACACAGGGATGCTATTTTGACCCTACAGACTACTCGGGAGTCCCAAAACAATCTTATGATTGAAAGTCTCACGAATTTACGAACTACAGTGAAAGAATTTCAAGAATTCTCCATGGGCCAAATGAAGTAGACTGATAATGTCCCGGCCATCCTCCAACGAAGGGAAGCTCGCTCTGATTCTCTCATTAAAGAGAACCATGAAGACATTGCTCAATCCCAAAGTCAGCTCAACGAGCTTGTTCAAGGCATGACTCACTTATCTGAAGACATTCGAGCCCTTGATGCTGACATAAATGGGGAGAATAAAGGGAAGAGGCAAAGGCACTTTCTCTACTCAATCATCAAGGAGTCCTACAAGGCAGTCTCACCATTAGACTCCACGATCTGGCCATCACACTCAACAATCTGATCAGGATCCAATTATCATGGCTCAATCATTAAGGAGTCAAGGGCCTTCTCCCAGCTCACACGAGGTGACCACCACAGGCCTAAGAATGCCAATTGGAGATCCTGCATTCATGAATAGGCACGATCATAATGAAAGACTAAGTCAAAGAGAGCTGGAAGAAATAACACGGAGAGATGAATCTAGCAGGAGAAGAAGAGCTGAGGAATATGCAAATCCTCCGAGAAACAAAAGGCAAAAGAAATAGAGATAAGTTGAAACTCAATTCTTATTGATGTAACTAAGTTTAAATGTAATATCTATCCTTAAACATCAATAAATTCATGCTTATTCTCTAGAAATTTCTGATGCTCACTGAAATATTAAGTTATATTTACTTTGCTGCAACTGCATATAGAATTTGATAATCATGACAACAAATCTCCTTGGTTATGTCAACATCAAATAGGGGGAGAGTGTTGGAAGAGTACATATTTTGATTTGATGTTTAAAGTAAATGCTCATGATTATATGTGAAGTCCTTCAGGGAATATATGTACAAGGACTTAGTGATATATCAAAATTGTTAGGTTGATATAAGCTTTTAATGTTTATCATTCTGTAAATGAATGTATAGATAAAGAGATCAAAGATGTTAGGTTGATCTATATCTTGAAATGTAATAGATAGGCTTCAAACAGAATTGTTGTCTATTGAGCTGACTAAGAGTTTACAGAAGCCAAGGCAAATCATAGAGCATCAAGGATCGTATTATGACTGCCTTGAAGGGCCTCTCTAGAGATCATAGAGTGGTCCAGATGTTTGCCAAAGCCAACTCAGAGAACGTAGTGTGCTATCAGAAACATAGAGTCTACAAGACAAACAAGTGAAGATCGTATTGTGTCAGTCCTTAAGAGAAATCGTAGTGTTCTCATTTGCTTGCATCAAGCACCAAGGTGGCAATACACCACGATCAGTATCATAAAGTATCATCTGGTTGTGTCAGAAGCAGTGGGCCTTGACGATTTGTTCAAAGATAAAATCTTATCAAATGTGGAATGGGTTACAAACGTTAAAGTAATCACCAGTCCTAATGGCATAAAAAATATCCTTAGTATGCAACAAAGATACGTATTGAAGAAGCTAAGGAAAGGACCATGGGTCAGAGGAAAACACCTTTTTAGGTGTTAGGTGAGAAAGCAGTCTGCTATGTCAGTGGGCCAGAATGCAATTCAGAAGATATGCAGAAAAGTCTCCATCAAAGTTCAGAAATGACAAACACATTAAATGCTCTAACAAATGGATTCAACGGACAGATTTCAAGGATCACATATATACAAGACATCTGCAGATGATTCAACTAAGCAAGCATTGAACAAAAAAAAGAAGAACACTCAATGCTCAACTCTAAGATCTAAGAAAAAGAGAAAGCTTGCTCAGCTACTCAGTTCTTTCGAACAAGAGCTTAACGACAACAGAGTAGCACCAATCAAGAACTCAACAATATCCAAACAAGTGAAGTAAGAAGTTCCAAGTCAGAAGGACTTGAAGAGTTCTAATGTGAACTGTGAAGAACTAAGTCTGCTGGACTTGAAGAGTTCAAGAGTGAATTAAGAAGTTCCTAGACTGTAGGTCTAGAAGGAATCTGTGAGATTTAGAAAGTGTAAAAGATATCCTTAGTAGATTTCCTACTCGAGGAATAGAAGAGTGGACTAGGAGCTTTAAGTGCTCTAAACCACTTAAAACTGATGTGTCTATTGCATTCTTGCTACAACTGCTATAACTGCTTCACTCTTATTAACTCACTATATCAAAAAAGGGAGATCAAACAAATCTTAATTCTGCTGTGTTTAAATCATTATCAAAACTAACATAGTAAAACGAAAAGAATTTTAAATATTTATTCAACCCCCCTTCTAGATAACTATTGTGCCTCTAGGAACTAACAGTATGGATTCATCATAAATGATGATGATGAGGTATGCATCATAGAAGATGATGATCCAGTTACATACGATGAGGTAAGATTTATAGACACTCAGAGAAATGGATTGAAGCAAACTTCTCAAAAATGGAACCTTCGTTTTGATGAGATAGTCAAAAGAATTTGATTTTATCAAAAACAAGACTGAACCTAGTGTGTACAAAAGGGTAAAAGGGTGAACCATGACTTTCCTAATATTATATGTTGATATACTATAGATAAGGAATGACATACCAATGCTACTATCAGTAAAGATAAAGTTCTCTAAGAATTCCTCCATGAATGATTTGGGAAGAGTATCTAAATTAGGGATACAAATCTATATAGATAGATTTAAAAGGATACTCGGCTTAACCCAAGGAACATATATTCATTTGATGCTAAAGCTATTTTAGCATGACAAACTCCAAGAGATGTCTCATGTTGATGAGCCTTAGAGTGTATCTCTCTTAATACTTTTGATAGACTCCCAAAAGAGAGATCACATGATTAACTATCATGTATGCAATGAAATTTATGAGACCTAATGTTGATCATTTATATTCTAGAGAAGATCATTGTAAGATAGTGAAAAACATCTTAAAGTACTTAACCAACATTAAGGATGTGATCAAAATTATTGTGGGTCTGAATTAAAAATAGAGAGCTTGACAGACTCATGTTTTTTAGACAGACTAAGACGACAACAAATCCACTTTAGGGTAAGTGTTACCTTGAACGGTGGTGCAGTGAATTGGAAAAGTTTCAAATAACAAAGAGTTGCTGGTTTAGTGATGAAGACAAAGTATATAGCTGGAAATGAAGCTGCAAGTTGATTATTTGGATGAAAAGTTCATTACAAAAATATGAATAATTCCTAAGTCTCATCTTGGATCTAAACATATAGTTGTGGCACTTTCATTTGATTAAAGGAATCATTGAATGATGGAAAATCACTATAGAGATAGTGGACTCTCAAGAACAACATTACATATCCATTTACTGAAATTTATCTAACAGCAGGATGATTGTCACTTAGAGAGTAAGGGTATGAGATACCATGACGATTGACTTTAGTGCAAGTGGGAGATTGAAAGTAGTATGCACAAAAACTAATCATGTTGATGATAAAGCATATACTTTATAACAATCTTATTCACTTATTAATAAAAGTATTCATTTACTAAAGGCTTTAATTTATCTACATTGTGTTGTTCTAATAATATGTGATAAAATCATAGTTTTAAGTAATGCTTTTAGAATCATGATGAGATCATGCTAATGAGATCTGCATCCGTTAGATAACTTGAAAACTAAAATTTTTCCAATCGATGGATTACTAAAAAAAGGATTAGTGAATCCGGATAGATTGGTACATACGTTGCTTACTCTTTGGATGATGATGATTGATTTCATGGTCATTTATATGGAGACACTAAAGCAAGTATGTAGGTGATTATTAGAGAATAAGTTCACTGAACGTGGCTCGCTAAAGAATACCTAATGGAGTTTTACTTCCTTGTTAATATAAATTCCTGTAGTGATAGTAGTACAAGTGATCCTTGGACTTGAGATCATCATAGTATCTTGTGTATGCTTGGGTATAATCAGTTGTGCAAGGAGGTAATGTCCTATATGATTCGATAAATGATAACTCAGTAGTCCTTGGCCAAGGCAGAATAAAATTAAAAAGGTGTTTCTAGTTTACATTATTTGGAGTTGTGCATTTATGAATCGAAATAGATATAATTAAATAAAATAAGACTTGACCGTAATTCCATGTCTTTTATTTAATTGGGACATTATATGGTGGAAGAATTGAATTATAAGGTAACTATTTACTCAAAGGTTCTTTTATGATTAATTTTGAAATCTATATTTTCTGAAAAGTCTTTAATCGCTAGGGAGACTTATCCTTATTGTAGAATAAATAAATTTATTTATTTAAATAAGATTATAATTATTCTAATTGATCTATTCACAACCGGTTTATTATGGAGAACCTAAAGGGTCACACTTCAAAAGGAAGAATAATTATTTAAGAAGTTAATGACATAATCGTAATAATATGTTAAGTGTATTTAATTTAATCTATGGTGATATAATAAATTAAATAGCTTAATATTTAATATTTAATATTTTGAAAATATTAAATATTAATTAATAAGAGGTGTCTTATTAATATTATTACAATTATTATTTTTTTAATTTCTAAAGGAGTTTAGGAATTAATTTAATATAAGTACTCTCATTTATTCCTAATATGATTGGAGGCAAATTAATTAAAAGAGTTTAATTAATTATCCCTAATAAGATTAGGGAGCCTATTTGATTAAAGGAGTTTAATTAATTAATTAATTAATCTACGATTCTGATGTAGATTTTCTTGGACTTTATCGTAGTGTGTCTTGTTGAATGTTGCTCATTGACTGATTGAGACAACACTATGATCCTGAAGAGTGTTTATTGGATCTTCAATGTATAACAACTCTTCCTTCACTTGTGCAGTGCTTCAACACTTATGTTTGCCTCGACTGAACTCAGGAACTAATAGCTTGACTCTTTGTTCTGGTGTCTTCAGAATGGCAAGAAACGTCATATTTTTGGCATTCCTAGCTCGCTTTCTCCTTTTGATCTCCAGTTCACTTATCATCAATGGGAAGACCCATGCTTAATCACTTTCACCTTGTTCTTCAAAAGCTGACCAGTATCTCTGTGTAAACTGCATCAGTTCCTACTTTATTTGGAAAACACTACGATCCTGGTTGGCCCCAAGATCATTGTCTTCCGTTCTCTTGACAGCTTACTGCACTGGCTGACTATCCTTAGCAAGTTAGTCATACTGAAATCTTTTTCTGATCGACTTGTGGAAGACTTCATCTTGAATGGCTTCATAAATCAATCTGGATGCTGATTGGGTTGGTGCTTAGATCTTCTATTAGCTTGCAAGCCATTCATTGAGTGCTCTCTGGTTTCCTTAAGGTGGAATATATCTTTGCAACTAGTACCAGAGGCTTCATCCTTTGGATATTCTGGGAGTGCTCATTTGTTGAGAATCGTGTTTACTCTATGATTCTGCATTGGCATTGTGAGAACTTTTGTTGAAGCCTTAGTTCCGCACTCTATGATTTTTCTTGGGTTCTGCGGACTACTATGACTCCGAGATCAGTTCTTGACACTCTACAATTTCTGTCTTTAAGCTTGTTGTCTTCGTCTGATCTGGCTCGACTACAATTTCTGCCCTTGTTATAATCAGTAGACTTTACGACTTCAAGTGTGGTCTACGATTCTTGACTTGGCTTTGGCAGATGCTCGGTTGGCTCTTAGACAGGCTGTCTGTATAATTCTAAATATTACTTCCTTAACAGTCTACGGCTTTAAGGAAGTTCTTCTTGACACACTACAATCCATCCTCATCTCTCCTGGAAGTCTATGAACTCCGAGATCTACTATCTTGCAGACTACAATTCCGACTTGATAATTCTCGAGCTTTCTTTGACTCTCCCGGTTGACTACAATTTCTGGTGCAGTGATCGTCGATCAGACATGCCTATCTATTGCATTATAAGACCAACCTAACAAGCTTGATCTTTCTATATTTATAGACCTTGTACATCATTTCTTTTAAGGACTTTACGAAGCTTTTTTTCTTATGTAGGATCAACCTAATAAATTTGATCAATTCATTCTAAGTCCTTGTACATATGTTCCTATTAACTACAAATGACTTTACAACTTTTCTAAATTCAAGCATACGTGCATACTCATTCATTTATATCATAATCAAATCATATATAAATAAGAATAATATTCTCATGTATATTCCTAACAATCTCCCCCTATTTGATTATGACAAAACAATTAGTGCATATGCATGAGATGAATGAATCTTATATATAGTGAATAACTGTATTTCTAAAACAGATAAGTATGAATTTCATTGATGATAAAATGAACTTCCATATACTATGACACTCTACATCCTGGATCCAGAACATACCTAAATGGATAGAGATGTACCTTTTTGGCTCCATATGTGTCTCCAAGGTGTCTGTTGATCAGCTACTAATCTGCTTGATCTTTTTGGTCTTACTCTCCCTGGGATGGTGACTTCATTTCTTTTCTTTGCTCCCCCCTCAGATCCATGCTTTTCTTCTTTGTCTGGCTCCCCCTTAGACTCTATGTTCATGGGATCAAAGGAATACCAACTGGTGACTCTAACAGTCGGGAGGTGCCTAACATCTTCCCTCTGCTTAATCAAGCCCCCGGACCCTAACGAATTTCAGTTTTCCAGACCAGTTAAATAGTGCAAAACCAATAGGTATTTGTGCAAACCTTTTCTCGGTTGAGTTGGTGCAACCATTTAAAAATACCAATTGGTGACTCTAATAGTTAAATCGTCGGATATACATGTCGAACTTTTCAAACTTGTTTTTTCAAACAAATCTCACCTTAAAATGAGAACACCAAAAGATAAGAACAAATTAAAAGGACAAATAAAAATTCTGACGTCGATAGGTGGTGACTCTGCTGAGGACTCCAGTAAGAGGACTTAAGCCGCTATTCAAGATTTTCAAAAAAAAATTATTTGCTTATATGCGAATACTGCATTTTCATTGAATGGATGTATACTAATGCTTTACTTACTGCACTTTAGTGCTTCGCACCATATCTGCCTGTGATATTAGTGCTTCACACAGGTCATCATTTTTATACGGTGAGACACGATGTTTGTGAATGTATGTTGTGTGATTCCTCGATCAGGAGGCAAACCCGTCAATGTTTGATTACTGGACTAAAGGGAAACTAATTCCACGAGGCTCAGGAAAGGCACCACCCAGATTCTCTCCAATTGAAAGATCAGATTAACTTCCCATCTAGTAAATAGTGATGATCTGGGGACCTTCATGCCAAAAAGCCGCGATAGTAGCCTAAGATAGGTCAGTCTCTGATAAACCAAACGCGGAGGGAAGACTCTTCATACCTTCCGTTTTATATTACCTGTACTGTCAATTACTTGCAATTTCATTTCTATATTAATCTCAATGTAATGGAAAATATAAAGGAGTATGTAAATATGCATTCCTTTTTCATATCAAGACCTGTCATGCTATCCTGTCATCAAAACGACTAACATCCATTTTGCAAGAGAACATTAAAATACTCTTAAAAAACGGACACATTGCGTAACATTTCCCTATTTTCCCAGACTAATCTACGTAGTCTTTTTGTAGGGAAACAATTGGTCCCGTTACCCGTTTAAAGTCCAAGAAGGCACTAAGCCCACAGTAAGACACATATATAACTGCCCCACCTGATCCTACTTCTGTCTCTCGCGAGGAGTTTGAAGGATTGCGGAATCAAATAACAGAGTTGGCTGTTCTTCCGAATGAAATAAATAAATCAACTTAGAGTCCACAAATACCCATCTAAACTGAAGCCTCTACATAAGGAGGAATCCAGGGTCCGGACAGAGAAGTCCCAATGCTTGAGTCTCAGACTAAGAAGTCCAACAAAACCCCTGAAATAACCCATCTTAAAGAAGATCAAGACACAAGTGATATTCGGAAGAAGGTTTTACAAATGGAAGAGACCATTCGGTCCATCAATGGGATTAGAACACAGGACAACGTTTCCTATTCAGACCTTTCCAATGAGTTATTCAAAGATTATTATCACACTATTTCATAGAATGGTGTGGACTACTAAAATAACCATCTGGGCCGTCACTTTGTTCCCCGACTAATCCCAGCTATATTCTCATTTCCTGAAGAGAGCAATTAAAGCAAAGGGTGAGCTCAACTAGCCCAGTAAAGAATATTATGACTAAGATAATGCAGAATAAATTATCGTTAGCCTTCAACAAAGTTAAACTAATAGAATATAATAGACAACAAGTTTAACTACAGCGGAACAAATAATCCATTAGAAGAGTCAAGTAGAACATGATATCTACTGTCTTCTATGATTTAAAAGTTTATCATCAATTTTATCGCTGAGACTGAGCTCAATAAATAATTCACATCACTGAATTATCCATGCACTACGGGCCAAGAATATTCATTATTATCACCAATGGTCAAGATCGTGCCAACAACTGTCCATCAACGCTGTGTCAACCCAATTTTCCATAAGTTATTAAAATAAGAATTTAATAATTAAAATTCTTATTATGAGGTGTATATATTTTGAATTATGTGATTTGGTGTGAAGAAAATTATATATTCATATGTTGGAGAATGTGAGATTTAATAGTGTAATTAAACTATTAAATAAATTAAATAATATTAGTTAATTGAATTAAGTTGAAATTATGTTATGAGATAATACAATTTTAATTGTTATGCCTTATGGGCAATGAAAATTATTATGAGTTAAGTTTTATAAATAGTGTGAATAATTTACTTAATTAAAATAGTGAATTAATATAAGTATAATTGATTTAATAAAGTTAGAAGGTAATATATTGCATGAAAATGTAAATGTTAGTATAATGCGAGTAAAATATTTATTAAGTACATTAAATATTTCTGTTGGAAACTTTATGGAATAAAATAAATATTTATGGTATTAAATAAATATTTGATGAAAATTGTTATGGGATAGTTTATTTAGGTGTAATAAAATGGATGAGATTTATACGTATTTTATTACGCGAATATAATGGTGATATTCTAATTTAATTAAATAATTAAATTAGAGGAGTGAGAATTTGTTAAATAATGTTATGATTATAATGGTTGAATAGAAATTATAATTTTACTTGATAAGGTTAATTTTATTTTTTAAGTAATTAAAGGTACATAATCTAGTTTATATTTCTAGTTTATGTGTTCTTGAGTTTCATTTAAAATTGGGGTTTTGGTTAATAAATTTGTGGGTTATAATATTATATATGTCATTAGATTTTATAATTTCATAATGGTCATCTAAAAACGATTTTTCAGAAATCAAATTCATGTATTTATGCTAAAGAAGAGGAATTTGGGTTTTGATGGTAATGTGTGTTTTGGTGAACTTTAAGACTAAAAGTGGTGATGAATTTGTGATAGAAACTTTAAATTGATGGATGATTATTGTTCTCCTCTATAAAACGAAAACAACGCAACTTGAACGGATCAAATTGGTTAAGAAATGAATTCGTCATGAATGAATACACTTAGCATGTTAAAAATATGAAAAATTAGTATAAACCAAGTGCTACATCGACTAAATTAAGAACTTTACCCCTTTTTTAAACCTATAAATAGAAGGTCTTGGCCCTATGTTTCATTCACCAACAATAAGGCCTCGAATTTTGAGAAAGACTTTATTGTGGGAGGACTTTTTATAAAGATTTCTTTAGTTAAATCTTGGTTGAGTACGTATTCAGTTTGTGGAACTCGTATTTTTGGGTATATTTCTTATTTAATTTTTGGTAATGTTATTATTTTAAATATTATATTTAGTTTTTTAGTTAAAGTTTGAATTTTGGAAGTTTATTTTGTTTTGTTAGTAAACTAGTTAGTTTACTATGTTTATTTTAACTTGGAATTGATTATGTAAATGAGTTCTAATGATTGTAATTAGAGATATGGAGCAAAGACCTTAGACGAGTCTGATTATGTTAAATAAGACTTATTTGTAAAGAAAGCTGGGTAGGAACGAGTCGAGGTGAGTTTTAGATGCCAAAATTAGAAGTCTGAAAAACTAGTGGACTGCTAATCCAAAAATGAAAGTTCGGAGTTAGCTAGATTGTTTAGAAAATTCTGGACTTTTTGTATGTTATATTACATTGAATAAGCTTTCCATAAAATCCAGAATGGACTAATTTTGACTTCGGAGCAAAGAGTTATGACCGTTCAAAGTAGTCGCGTCAAAACAGTCTAACCAACTCGGGGCAGTCACCTTGAACGAATTTTCCGGAATTCTGTGTTTTGAATTTGGAAATGATCAAAGAATGAAAGTTGAAGCCTCGGAAGTTAGCTTCACGTGGTCTCAAGAATTCCTCAAAAATGTTTTGAAACGAATTAGTTATGACTGATTTAGCATGAGGGTAAAATTGGAAAAAAATTAAAGACTGCTATGAACGTCAATTTTTGGCACGCTGTTTAGACTACTTAACAAACCCGAAATGAGAGGTTAGTATTTAGTCTTGTATGCCATGAAAATATACTAAAAATGCCTTATGATTGGATAAGTAGATTGCAATCTATTAAGCCGCGAAGTGGGTGTCAAAGGTGAGGGGCTGCTGCCTTGTGGCAGCAGCCTTGAGCTGTTCTGCGTACGATTTTTCCGCAATGCTTTTGGGTGATTTTGTGGCTATTTAACATGTAACAAAACACCGAGAGAGATGTATAGATATTATATAATGCTTATATATCGCGAAAAATCCCTTTAAATGTAAAGAAAATGATAGAAATGTAATGTAAACGTAAGTTTTAATAACTACGCGAGCGTAATTCGGAAAATGATATGTAAAATGTATATATAACATAATGAAATGCGCAAACCCGTTTGAAATTATATTGAACCTAGTAATGTAAAACGCAGGGGTTTTTAGAGTTTGAAACAAAGATTTTGAACATAGAATTATGTAATGACATATGTATGAATTTAAGCCATATGCGAAGTAAGAATGTTAATTATTCGCGAGAATAAATGCGAAGCTAAGTTACTAACAAAATAGAGCATTCTTATACATGATTATAATGTGGGTTAACACATGAATTATCGTAAAAGCATAAAAAATGTGTAAATTAAAGAAATGATGATGTGAACTATATTTAAGCAATAAAAGCTATTACTAAACCCCTATGGTTCCAGGTTTATAAATAGAGGCAATAAATATTTCAAAACGGGGGATATAAATAGTTTATGTTTTGATACGTAAAGTATTTACATAGTAAATCCATGAGAGAACCTTTTTGGGCGTAAAAAAGTTATAACGGACAAAAGTTTCTAAAGAAACATGGAATGGTTTTAACACAAGAACAAAATATTATAGTTAAATAAAATTAGTTTACATTGAGTACGTGAATTTTGTATGTGAAACTAATATGTACTTGTATGTATCCTCAATTTGTGTAGGATCATCACAGCGCAGATAAGTTATAAACATTAAACAACATCCAATGCTAGTTGTTCAGTTCTATTATGTTTGTGGATTAAATGTGATTATGTGGTGAGTTACATACCATGCTTTATGAATTGTTAAAGTCAAAATATGACTAAGTTAATTGGGTTATGGAACTAAATTAATTTATATGTGATATGCGATAGCACATGCATATTGTATAATGTAACTCAATAAATTAGAAATGTATAATGCATGAATTGTGTGCTATGTGAAACATGATAGAATGTTAAATTTGCTGGGCTATCGAGTTCAATCTTGCAAATAACCACTTTTGCAGGTTAAAAATTTAAGGTAAAGTTATGTGCTACTTGAAAGATATGAATCAGATGTGATACTTGAAGATTTATATACTTTGGTTGAGTTATTAATACTTGAACCATGTCTAAGGTTCCAAATAATGTATTAATGTTGGATTGTAATATCGTTTTGTGATGTAAAACCTTGTAGTATTAAAATGATTCTTAGACAGTTAGATGTAAAGGTTGAAAGTTTTGGGAACAAGAATAGTTTGTAATAGAAAATTTTAATTATTCCGCAAATTTTAATGGTTGTATTTGTAGACACTCAAAATTTTTTGCACACCTGTTATTGACATTCTAGGAAGGCATATTCATCTTTCAGAGATAACCATAGAAGATAGCTCACATCCATTCCGGATACTAGCAGAAGTTCAGTCTCAACCCCAGAACACACACTAGGGTATCTTTTCCAACTTCGGAGATAACCCCGAGTTCCGACCTTGGAGATAACCCCAAGGAATCCTATTGCAGTTTCGACGATAACTCCAGAAATGCTTGTTTCAAATGCATGCGATCAGCTTCAATTTTAGACTTCCTACCGAGGTACTCATACCTCAGACCCGGAGCTAACACCGGGTAGACAAGTACTCTTACAGATGACCTTGCGGCATTCAAACACTTGCAGTAGTCCAATCTCAGATGTAACCCTGAGCAACGTCTACTTTCAACTCAAACTGGAGATAACCTTGGTGAGTAGTCAAACGTCATCATGCAACCTCAACACCTGCGCATCGTCTCAACACTTCATACATACATACATACATACATACATACATACATACTATACATACATACATACATACATACATTGTCCTACAAGAACCAAGGAGTTCCAATTTTGAGTGACTATTATGCGTGGCAGCACACCGGATAGAATTTGAAGGTTGAAAACCATGGGCATGGTTCCCTCTTCCTAACTTCGTACAACCTCTAATCCATGTCATTGCATAAATCTCAACACAAGAGGTCCGAAGAAGGTCTTATATACCTCGTTCGGATGCTCGGATTTAAGTTCTACAAGTTCGAGCAGATATTACAGTAGACGAGTGCACGTACTTCGAGATAACAGTACACATAGAGCCCAGGGCACCCCGGGCAGTCGTAGGTTCATTTACGGCTGCCGCAGGTACACCTACGACTCCCCCCTCTATAAATAGAGGACTTGGGGTGGCCATTTAAGAAAAAAAGAGATGCAAGGAAGCCCCATCCAATTTTCTCTGTAAACACCCCATACTGAGTGTTTCCTCATTTTAAACACCTGTTAGCCCACATATAGTTATACATTTACCTGTAGGAGCTGAGTGTTTATCCATATAAAGTCATAGAACCCTGCATTGGCAGCCCACTGTAAGCCTTTTCACACTCTATAAAGCCATTCTCTTCATATTTGTACACACTATTCTACACATTCAGAGTCGTGTTGTGTGCGTATGCCCGCACTTCGGTCCGTGGTTTTCATTTTCTATATATATATATATATATATATACTTATATATGTATATATTTTTATATATGGACTAACATTATCGAGTTATGCCTCGATTAAGCCTAGACTTATGTCTGGAGCGTTTACTTGCTTATATATATATATATATATATATACACTTATATATATAACTGTTGTCAGACATATCTGATGAACCTGGATTTTATATCCGGAGTGTTTATTTTATATATATATATATATATATATATATATATATATATATATATATATATATATATAGAGTCCGGATCAGGTCCGGACTCCCGGATTTTATAAAATCCGGACCTTTTTTTTTTTTTTTTTTTTTTGCTTTTTTTTTTTTTAAAAAAATAAAAAAAAAAAAAAAAAAATTATGGAACTGAAATTTTTCCATAATACAGTGTTTTGGGCGTGATTTGGATGCCTATAACGAAATATGTCTGTACAGTCTGGGCAGACTGTACATACATTGGTTGGGGTAGGTGTTAAAAACACGCCCAAAACACTTTATTATGGAAAAATTTCAGTTCCATAAATTTTTTTTTTTTTTTTTTTAGTTGTTTCAAAAAAAAAAAAAGCAAAAAAAAAAAAAAAATTTTGGGTCCGTATTTTAGGACCAGTCCGGGCGTCCGGACTGGATCCTCATTCTATATATATATATATATATATATATATATATATATATATATATATATATATATATATATATATATATTTACATTTCTGTAAGGCCTGGAGTTTACTTCGAGTCCTTTTACTGCTTTATTTATATTTAGTCCCGCCTGGAGTTTACTTCGTGGCGGTTGATCACATTTACTACTTTATTTACTTTTCTGATCCCCCATGGAGTTGCTTCGTGGTGGTTGATCATGTCCATATATATATATATATACCACTTTTATATATTTATATTTCTGATCCCCCATGGAGTTGCTTCGTGGTGGTTGATCATGTCTGTATATATATTTACAGCTTATATATATATATATATATATATATATATATATATATATAAAACTGTTTACTGCTTTTCATATAAACTGTGGTATCATGTGAGCCTAGGAATCATGTGATCACAGATTCAGTCTACTGAATCAAATTCGGTTCCCGTGATGGACATTTTCTGCTGTAAGCAGCTTTTACATTATTTACAGTGTCAGAATTTTCTTGGATGGCTGTCATGTAATACCCCAAATTTTATGAAATGAAAGTATTCAATTTTCTAATGATTATTATTTTATGTCGTAAATGGTTAAATTGATAAAAGGTTAAAGTCAAGGGTGATATGTGAATTTTTTTGCAAAGTATGCAAGTTGTTATAAAATATTCATTTGTTTGGGGAATATTCTTTTTGTCGGGGAATATCCGTACGACGACACAGTCATTGGTGGACCCCCATAACAGAAGTTTTGTCGTAGTTAGAAAATGACAGAATTTTCTTTTTATAAAAATAACGGGGAAAGTGTTACCATTAAAACTGTTGAACTACCCGGTAGTAAAAGTACAGTAATACGCGTGTATGCATAGTAGAACATGATATTGATTATTGATGCTTACATGAAAAGTCACACAGTTATACTCAATTAATGCTACATTAATTGCTGCATCATATCTCTCATATTATTGATTCAATTATTGTCACAGTATCATCTGTATAATATGTTATATTATTAAATCAATAATTGAGACAGAAAAGTTATTCATATTCTTATTTGCAATATTGACAATGTCTAGAAGTTTTATCAATGAGAGGTTTGGTCACCTAATTGCGCGCCAATAAGGATAAATCCTTATCGGAAAACCCCTCTTTCTTGGGAACGATCTAGTTGTGAAATATTGTGAATTATAATATTAATGATGAATAAGTTCGTGTTGATTAAAGATGAAATTGATAGTTCCATTGTGTTGGAATTATTAGTGTTAGATAAAATCGACATTTATTTCGATAATAATTGATGTCTGGAGGTTATATTGACCAATCGGGTAATTAACCGGATAAATGAGTAATTAATTGCTATTGATTCATATGATTATAACTATTTGTTCACATGTGTGCACTATTGATTCACATTCATTTACTATTAGGGGAGTTGGTGCAAGATTGATAATACTTGCATGACTAAGTTAAAAATGGAGGTATAAATGGTGGTACTATACTGTAATTCGTATTTTCACATGTCTAGAAATATTGATTCAAATGATTTACTATTGATTCACTTGATTTACTCTTAGGGGAGATGTTGCAAGTTTGATAATACTTGCAAGACTAAATTAAAAATGAAGGAAAAGAGGAAGGTATTATACTGTAATATTTCGAGTCCCAAAACGTGCAATTATCGAAACTATATTTTCCTATAAATAGAAGCTCATTCTTCCTTCATTTCTCACCGATTCACTAAAGTTATAAAGCAATTATTATAGAGAGAAATTATAGAGAGAAAGAAGAAGAGAATTCTGCTACCTCACTATTCTAGTATCCAGTCTTTTTCTGAGGTAATGAATATTATTACTATTATAGTAAGTGATATTATTCTTTCATATTCATGAAGAGAGTTATTTTCTTTCAATACTCGTAAGGGTTTTTATTCCATTCTTTATTATTCTGTTAGAATATCCTGTCTATGCGGATTACGCATGACTTGGTTCCATTCTTTATTATTCTGTTGGAATAACATGTCTGTGCGGTCTATCGCATGCCTAATGAATTCTGTTGTTATTCCATTCTTTATTATTTTGTTAGAATATCCTATCTGTGCGAATTACGCATGACCTGGTTCCATTCTTTATTATTCTGTTGGGAATAACCTGTCTGTGCGGTCAATCGTATGTATGGTGAATTCTTCAGTTATTCCATTCTTTATTATTCTGTTGGAATAACTTGTCTATGTGGAATACCACATGCATTGTGAATGATCCTTTGCATTCATTCTTTATTAAATTATGGAAATGATCTGTCTACTTGGATTACCGCATGGCAGGTGAAAATCCATTTGCAGTTTCGTATATTCTATTATACTAATCTGGGATATCATTTCTTTTGTACTCGTCATGAAATATCATTTTCTTTTGTATTTTTTTGTTACGAGTTACTATTCACGAGTTACTATTCACCCAGTTACTATTCACTCTAGTACTATTCACTCGGGTATTTGGGGCACTTTTTGTGTCAGAGTACTATTCACGAGTTACTATTCATGGGTTACTATTTACCTTATTACTATTAACTCTAATATCATTCACTCGGGTATTTGGGGTACTTTTTATGTCGGGATACTATTCACAGGGTATTATTCCTGAAGTACTATTCACGGCGTACTATTACCCGAAAAATATATTTGTTTTCTGTCCAAATTATTTTTGATACATGAATATTATTCTTGAATTTTAATCCATAAAGTAGTATCATGTTGACAATTTGGATATTTTTAAACTCTGGATAAATTTAAAGTCTTTAATATTTATCCTTGATATTAATGCTTATATCATTGTCATCATCCTCATGCTTATATTGTGATGAAAGTCATCTTTGGCTTACGTGCATAGATGGACTATTGATTATTGGTTTTATAGTTGTATATCTTGGGCTTACGTGAAAAGATGGACAAGTGCATGACATGATCATGACCACTAGTGATACTAACGAATATCCTTGGCCGTAGTGCAAGGATAATTCGATGATGTGATTGGCAAGATCATGATCATAAGTTAACAGTTGAATGTCTTTGGCCGTAGTGCACTGATAGACAATTGATTGGTATGATCATGACCATTGGTTTTATAGTTGAACATATTTGGCCCGTAGTGCAAAGGTAGACAATTGATTGGTGTGATCATTGTTATTACATTTGAATATCTTTAGCCTTTGGGGTAAGGATATTGAGTAAACGTTCTATTAACCCTTTGTGGCAAGGAGGAATTGTCGATTTACATGATTATAAATATGAATTGTGGATTTAACTATAATCTTTGGTGGCTTAGGAGAAGACAGATGATGAGGGTGTTTTTTTTGTATAACAAAGAACTGTTGATGAGTATTACAGGAATGAAATATTAATGATGGACTTTTAATCTAGAAGAGATAGTAGACATTATGTTCTACTTGACTCTTCTAATGGATTTCTTATTTCGCTGCAATTAAACTTGATGTTTATTGTATTCTATCAGTTGTTATACTGTTGAAGGCTAAGGATAATTTATTCTGCATTATCTTAGTCATAATATTTCTTACTGGGCTAGTTGAGCTCACCCTTTTCTTTCACTGTTCTCTTCAGGAAATGAGAATATAGCTGGGATGAGTTGGGGAATGGAGTGATGGTCTGAGATGGTGGCTATAACAGTCCTAATATTTTTATAAAATAGTGTGTTAATAATTGTAATGAGAACTTCATTGAGAGTGGATATTGTCTAGAAGATAATATTCGTGTTTAAACTCTCAGCTATGTTTTGGTGTATTTTGCCCGATTGATGTATAATTAAGTTTGTATTTATATTTTATACCATGTTTTTGGCGACCCAAGATGTGTGATGTATGCCTGTTTTGGGGGCATCACAGTTGGAATCAAAGCTTAGGGATATGATCCCTGGCTGAGATGTGAGACTAGAATTAGGATGGGAGAGTCGAGTAATTCCTTCACTAGTATGACCCACCTAAGTTATTTGTTATTTAAATGGTCAGTCGGAATATATGGATAATATGTGGCATATCAATTAACCTTTGTTTTGAAGCTGTATTCTAGAATGATATCTAAAATACAGGAGATGAGAAATGGGAAAATCATGACAGAGAGAAAATAACCGGGAAGGTACAATCCGAAAAGAAAGCAAGGTATTTTCATCTCTTTGAACTACCAGGTACGTAAATTTCGAGGGCAAAATTTAATAAGGAGGGGAGATTGTGAGACCCCGAATTTTATGAAATGAAAGTATTCAATTTTCTTATGATTATTATTTTATTTCGTAAATGGTTAAATTGATAAAAGGTTAAAGTCAAGGGTGATATGTGAAATTTTTTGCAAAGTATGCAAGTTGTTATAAAATATTCGTTTGGTCGGGGAATATTTTTTTTATCGGGGAATATCCATACGGCGGCACAGTCATTGGTGGACCACACAACGAAAGTTTTGCCGTAGTTAGAAAATGACAGAATTTTCTTTTTATAAAAATAACTGCGAAAGTGTTACCATTAAAACTGTTGAGCTACCCGATAGTAAAAGTACAGTAATACGCGTGGTTGCATAGTAGCACACGGTATTGATTATTGATGCTTACGTGAAAAGTCACTCAGTTATACTCAATTATTGCTAGAGTAATTGCTGCATCATATCTCTCATATTATTGATTCAATTATTGTCACAGTATCATCTGTATAATATGTTATATTATTAAATCAATAATTGAGACGACAAAGTTATTCATATTATTATTTGCAATATTGACAATGTCTAGAAGTTTTATCAAAGAGAGGTTTGGTCACCTAATTGCGCGTCAATAAAGAGAAATCCTTATTGAAAACCCCTCTTTCTTGGGAACGATCTGGTTGTTAAATTTTGTGAATTATAATATTAATGATGAATAAGTTCGTGTTGATTAAAGATGAAATTGATAGTTCCATTGTGTTGGAATTATTTGTTTTAGTGAAAATCGACATTTATTTCGATAATAATTGATTTCTGTAGGTTATATTGACCAATCGATTAATTAACCAGATAAATGAGTAATTAATTGCTATTGATTCACATGATTATAACTATTTGTTCACATGTGTGTACAATTGATTTATATTCATTTACTATTAGGGGAGTTGGTGCAAGATTGATAATACTTGCATGACTAAGTTAAAAATAGAGGTATAAATGGAGGTATAAATGGAGGTATTATACTGTAATTCATATTTTCACATGTCTAGAACTATTGATTCACATGATTTACTATTGATTCACATGATTTACTATTAGGGGAGATGGTGCAAGTTTGATAATACTTGCAGGACTAAATTAAAAATGAAAGAAAAGAGGAAGGTATTATACTGTAATATTTGGAGCCCCAAAACGTGCAATTATCGAAACTTTATTTTCCTATAAATAGAAGCTCATTCTTCCTTCATTTCTCACTAATTCACTAAAGCTATAGAGCAATTATTATAGAGAGAAATTATAGAGAGAAAGAAGAAGAGAATTCTGCTACCTCACTATTTCAGTATCCAGTCTTCTTCTGAGGTAAGGGATATTATTATTATAGTAAGGAGTATTATTCTTTCGTATCCATGAAGAGAGTTATTTTCTTTCAATACTCGTAAGGGTTGTTATGCCATTTTTTATTATTCTGTTGGAATATCCTGTCTGTGCGGATTACGCATGACCTGATCCCGTTCTTTATTATTCTGTTGGAATAACCTGTTTGTGCGGTCTATCGCATGCCTAGTGAATTCTGTTGTTATTCCATTATTTATTATTCTGTTGGAATATCCTATCTATGAGGATTACGCATGACCTGGTTCCATTCTTTATTATTCTGTTGGGAATAACCTGTCTATGCGGTCTATCGCATGCAGGGTGAATTCTTCTGTTATTCCATTCTTTATTATTTTGTTGGAATAACCTGTCTACATGGATTACCGCATGTATGGTGAATGATCCTTTGTATTCATTCTTTATTAAATTATGGAAATGATCTGTCTACGTGGATTACCGCATGACGGGTGAAAATCCATTTGCAGTTTCATATATTCTATTATACTCAACTGGGATATCATTTCTTTTGTACTCGTTATGAAATATCATTTTCTTTGGTATTTTTCTGTTACAAGTTACTATTCACGGGTTACTATTCACCCGATTACTATTCACTCTAGTATTATTCATTCGGGTATTCGGGCACTTTTCGTATCGAAGTACTATTCACGAGTTACTATTCACAGGTTACTATTCACTCAAGTATCATTCACTCGGGTATTTGGGGTACTTTTCATGTCGGGGTACTATTCACAGGGTTCTATTCTCGAAGTACTATTTATGGGGTACTATTTACCCAAAAATTATATTTCTTTTCTGTCTAAATTATTTTTGATACATGAATATTATTCTTGAATTTTACTCCATAAAGCAGTATCATGTTGACAATTTGGATATTTTTAAACTCTGGATAAATTTAAAGTCTTTAATATTTATCCTTGATTTCGTTTGATTAATTCTTATATCATTGTCATCATCCCCATGCTTATATTGTGATGAAAGTCATCTTTGGCTTACGTGCATAGATGAACTGTTGATTATTGGTTTTATAGTTGTATATATTGGGCTTACGTGAAAAGATGGACATGTGTATGACATGATCATGACCACTATTAATACTAATGAATATCCTTGGCCGTAGTGCAGGGATAATTCAATGATTTGATTGGAAAGATCATGACCATTAGTTAACAGTTGAATGTCTTTGGTCGTGGTGCACTGACAGACAATAGATTGGTATGATCATGACCATTGGTTTTATAGTTGAATATCTTTGGCCCGTAGTGCTAAGGTAGACAACTGATTGGTATGATCATTGTTATTATATTTGAATATCTTTAGCCTTTGGGGTAAGGATATTGAGTAAACGTTCTATTAAGCCTTTGTGGCAATGAGGAACTGTCGATTTACATGATTATAAATATGAATTGTGGATTTAACTATAATCTTTGGTGGCTCAGGAGAAGACAGATGATGAGAGTTTTTTTTTGTATAACAAAGAACTGTTGATGAGTATTACAGGAATGAAATATTAATGATGGATTTTAAATCTAGAAGAGATAGTAGACATTATGTTCTACTTGACTTTTCTAATAGATTACTTATTCCGCTGCAGTTAAACTTGATGTTTATTATATTCTATTAGTTGTTATACTGTTGAAGGCTAAGGATAATTTATTCTGCATTATCTTAGTCATAATATTTCTTACTAGGCTAGTTGAGCTCAACCTTTTCTTTCACTGTTCTCTTCAGGAAATGATAATATAGCTGGGACGCCTCAGGGAACGGAGTGATGGTCTGAGATGGTGGCTATAGCTGTCCTCGCTATTTTTATAAAATAGTGTGATAATAATTGTAATGAGAACTTCATTCAGAGTAGATATTGTCTAGAAGGCAATATTCATGTTTAAACTCTCAGATATGTTTTGTCGTATTTTGCCCGACAGTAGTATAATTAAGTTAGTAATTGAATTTTATAACATATATTTGGCGACTCAAGATTGGTGATGTATACTTGTTTTGGAGGCATCACATGTCATGCCCATGAGGAGTTCGGCACTGCTGTATATTATTTTCTCTAAGATGCCTCGCATCTCAAAATAAAAGCAAACAAACGGAACATTTAATAATAAAATGGAAGTATGAAAAGGTCTCAATTCCTATTTAGCACAGGGTTTGAAAAACATCTTTTACAAAACTTCATTTCTATATCTTGCTTAAAACTGAATTTTTCTATAAAATTCAAACCCTTTGTATATACGTACGAACGAGGCGTCACACTACTTTCAAATAATTGCATATTGATTCACACACACACACACATTCATATAACAGTTTCTTAAAAAGTGGCGGTCACCGTGGCAACACGGATGTCGGGGGGTGCCTCACACCTTCCCCCTCCGCATAATCAAGCCCTCGGACCCAAATGAATCTCGGTTTCACAGACCCGTTTAGTAGTGTCATATCACTGGGTCAATGTGCAAACCTTTTTCGGTTGCATTCCATTTAAAAACACCAACTGGCGACTCTTAAAGTCAAATCATCGACATTACACATGTCAGACCTTTTTCACTTATTTTTTCAAATAAATCTGACCTAACAATGAGAACACCAAAGAACAAGTAACGAAAAAGGACAACTAAAAATCCTGACGTCGACAGGTGCTGACTCTGCTGGGGACTCCAGTAAGAGGGCGTAAGCCGCTATTATAATCTTTTCAAAACTGTTATATGCTTGTGTGTGAATGTTATATTTACATTTATGATGAATGTGTACGAATTCATTTTACTTACTGCACTGTAAATATCTATTTGTGATATTAGTGCTTCGCACTTGTAATCATTTTCATAAACGGTGAGAAACGTTGTATGTGGATGTATGTTGTGTGATTCCTCCACCAGGAGGCTATCCTGTCGGTGTTTGATTACTGGACTCGTAGGGAGACTAATTCCAACGAGGCTCAGGAAAGGCACCACCCAGATTCGCTCCAGTTGAAAGACCAGATTAACTTCCCGTCAAGTAGATTGCAATGATCTGGGGACCTTCATGCCAAAAAGCCGCGAGAGTAACCCTAAGATAGGTCAACTTCTGATAAACCAAACGCGGAGGAAAGTCTCTTCATGCTTTCCATTTTCAACTACTTGTAATTTTATTCCATGTGCATCTTTATGTAATGGAAAATATGAAGATTGTTTTTACATACACGTTATCAATTAACACCTATTTTTGCAGGACAATATTCCTAAAATAGGCACATTATGATAGCATTTACATTATCCCTAAGACTAAACTACATACGTTTTTTGTAGGAAAATCATTGGGCCTGTTATCCACTCAAAATCAAAAAAGGCCATGAGCCTACAGCCAATCATGTCTTCTTCTGACCAATCTAATCCTGTTTCTCGAGAAGAATTTGATGAATTGAGTAAAAAAATTACGGATTTGGTTGTTCTGCTAAAAAAATTGTATCATTCTACTCAGGTTACAAAGATAACTACACATTCAGAATCCTCTACACAAGGAGGAGCTCAAGGTTTGGAAAAAACAATTCCAGAACCTCAGTTGGATACGACCAACAAAGACCCTGAAGACACCCATCTCAAAGGAGATCCAGACACCGGTGATATCAGGAAGAAGGTCCTCCAAGTGGAGGAAACTATTAATGTTTTCAAAGGGATTGGAACACATGGAAGTGTCTCATATGCTGACCTTTGCATATTCCCTGGTGTTCATTATCCAGATAAATTTAAAATCCCTGATTTTGAAAAGTATGATGGATTAGGGGATCCTTATACACATTTTAAGGAATTCATTGGAGAACTTGGATCTTATGCGGAAAATGAGAATCTCATAATGTAGTTGTTCCAGAAGAGTCTGACTGGAGAAGTCCGTTCATGGTATAAAAGATTAGACAACTCAAAGATCCATAGCTGGGAAGAGCTAGCTCACGCCTTCCTCACTCAATACAGTTTTAAATCTCAGATGGCTCCTGACCGGTACCAGATTACCAAGGTCAAGAAATAGTATAATGAGTCTTTCAGAGAGTATGCTCAAAGGTTGAGGCGCCTGGCTGCTCAAGTTATTCCTTCCATGACAGATTCAGAAATGGTCATGACTTTCATAGACATATAGGAAGCTCTTTTCTATGAGAGAGTTTTAACTGGTATTGGCAAACCATTCTCTGAAATTATCAAGCATGGAGAGATGGCTGAGATGGGATTGAAGTCAGGAAAAATTCAAGACCTAGCCGCTCTTAAAGCAGTTGCTGAGCACATCCAGTTCGAATGTTATGGAATCAACCCCTGAAGGGTCCAATAAAAGAAAGAGGAGGATGTTTCCTTGATACTACAAGGTCAAACAGGCAATCAGAACATGCCTATACAGAGGAGAAACTACTCTCCTTTCCAAGCACAGCCTTCAAACACTCTATTGCCTAAAAGTGGAGATGTTAAGCACCCTCGAATGTTCACACCCTTAGGGAACTCTCTCGAGAATATTCTTGCTCTTCTGACTAGTCAGAAGAAAATTACACGTCTTCTTCCACCAGCTAACCCTAATGGCAGGGGTTTTAATGCTACTCAGAAGTGTGCTTATCATGTCCGAGTACCTGGACATGATACTCAAGATTATTGGGCCTTGAAACACAAGATCACAGATTTAATAGACAACGGTGAGATCGTGGTCACCAAGCCAGATCAACCTCATGTGCAAGACAACCTTCTTCCTCAACACAAAGATGAAGAGGTCAATATGATTAGTTGGAGCACTGGACAGATTTCCAATTTTAATGGTGAATCATCCTAGACCATCAAAGACGGTGTTGAAAGATGGGATTACACAAAGTTCTAATTTACTATGGAACAAAAGATGAAAGCTCTTTGCAAGTAAATTGAGCAATTGGCAGAACTGGTGACCCACCAGCATTAAGTCACACGCCAATTAATCAGCTAGGAGCATGCCTATCTCCTTCCTTTTGTTATAAATGCTCCACCATCATCTTCAGAAAGCGAAGCTATGAAGGATAAGGTTGCAAAGAGAGCAAATGCTAAAGCCCGTTGGGATTTTGCCAATCAGAGGGAATTTACCTATCTAGGCCAATCTATGGAGGAGATATTTCAAACACTGATCAATGAAGAAAGAATTACCTCCCTTCTGCCTCCAATCAATCCCCGCTCAAGACGGTTCAACTCCGATGGAGTATGTCAATATCATTCACATTCTCACGGTCACAGCACAGAAGAATGTTGGGCACTCTGCCATCTCATTCAGAATCTCATTGATAGCGGTGTCCTACAACTAGCAGATGATGACACTATACAACTCGAGAATGGGAATACATGTACTACCAAATGGAAGGGATCAATAACAGTTATATCCGAAGTGGATGATGAAACTGTAACGACCCAGAAATTCAGATTTTCTTGAATTCAAGTTTAAAGAATTAGTTATTAATAAAATAAATTTTTATTAATAATATTATGTGTTATGTGTTTGTTAATCGTTCTAGAACCTAGGATGATTATAAGTCGGGAGGATTCTGGCTACGAGCGAGACTAAACGAGTAATAATTTTCAACATAAAAATGATAATTTTTCGGGAATAAAAATATTTATGGGGAAAAAGACGAAATAGGCATATTCACCTGACGAAACCTAAGGGTTAGGGTTTGAATAACCTAAGCTTTTCTGAGAGTTCGGTATGTCGAAATGACATTCCGTCAAAAGATTTGATGATAATATATCATGAAAAGTTAAGTAAGCCGATAAAAGTTTTCTCAAAAAACGTGCAGAAATCAGACGAAATAAAAACGACGAAAAGTATTGTTATGTAATTTTTATTAATTTAGCTACGTTAGGGAAAAACGTGAAGGAAAACGCTTAACACCAAAAAGTGTTTTTTGGTTTTTCAGAAATCCGAAGAATACGTAAAATTTAATCAGTAAAGGAAAGACAAAATATCCAAAAATATTTGTATTCCGAGAATCGCAGTTTTTAAAATTGTCGGACAAAAACCTGAAAGACAGAACCACGAAACTTAAAGGCTAATTAGACTTAAGTATTAAGTAAACTTAAGAAGTAAGTTAACTTAGTCCTTAAGCCATGAATAGTAAGGAGGTTAAGGGGGGCGAAATGACTATTTTGCCCTAGCTTTAGATTTTCTATAAATAGAAAGCTAACTTTCTTTTAATTGAGATTTTTAGAATCCCACACTTTGAAAGAGAGAGAGAGAGAGAGAGAGAGAGAGGGAGTTCAGATGGGAGGATGGGAAGGAGAAGGAAGCAGAAAAGTTTGCTCGAGAGCAGCCTTTGTTTGATGGAAAGAAATTAAATGAGAACGATAATCCAAAACCTAGTCTTTTATAAATTTTCTTTAAGTTTTTATTTTTAAAAACATAACTTAATGGGAATAAGAAGTAGATGATGTTACGGATGATTTCATCTAGCTGAAATCATAAGAAAATGAAGAAATAAGAATTAAAAGTTTAGTTTATAAATTTCTTAAGGAAGTATAAGATTCGTAATGAATTAGAACGATCTGAGTGGTTTATATCAATAAGTAGGTGTAATAAGTAAGGGATGACATTCTATACCATCAAATTCCAATAAAAGGTGAAATCGTAATCCAAAATATCGATTAAAATGATGAAAGAACGAAGAACACGAAGAACACGCGAAGAACACGAAGAACGTTGTTGATGGACAAATTTAAAACCATCTTAGGATAATTGTTGTTGATGGACAAGTTTAAAACCATCGCGTATAAGTTAGATGCATATTTCTTGGTTAGGAACGGTAGAAACGTTCATCAAGAATGGATTAAAACTTAGCTATAACGAAGTTATAACAAAAATTTTGTAAACGATAAACGAGAATTAGAAAGTTAGTAAATGAACCCAAGCGTGTAGGGATTCTTAAGAATGTAAGAGAATGTAGAAAACGTGAGTCGTGGATTCAAGAACAAACGAATTCTGAGTTCAGATGACCGAATTACGGACGAACAAACAAAGAGCGTTAAAAACGTAAAATGATCAAAGGGTGAAGATTAAGCCAATCGAATGGCACACTAACGGATTCAGAACAAAGTTCTGTCTGGAAGAGAATGGCTTTGGAACAACCTTGTTCTTAGTTATAACAAATAAGTTATGAAAGCTAGAAGTAAGTATCTCAAATTCGATTTAACACTTAGAGAAATTTTCTAGGGTTAGGGCTTGGAGCCGCGGTGCCAACCATGCCTTGTAAGGTGGTGCTGCAGTGCCGGACTAGGGAGCCGGGTACTACAAAGTCACGCCGCGGTGTGAGAGATAAAGAAGAGAGTGGCGCCGCAACGCCAGTGTAGGGAAAAAGCCAGAGATGAGCTTTTAACTACTCAACTCTTGGGGGAAACGTACGAGAAGATAAGGAACATAATGTTCAACTAATATAGCACTTAAACAAGTGAATTAAACCTTTAATGAAGGTCGAACGAAAAGTTTAAATAAGAGTAAAAGTGAAAGAATGTAAATGCGGATTACTGAACTGATATTCGTGGACCGTAGTTATGATAAAAGAACATGGAGGATTGTTATGGTTGTGATTCCTTAGACTTTGAGTGATGAGGGTAATGAATGACATTTTGATGTTATGTTATGAGAAGGAAAGATAAGTTTGAAGCGTATAGACGGTGTGTACGCAACGCTATTGCGATAAACGACCGGTCTTAGCATACAACGAACGGTATGGCTTGGACAATAAGAATGACTAATGAACACGGGGCTCAAGTAAGGAATAACGAAAGTATTAAGTAAGATATGAATGGTATTAAGAAAGCCGTAATGAATGGTAATAAGATTAATGAAAGCCGCAGGTGAGTCATATAAGAATGAATCTCGAGGTATGACATTTAGTTACCAGAAAGTTGTGAGGAATAAGAAATTAACTTAATGAACGTTATAATTAATTATTAAGATAAGTTACGATAAGTTTAGGTTGTGGTACAATCGTAACCTTTGATGGTTGACATATAGGAGCTGGGCTAAATAATTCATTCAGAGAGCGAAGGTATATACAAAACTGGCAACCGATCTAACTCATTGTTATGGGCAGTGTAGACAAGAAGGGAACATGTTTGTTGGTTGTTTGTGAGAAACCACTCAAAGTACCATATGGACTACTAGCAGAGAAGCGAGTGTGCTGAGTCCTATAGAAGTTATAAGAAAAAGATAAGATGTAAAACATCAAAGATGATGAATGTATAAGTAAGACATCTCCATATGTCATAAAGTTATAGAACAGTAATGAATGTGGTCGCGTAAACTTAGGTTGTAAGAACACGAACCCTAAGAAGTAAAGTTAAGCAAACTAATACATAAGTCAAATATACATGACTAATGGGTGTATGTGTTGTTTTTCTTATGTGCTACATAGGAACTGAAAAGAGCAGTTCAGTGTAAGTTGTAGCTGTGCGTAAGGAAAGTTTCCTAACTTCATTCATATTTTAAATGAATGCTAGTTTCTTAAACTTCTCAGATGTTAAACTTGAGAAGTTTTGTCTATGTGCTAATGTGCGATATTTGTGTAAAGTGGTAGAACATATGAGGCCAAGTGCCATAATGTGAACACTTCGGTGTTTCTATTAGATGAACTGTTCTGTGATTTAACTATTCAATAAGAGAATGCTCTGTTCATATATGATCCGTTATTGTTAAGTCTGTGCTAATGATTCTAGCCAGACAAAATATGTATGAAAAAGGTAGAAGAATAAACGTATTTTAAAATTAAAGTGAATATTATTTTAAATTGATAGGAATAGAGATTATTCCTATTATTCAAGCTGCTTCACAACCTTTGTTCGTTTATTGAAGTCTTAAAAGAATGTTTGAATTCTTGAAGATGTTTGTACAACTGTTATGACTTGTTGGGCAATTGAATGCTCACACTTGAATTAAATGAAAAACATTTTCAACAAATGATGTTAGAAGAACTTAAGGATCCCGTAAAGATCAAGCTGACGGTATCTAGATGAAGTGCCATTCAGAATGTGGATGAGCGAGAAGATCGAATGAAGATTTGGAATATAAAATAAGTTAAATGAACTTTAGAATATTTTAATGAACGGTGATGTATCCTTGGTGGCGGATAAAAGTCACTCTTGAAAAAGATAAAGAATAATGTAATTATTGTTATTTATAATGAAAAGGTGTTATAAGGTTTTAGAACCTGGGTTTTGAGGATGTATGTTGTTATATTTAGCTATATAATGATGTATGCTTGGAAGAAGATGGGATCGTGACGTACGGAATCCGGATGTGAAAATAGACCGGATTTTGGGGCGTTACAGATCGGTATCAGAGCTGATACGTTATAAATCTTAGGTAAGAGTATCTAAGACTATAATCGTAGAGAGAGGGATAAGAAGATCACCACGTGATCATAGTGAATCGTAGTAACATATGAGCTATTAAACGATGAACGATTTATAGTACTATGAAGTAGTATGCAAAGAAGAACTCAGATTGAGTTGAGAAGGATAGCATACCAATTAAAGAAAGTTCGTATTAAGTAAAGAGAAATTTAGAAGTTGTAAAATTTCAATTGAGGACTCATGTGATAGCTGAGTTGTATGAATCTTTGTTATGGGCAGAGGTTTGTGCTTGGTGTAACAACTGCTTAGTTTATTACATTGATAATCATTAGAATCGGTCGCGCTATCAAGATATATATGATGAAAAGGTGAATCTTTTCACATGTATATACTTGATAGGTAGAGAACGATAAGGTAGGTGCGAGTTCTTGAAACTCATACTTATGGTACGTTCGTGACTCATAATGATATGGTAGGTTTTTGAACTTCTCAGCGAATGGACGCTTATGGTCTGTCTGGGATGGTTCTTAAACTCGTATTATTGTGGAAAGTTCCTGAACTCATAATGTGTGGAAAGTTGATGGACTGTACTAAGGTATAAGGATGTTTAGACTGAAAACAAGTTGTTTTCAGTAGTCTTAGTATTGAAGGTGCTAGAGAAGATTAAGTATAGTCGCCGTAAGACAATGAAGAAAGATGGAGAGTAGGATATTCCAAGTCATCTAGCTATGCTAGATTTTGAAGTTTATTGAACTAGTGCTGATAAGTACATTTTGAAAATGGAAAGAATTGGTTCAACTTTTGAAACTAATAGATTTTTAAAAGAACTATTCTTGGTATGCCTATGCTAATTATTTCGGCCGGACAGAAATTGATTTAAAATATCAAAATGAATTTTATATCATCAGTGCATTTGATGCGAGGATTGTAAAAAGATGGAGTTATTAATGCAATTGAACCTTGTGTTGGATGTGATCGTAGGATTAACAACCCGCTATGGTATGATGTATAATGACGAAGTCACAAACTGGCGAAGTCCTCAACGTACTGTGAAAAGTACGGTATCATGACATCATAAAATGTTTTAATGTATTGAAAAAGAATTTAAAGAAGTAGTCGATGTCAATTGAGTTGACTAGACGAATGTTTCACGTTGATATCCAATTTATTGGTATGGTCTAAGCGATTTGATTCGGTTAGAGAAATGGTATGTCATCGAGCTTTCTTTGAAGAAGTTGTGCCAAACCAAATTGTTTTGGTGCGGAATCTAATGATTTAGTCTGAGGTGAACATATACGATGGGTAAGAGGTAGTTAGCTTTTTTTGTAATTGTAAAATGAACGTGGAAGTAAGGTTACGGCGTTATGCTGTTAAACCGAGTAAGAGTTCATGGTCGATTTGACTCCTCATCAAAAGTATGAAATGTTTTAAAAGGAAATTTTATATTCCTTGTTATTCTTTCTACTTCATAATTCTTGATAGGTTATGGAGGTTAGAAATGATGAAAAGATAAGAACTTCTTTGAAGAAAAGTTTAGAAGAGGGTAGGCTAAAATTTCGAGGACAAAATTCTGTGAAGAAGGGGTGAATGTGATAATCCGGGTATGGGTGTGGTTTTAAGAAATTCTGAGGACGAAATTTTTATAAGAGGGGAAGAGTGTAACGACCTAGAAATTCGGATTTTCTAGAATTTAAGTTTAAAGAATTAGTTATTAATAAAATGAATTTTTATTAATAGTATTATATGCTATGTATTTATTAATCGTTCTAGAACCTTGGATGATTATAACTCTGGAGGATTCTAGCTATGAGTTAGACTGAACAAATAATAATTTTCAAGATAAAAATGAAAATTTTTCAGGAAAAAAAATATTTCCGGGGAAAAAGACTAAGCAGGCACTATTCACCTGACAAAACCTAAGGGTTAGGGTTTGAATAACCTAAGCCTTTCTGAGAGTTCGGTATGTCGAAATGACATTCCGTCAAAAGATTTGATGATAATATATCATGAAAAGTTAAGTAACCCGATAAAAGTTTTTCTCGAAAAACGTGTAGAAATCGAACAAAATAAAAACTACGAAAAGTATTGTTATGTACTTTTCATTCGTTTAGTTACGTTAGGGGAAAACGTGAAGGAAACAGTTAACACCAAAAAGTGTTTTTTAGTTTTTCAGAAATCTGAAGAATACGTAAAAGTTAAGAGGTTAAGGAAAGACGAAATATTCAAAAATATTTGGATTCCGAGAATCGCAGTTTTTAAAATTGTCGGACGAAAACCCGAAAGACGGAACCACGAAACTTAAAGGTTAAGTAGACTTAAGTGTTAAGTAAACTTAAGAAGCAAGTTAACTTAGTCCTTAAGCCATGAATAGTAAGGAGGTTAAGGGGGGGGGGGAATGACTATTTTGCCCTAGCTTTAGATTTTATATAAATAGGAAGCTAACTTTCTTTTAATTGAGATTTTGAGAATCCTACACTTTGAAAGAGAGAGATAGGGAGTTCGGATGGGAGGATGGGAAGGAGAACGAAGTAGAAAAGTTTGCTCGGGAGCAACCTTTGTTTGACGAAAAGAGATTAAATGAGAACGGTAATCCGAAACCTAAACTTTTATAAATTTTCTTTAAGTTTTTATTTTTAAAAACACAACTTAATGAGAATAAGAAGTAGATGATGTTAGGGATGATTTCATATGGTTGAAATCGTAAGAAAATGAAGAAATAAGAATTAAAAGTTTAGTTTATAAATTTCTTAAGGAAGTATAAGATTCGTAATGAATTAGAACGATCTGAGTGGATTATATAAATAAGTAGGTCTAATACATAAAGAAGGATGTTCTATTACATCAAATTCCAATAAAAAGTTAAATCGTAATCCAAAATATCGATTAAAATGAAGAACGAACGAAGAACACGAAGAACACGCGAAGAACACGAAGAATGTTATTGATGAACAAATTTAAAACCATCGTAGGATAATTGTTGTTGAGGATAAGTTTAAAAACATCACGTATAAGTTAAATGCATATTGCTTGGTTAGGAACGGTAGAAACGTTCATGAAGAACAAATTAAAATTTAGCTATAACGAAGTTATTGCGAAAATTTCATAAAAGATAAATGAGAATTAGAAAGTTAGTAAATGAACCTGAGCGTGTAGGGTTTTATAAGAATGTAAGAGAATGTAGAAAACGTGAGTCGTGGATTCAAGAATGAAAGAATTCCTAGTTCGGATGACCGAATTACGGACGAACAAACAAAGAGAGTTAAAAACATAAAATGAACATAGGGTGAAGATTAAGCCAATCGAATGACACGCTAATGGATTCAGAATGAAGTTCTGTTTAGGGGGTATTGAAGTACATAAGATAAAGAAGAGAATGGCTTTGGAACCACCTCGTTCCGAGTTATACAAATAAGTTATGAAAACGGGAAGTAAGCGTCTCAAATTGGATTTAACACTTTGAGAAAATTTATAGGGTTAGGGCTTGGCACCGCGACACCAACCATGCCTTGTACGCAATGCTGTGTGAAGCGTATAGACGCTGTGTACACAATGCTATTGCGATAAACGAGCGGTCCTAGCATACAATGAACGGTATGACTTGGAAAATAAAAATGACTAATGAACATGGGGTTCAAGTAAGGGATAACGAAAGTATTAAGTAAGATACGAATGGTATTAGGAAAGCCGTAATGAATGGTAATAAGATTAATGAAACCGAAGGTGAGTCGTATAAGAAAGAATCTCGAGGTATGACATTTAGTTGCCAGAAAGCCGTAAGGAATAATAAATTAACTTAATGAACATTATAATTAATGGTTAAGATAAGTTATGATAAGTTTAGGTTGTGGTACAATCTTAACCTTTGATGGTTGGCATATGGGAGCTGGACCAAACAATTCCTTCAGAGAGCGAAGGTATATACAAAACTGGCAACCGATCTAACTCACTGTTATGGGCAGTGTAGACGAGACGGTAACTTTTTTGTTTGTTGTTTGTGGAAAACCACTCAGAGTACCATATGGACTACAAGCAGAGAAGTGATGTGTGAGAAGTCCTAGAGAAGTTATAAGAAGAAGATAAGATGTAAAACATCAAAGATGATGAACATATAAGTAAGACATCTCTATATGTCATAAAACCATAGAATGGTAATGAAAGTGGTCGCGTAAACTTAGGTTGCAAGAACGTGAACCCTATGAAGTAAAGTTAAGCAAACTAATACATAAGTCAAATATACATGACTAATGGGTGTATGTGTTGTTTTTCTTATGTGCTACATAGGAACTGGAATGAGCAGTTCGGCGTAAGCTGTAGCTGTGCGTTAGGCAAGTTTACTAACTTCATTCATATTTCAAATAAATGCAAGTTTCTTAAACTTCTCAGATGCTGAACCTGAGAAGTTTTGTCTATGTGCTAATGTGCGGTATTTGTGTAAAGTGGTAGAATATATGAGGCCTTGTGCCATAATGTGAACACTTCGGTGTTTCTATGAGATGAACTGTTATATGATTTAACTGTTCAATAAGAGAATGCTCTGTTCATATATGATCTATTATTGTTAAGTTTGTGCTAATGATTATAACCAGAAAAAATGTGTATGAAAAAGTTAGAAGAAAAAAAGTATTTTAAAGTTAAAGTGAGTATTGTTTTAAATTGACAGGAATCGAGATTATTTCTATTATTCAAGCTGCTTCATAACCTTTGTTCGGTTATTGAAGTCTTAAAAAAATGTTTGAATTCTTGAAGATGTTTGTTCAACTGTTATGACTTGTTGGGTAATTGAATGCTCACACTTGCTTTAAATGAAAAACATTTTTCGTAAACTATGTTAGAAGAACTTAAGGATCCCATAAAGATCAAGCTGACAGTATCTAGATGAAGTGCCATTCAGAATGTGGATGAGCGAGAAGATCGAATGAAGATTTGTAATATAATAAAAGTTAAATGAACTTTAGAATAGTTTAATGAACGGTGATGTATCCTTGGTGGCCGATAAAAGTCACTCTTATAAAAGATAAAGAATAATGTAATTATCATTATTTGTAATGAAAAGGGGTTATAAGGTTTTAGAACCTGGGTTTGGAGGATATATGTTGTTATATTTAGTTATATAATGATGTATGTTTAGAAGAAGATGGGATCGTGACGTACAGAATTCAGATGTGAAAATAGACTGGATTTCGGGGTGTTACAGAGATTGTCAAAGCATTTCCCATACAAGCAATTCAACTCAAAGGAGTTGACAATCCTTTGAAAGTGGCTGCACCAAAGCCAATTTCTTTACCGTTTAAACCACAATATGCTGTTGTCAGCTTACACAAAGTTCCATGGAATTATGGAGAAGCTAAAGGACCCACGTCTCATACTACTGCTATAGTGTCGAAGGAAAATCCACTGTATCTTCCTCAGCGGGTTATGAAGCTTACCTTCAAAGCAAAGGGGAAGATTCCCATGGAGAAGATTGAAAAATTCCTCCGCACTATGGGCCATAATGAAGCCAAGGTGGTTTTGAGCTTAAGAGAAGCTCCACATCAGATATCATTACATATTGCAGTTTTGTCATCCGGATATATGATAGATGGAGATTCGTCACTGAATATCTGTCCTTATGCCACCTTGGTGAAGATGAATGTCAATCTCAAGCGGATCCAAAGCAGCCATACATTTATCAAAGCTTTTGATGGATCCCGATGAAATTTCGTCAGAAAGATTGAGCTGCCAATTCAGATTGGTCCAAATACATTCAATGTATCATTCCACGTCCTCAGGATAGATTCAGGATACAACCTACTATTGGGGAGACCTTGGATACATATGGCTGGAGCCGTTCCCTCCACATTACATCAACAGCTCAGATACATTGTCAATAACAGTCTAGTCACTGTCAACGCTGAGCCAGAATGTCCTGAACAAGGAAGTCTACCAATCATCAGCTTCAATTCAGAAGTTGAGCCGGCCAGTTTTCATTCTCTGGAAGTGAGTAACACGCAATACCATCCTATTGGAGCGTCACTTCCTGTACCTATGATTTCTATCGAGGTTATGTCGGCCACTCAAGAAATGATGTCATTGGGTCATCAGCCTGAACAAGGGCTTGGTAAAAATCAGCAGGGTATTAAGCACCCTATTCAAGTGTCCAGTCAAATTGGAACAGTCGAACTAGGCTATTCTGCCAGTTACAATCACAGGAATCCTCATAAGCATAATCAGGTTCCTCAAGCTTCTACCACACGGCAATTTTCTCTACCTTTACCTCATGAGTTGATACAGTATCTAGGAAAGGTGTAAACCCATGTTGTGGCCATGTTGTTTCCTAAACCAGTGCTGATCAAAGTAAAAGAGGTGCTGATTCCTGATCCCGAAGTGGAAGAAAAGGAACGGAAGAGTAAACATGACATCGCCTTGATGATGGCAGGCATACACATCATTGTCCATGATGAACATACAAATAGATATACCCCAGAAGATGATTGCCCAGATGTCATAGTTATCATTCGAGAGAAGGAGAACAATGACAATACCTCTATCACTGCAGTCCATCAGGACTTTGCCCTCAATAATTGGAGCAGCACTCCATGCATTGGTCGACGAGGGCAAAACGGGCAGAAAATCCCTCTGTCCTGTAGATAACTTTAATTGCTTACATTTTTTATACAATATTAGCAGTTATTTTATCAGTACATGCTAACACTTTTCTATGATCAAACAGTTGCATATATTAAGTGAACGCATATTTTGTTTCAGGACTCTAAATTTAGATGTGCATGTACTTGCTGATGAGGTGCCTTCTCTCCACAAGGGTTGTAACTTTGATGCAAAGTTGGACTCAGACTTGATGGAAATACAAGAGGACATTGAGACACAAACCATTTCTTTCAATCTTGGAACATTAGAAAGCCCTAAGTTAATCCAGATTGGTTCAGACCTCGCCCCAAACCAGCGGAATGACATGGTTGCACTATTAACCCAATTCAAGGATATGTTTGCATGGTCTCATGAAGACATGGTGGGTTTGTCCACTTACATTGTTCTTCATTGCCTTCCCATTAAAGAATGATTCAAGCCAGTTAGGCAGAAGCTTAGGTGATAGAAACCTTAGTGGAGTTTAAAGATGAAACAATTTCCAGCTGGCATTATCATGGTGTCTACATATCCGAAGTGGATATCCAATATTGTTTTCGTGCCTAAATCCAGAGGAAAGGTGAGAGTTTGCGTGGAGTACTGAGATTTGAACAAAGCTTTCCTTAAAGATAGTTTTCCGGTGCCCTTTATCCACATTCTTATTGACAAGATTGCTCAATACGACGTGTACTCCATTTACGGATTGCTTTGCGGGGTACCATTAGATTATGGTCGCTGAGGAAGACCGTGAGAAAACTGGTTTCATCACGCATTGGGGAACCTTTTGCTATAGACGGTTGTCATTTGGCCTCATCAATGTCGGGGTAACCTATCAGCGAGCTATGATGGCTCTTTTCCACGATTTAATACACAAGGAGATAGAGATCTATGTGGATGACATCATTGTCAAATCTCGAAAGGAGGAAGACCACTTAGACCATCTCAAAAAGATTTTCAATAGGTTGCATAAGTACAACCTGAAGTTGAATTTAGGGAAGTGCGCCTTTGGCGTCAAATCAGGCAAGTTGATAGGTTTCCTAGTCAGCCACAAAGGGATTGAACTAGATCCTACCAAAATCCAGGCCCATCACAGAAATGCCCATTCCTCAGACAGAGAAGGAAATACAAGGATTTTTGGGAAGAATCAACTTCATTAGCAGGTTTATCTCTCACCTCACAACAACCTGTGAGCCCATCTTCAAGTTGTTAAGGAAGAACTCCTCCATGAAATGGAACGATGAGTGTCAGAACGCCTTCCTTACCATTAAAGAGCAGCTGGTTAGCGCTCCTGTTTTGGTACCACCTAGGGATGATGTTTCCCTATTCATGTACATGTCCATTAATGACAATGCCATGGGCTTTATGCTGGGGCAAAAAGACGATAGAGGCCAAGAACGAGCTATATATTACCTTAGCAAAAGATTCAACATCAGTGAACATGAGTACACTCTGATTGAGAAGATTTGTTATGCTTTAGCATGGGCTTCCATGACGTTACAGCATTACCTTCATGGTCACATCACCCATCTCATATCCCACGTGGATCCTCTCAAGTATGTGTTTAGTAAGCTCATATTAAATTGACGACTGTCCAGATGGCAGTTGATCCTACAACAATTTGACATCGTCTACGTGATGCAAAATCTTGTCAAAGGTCAAGGAATTACAGATCAACAAGCCGCCGCACCTATAGGGGATTACAAACCCTTAGAAACATACTTCCCCGATGAAGGGGTAATGACAGTTTAGCGATACCATCATTATGATTCATGCCATACATGGAAAATGTATTTTTATGGAACTGTTAACACAGAATGTTCTAGAGCTGGAGCAGTTCTAGTATCCGGTACGGGGGAGCAGTATCCCGTCACCATCAAATTGCAGTTTGTCAGCACCAACAACACAGCTGAGTATGAAGGCTATATCATTGGGCTAAAACTTATCCGTTCAGTAGGCATCAGGCGGTTAACTATCTTTGGGGATTCTGTATTGGTAATTAAACAGTCCACATGAATCTATCAAACTAAAGAACTACATTTGTTGCCTTACCATCGACAAGTTTTACAGGTGGCTTTGGAGTTCGAAGAAATCTCTTTTCTACACATTCCTCACAATAGGAATAATTTTACAGATGCATTAGCAATGTTGGCCTCCTTGATTCACATACCTAACAAGGAAAACATGCCAAGCATCACATTTACCCTACAAAAGGCCCCAGTTTATGGGAACTATGTTGGAGAAGTATCGAATGAGCTACTTCTCATCCATAACCCTTGGTATCAACACATCAAGGAGTATCTGCGAGATGGATCTACACCCGTTGAGGCGAGCCTAACTGAGAAGAGGCAGATCCATCGACTTGGTATAAAATTCCACCTGAGCGGAGATGCACTCTACAAAAGAGATGCAAGGTTAGGTCTCCTCAGATGTTTGGATAAAGACCAAGCTCAGACACTCATGGATGAGACCCATGGTAGAGTATGTGGCCCACACATGAGCGGACCCTTACTTGTCAAAAAGATCCTCAAAACAGGGCATTATTGGCTTACGCTCAAAGCTGACTGTGATGATCATGTCAAGAGATGCTATCAATGCCAAATTCATTGGAATTCTATCCATGCCCCTCCAAGGGAACTCCACAATATGAGTTCGCCATGGCCCTTCTCAATGTGGGGAATGGACATGATCGGGCCCATCGAGCCCAAAGCCAGTAATGGACATCGATTCAAATTCAACATGATTGACTACTTCACCAAATGGGTAGAAGTAGCCTCCTTCCGCAGGGTTACTAAAGAAGTCATCATTGTTTTCATCAGAAATAATATCGTCTATCGATATGGACAACCAGAGGTCATTGTGTCAGACAATGCTAAGAACCTCAACAACAAAATGATGGAGGAGTTATGCAGTAAATTCCACATCGAACACCTTAACTCCGTCATCTACCGTCCAAAGATGAATGGTGTTGTTGAAGCAGCTAATAAAAATATCATGAAGATCATGCAGAAATTGTCTGCTAATCACAAAGGATGGCCTGACTTCTTGCCTCTGACTTTATTAACCTACAGAACTTCAATGCGTACCTCCACTGGGGCTACCCCTTACTAATTAGCCAAGTGGATGGAAGTAGTGCTCCCCATAGAGGTGAAAATGGAATCCCTCAGAGTGTTAATGGATGCTCAGTTGGATGAAAACCAATGGGTACAAGACATCTATCACCAATTGTCTCTAATAGATGAAAGGCGAACCGCGGCTAACTTCCATGGTAAGTTATATCAGCAAAGGATAGCACGATCCTACAATAGAAAAGTCCGGCTATGGCAGTTCAAACAACATGACTTGGTTTTAAAAAAGATCATTGACAACCAAGATTAATCTAAGGGAAAATTTACTCCTAACTGGGAAGGCCCATTTGTTGTCAAGGAGGTATTGATAAGAGGTGCTCTCAGACTACAAGAAATGTATGGCGATGAATTTTCACAGCTTATCAACTTGGACACCGTAAAATGGTACTATATCTGAAGTTACCATCAAGCAAACATCCTGGTATTGGTCATCCAATCACCAGTCATTCCGGTTTTGAACCCACCTTTTTACAAACTCTTTTGGCCCTCAGGGAAACATACACTTCAAACCAGCAGCCTGGTTTCACCTCAGTTCAAATAGTTCACATAATTTCAGTTATCCTAAAGACGGGATTGTACCTTTCACACCTGCAGTTTCTCTTGAAGACAGGATTAAATGTTCCTACGCTTGTAGTTTGTCTTGAAGACGAGATCAAACTTTTTCCACACCTGTAGTTTGTCCCAATCATGGGATCAAACATTCTTCTCCCTGTAGTATAGCCTACACGGGGGATTCACACTTCTCTTTGGTTGCAATTTATCTTGAGGGGCGAACTACGTCGACCTGATCTCCCTGATACCAGGGAGTACGTAGGCAACCAAATTCAATATGGTTCGGTCGCAATAAACAAAAAAAACATTTCTGCCCTTTCTCTACAAAAACAAAAACCACAAAAATACTTCTACACCCTTGTTTATCAATAAAGCTTTTACACCCATCTGCCTTTCACATTCAACGTTGAACCTCTTACACCAGATTTAAACTACGCAAACTTGATATCCTCTTCAATAAGAGTACGTAGGCAGCCATATATGGTTTAGTTTAACCCCTACCAAAACAAAAATATTTATCACACGGTACTGGGATCAACCTTCAATCCACCACATTTCATCGGCTTCAGACCAAAAGGGATGGAATTATCCAACCTCTCCTCACAAATAGGAGATTCGGTGACCATCTAAGCTGTGTTTGTGCCTCAAAGAGCAACACCAATCCATAAGAGATGGAATTAACTAGGCTTCTCACAAATAGAAGTATTAGCGACCATCTATGGTACAGTCAATCTCAGAGAGGAAAAGCCACACTCCTCTCCATATTTCTATACACAAACCAGTCCCAATACACCAAAGATGGTAGGGATACATACAGATCGATGATCAATTCTGAGAGATCTTGTGATGCCTCAGTGTGCACATATCAAGGATGAGTTCAGAATGTATCAAGATCATAAGCCCTGAAGAAACAGGCAAATATCAAGCAAGTATCAAAACACAATTGAGGTAAATCAAAATATATTTCTCTGCCATATATAATACTGTTCGATATATATATATATGTAAGCTAGTCTGTGCAGGAAAATACAAAGCTATCTACAGATCTGTGTGTATGCAGACTATCAGATCTAATATAGCATCCCTCTCTGAAGAAGGAGGTAAGGCTGTAAGCTCCTACCCAATGGTATCTACACGAGCTAGCAGATTAGAGGCCAACTTCATGGTGACATGATTCTCATCAAGGTATGCACTCATATCAACAAGGATGTCAGTCGTATGGGATCTAACTGAAGTACTGTCTGCAATGGCCACATCCCTAGTAGAGAAGGAGGCTTCCCGCTCCACAATCAATGCATCCCTAGCTGATCTAGCCTAACCCCTCTCTAATAGAGCGGCGTCTCTCCCATCAAGAGCTGTCAACCTCGGGGCCTTAGCCTGATCCCTATCATAGGTCATTAGATGTATCCTCTGCTCCAAATGTTGTGTTGAATACTGAAAAATAATGGCACTGGGGGTGGGAGAATCCATCACAAATGTTGGCAGCCCAGCAGTCAAGTCCCCATCGATGGGACTGTCAGCCTCCTCCATAGGCTCCTCATCGTCTGAATCAATATCATGTACTGTGGATACCACCATAGTCGATGCAGTCTCTATCTCCATCCATGCAGAATACTCTGCAGAATAACCCAGATGACTGAGAGAAAACTCAGCTAGCTCTCGCTGGTCCCAACAGGCATTCAACCTAGATCTGTCCGCTGATGATAAGTGGCGAGAAACGAAGCGCTGACTCAATTCCCCCTCAAATGGATGGAAATCCTGAAATTGGTCAAACTAACACAACACGACCAATGGGTGGTAGGTGATCATCCCTCTCAAACCAGCTAGATGAAGATAATCCATGCCCATAGCATGAGTAATGAAGCTTTAGGGTGAACTAAGCCCTGAACCCGGTAATATAGCAAACAGATCTCTGATCCCTGCCAGGAAATCTGACAAAGATGCAGCATCTATACACTTCACAGGCTGAAAGGAGTACGACATGGCTATGTCATGGGTTAAATAATACCCATGTCGTCTGAATGTGCCAATCGGTCTCAAATGTGACATAAACTACACATACATCATGACCGAGTTGCCTATGAACACTCCTGTCAGATAAGTGCAGCAATATGTGGCCGACCTCAGAGACTCTGCCATAATCATCGGTATGATGGTGTGTGTAACATTCTAGAATTTTAATTGTTATATTAAATATTTATTGAATTATTTAAATATTTAATGAATGTGTTTATTGTTGAATGAATAAATTTTCAAATTTGAATTGACGTAGTTAACTATTTGTTAAATAAATAATTAAGGAAAATTAATTATTTTGCTAATTTAATTTAATTATTAAGTTAGAGAATTTTGATTAATTGAATTAATATTCTTTTTATTGGAATTTGTAAATTTAAAAGGATGTGTTAGTTGATTAAATAAAGTTATAATTGTATAGAAAATTATAATTTTGGTGGTATTGATTTATTTGATTAAGTAATTTAATAAATTGTCATTATGATTAATTTAATTAAATTAATGTGTGACAAATAACCTTTTATAAAGTAGTTATTAAAATAACTTAAAGGAGTTTTAATTCCGTTTTGGCAAACAAGACTTATTGGTTATTAAGTCTTTATTCTAATTAGGTTTAACCAAACAGGGTGTTAGGATTAATTGGTTATTTTTTTTTAGTAACTAGCCAAACATGCCTTATGGCTTTTGGTTTTCAAAATAAGTAACTGATGTCAGTAAATTAGAGTTATATTATATAATTAATATATATTATACGTTATATACGTTAGCTATTAGTACGCTCTAGAGTTAGGAAGAAAAATAAAAACACAGAGGAAGAAGAAAAGAGGAGAGGAAGTAAGGCTAGAGAATTTAGAAGAGATTTGGGGAAGAGAAGATTGTAATCAAAAGGGATAGCCATATCATCTTCTATCAAGGTATTCTCCTTTTTCCTTTTAGTTTTAAAAGTTTAGTTTTATCTTCACAAATTCTCTATAGAATTTTTGTGTAAGCATGAATTTTTGTTGTTAGGTGGCTTTATATGACTTAATAGTGATGTGAAAATTGTTTTCATGGGTTATAATCAAAGAATTGAAGATATGTATGTAATTGTGGAGAAAAGTATTTACAGAGAGTTTTTTTATATATATATTGTTTAGTTAAAATCAAAATTATAAGTTTTTTAGTTGTTTTTTTGATAAATTGGCTATTTAATTTGTTAGAGCATATATATATTTTGATAAAATGCTTTGAATTAGTGGTCTTGGTTGAGAAATAAAATTTCAGTGTTTATTTTTATCAAAATTATCAAAAAGTAAGTTTTAGCCAAAAATAGTTAATTTGGGTGTGTTAATTTTGCTGTTTATATTGTTATATGAGTAGAAACATGTTAGGAGTTCTTAAATTTTGTTTACATGAAGTTGTTTTATGATTTACGTGTTATTTGGTCTGTTAGAAATGAGCTTGTAGGCCAAAATTGGTTTTTTCTGTGCTGTTGCCGAGGCTGTCTGCCGAGGTCTGCAGTTCGGTGCCGCGACGCGAACTTGGAGTACCTTTGTGGCGCCGCAGCGCCATGCTCACGTCGCAGTGCGGCCTTGTAGCTTTGATCTCCGCGCCACAGCGCCATGCCCATGCCGCAGCGCGACCCACAGTGTAAACTGTGGCGCCGCGACTCGAATTAGCAGAATGGTCTGACATTGTACTTTTTGTACACAAAATTTTAAGAAAAGTTATGTGAAGATAGTAGGACTGCTAAATGTTGATTTTAGTATATCTATACTATGAATAAGTATGTTATTAATAATTAACTTATGTTATAACTTGATTATGTGATTAAAAATCTAATTTTTAAATGATGAACATACATAGTTATGTTTGTAAGATGGTAATGACTAATTATGTCATGATGATATATGTTTATATGATATTGTGTTTCGTATTGATTTGGTTTAGCCTACGAGCAAGAAAAGTTCTCTAACTCTACTTTTGTAATTGGAATCAATTATTGTTCCCAATATAATAATGCAAGTTTTCTAATTCTTTATCTTATTGAACTATTTATTGTTTCAATTCGACTACATTATAAATGATGCAAGCTTTCTAAACTTTGGTTTAATGTTGACAAGTTATTCTGGTTTTTAACTTGTTGTTTAGCATGCACAACTATTTATTCTAATGTTGAGCAATTTCATCGTTCAAACTGTTATGCATGCTTAGTAACCAATTCTAATTTAACCTTGACTTAATATTGTTCAAGCAAGGCATGTTATAATTATTCAAAATATATGCTATTAGATTATTCGTAAAGTATGATTTTGGTTTACCGTGTTGATTCAATTACAATTATTCTGTAATATGATGTTATTAATTCAACTAGTCCTCTAGTTGATGATCGCTGAACTTCAAATTACCCTTGAAAGCATATCCAATCCAAACTCTCTTTGGTACAAACTTGTACTCCAAATACTGAGATGAACAACCCTATTATTATTAGGGGATAACTTACGCGTAGCGATAAATGTTTGTGCACAATACATGGTATGAAGGGCTGATTCCCCTAAGTATGAGGAGTCCTTATAATCTTATGACTGTTAAAGTTAGAGTTGAAAGATTACTCGCAACTGTGGACATAGTTCATGGTCTTATGACCCTCAGTTATATTTATTCCACATTTTGGATGTTGATTTCTAATTATAGATGGTAGAGTACTATTCATTGTTGATGAGCCTATTATTGACAGTTATTATTACTATACTCCTGTTGATTTCATATTGTATCCAGTGAGCAATTATTTTGCTCACTCTTGCATGTTTATAAACTCATTGCAGCTAAAGAGAAGAAGGTAGATGAACCTTCGACTAGCAAAGGAAATGGAAAAATGTGCAAGTGATGAAGACTTGTAATTTTATTTTGATAGAGATGTTAGATTTTATTATGATGATCTTAGACTTGGTTTTAATGAAGCTTTATTTAATTTTTGCATATGAATGATTGTATTTAAAGGTTAGATAACCTTGGAGATTATATTATGTAACCCTTTAATGGGAAAGGTTTTATTTATCCAGTTTTATTGAGTTTGGGTAGTTAGATATGAATGTTTGATTACGTGAACACCAGATCTTGTGGGAATGAAGTACCTGGATTTGGGGGTGTCACAGTGTGACCCTCCCTGAGAGCTCTCACTGCCATAATGACGCCAATGTCAAATTCATCCATGTTTCGTGGAATATAGACATATGACAATACGCACAGTAACAGTACATCCACTCTGGACAAATTCCAATGATCCTCCGGTGTGGTGAAATCCCCAGAATACCATGCATAACTATCCTCAGAGCCAAATCTGTTAAATAGAAAATGTTGGGATATCACGTGGCCAGATGTAATCTCATCATGTACCACCATGCGCCTCAATCGGTGAGGGTCATGAACTGCTTACTCATGTCTTCGATCGCCATATACACGCAAGGTCTGTCCAACGGCAGCATCGTCAACCGTGCATACTCCTCCAGAGTAGGAGTCAACTCTTGAGTTACTGATCTCTATCTATAGGGATGTTAGGCCTATACAAGGGAGGATCTGCACTGGAAAAAACCATATGGGTCACCTGAGGGGCCAGCGCCAGAGCTTGAAGGATTAAAAGTATCTGCCTCTGAAGGATCTCTGCCCAAATATCGGATAAAGAAATGTGCTCGGTCCAACTGCCGGGTCAAACTGTCAATCTGTGTCATATGAGTCCGATCTCTGACACAAGCTAGCCAATCCATCATCATCACGGATCCTGGAACCATATCCCCCATAAATTGTATGGTTCGGGTCTGAGCTCTAATGGTACGAGGGAACCACCAATGCTGGAACATCTCCTAAATGCAGGAACCCTTTGACAATATGAAACCGTCAATCCCCAACAATGGGATATCATTGATGGGTGACTGCAAAACAGGCCAATAACGCCTGGCAGGAGGCAAGATCGGCATGTGAATCTTCCTGTAGTGCTCCTGATCTCTCCTAAATAGAGATCACATTCACCATCTGTGAAGAGAGGAATCCTACGAGTGGAAATCACGTACTCGACCCCAGTCGGGTACCCATCCTCAAATCCAAAACTCAAGTGCTCCCCAGAATAGGGAACCCATGTGATGACATCCGCTGTTAACAACTCTAGCCGTAGCCGGCATTTAGTGAAACCCTCAGCTACAGGGACCTCCGCCGGTATGGAATGATGCCATCTTTGTCATCGTGGATAGGTGTCTAAACTTAGCACGCTCACAGGACGCAAACATGGAAGCCTCTCATAGGCCCAAAACTGCCAACACAAGAGTAAACATCTGCTGTTAGTCAACGCTCTTAACCTGTATATGGGAAAAGAAAAGAGAAATACTCACCAGTAGAAATGGGTAGAATCCTAACCAAGACTCGGTCAAGCCCTACGATCGCATACGCATTCCCCTGAGGATGTAGGTAAAGGTGTAGGAACCCCAATCATAGTCTCCTATACGGTCCACGTGTCGAGTGGCACTGATCAAAGCGAAGGACACCGTAGAAGAGTTATCTGATATAAAGTAGCCCCTAATGATCATCAGGAATAATTGTCGAAGAATATGATTCCTTACTCTCACATCATCGAGTATGGGCTCACTCAATAGCCCACTCATAGCATCTACGCTCAAAAGACCTGTACGAACAGTCCTTCCCTTGAGCGCCTCCGCCAGAACTCCCAACAAGGATTTGATGGAAGTAGGGGTTATATCCACCATACAAGGGACCGGATGCCCTCCAAACTCCATACATGTGATAAACCGCCAATCCATCGGCGTCATCATCACCTCACAGTGCAGCAAATGGAGTGACTGAGTCTGGTGAAACCACCGCTCAAACAATACCCTGAGGTAACCCTAGGGACAGCGACAGGGAAGAATGGAAAAGAATGTCCCGAATCCCAAGCCATTTACAATCGCTCTATAGTCATCGTGCAAAGCCTGATACATAGAGTGGATGCTAAACCAGTTCCCTCGAGATTGTGTAAAGCCAGGAACCTACATTAAATGCAGATCAACATCAGAATCCGTTGCTCCTCATCAATAGGAAACAAGGAAGATTAAGATATTACTTCATGCCTCGTTTGCGTGCAGGTAAACTGAAGGATGCCGACTCAAGTCACCTAAAAGATCTGGGTTTGCCACTTGAATACCTGGCAGATCCATACGGGGAACATGTGCAGCAAGAGCAGTAACCTGAATCGGTACATCCTTCTCCTCGTCCTCGACATCCGGCACTTCAACCCGGATAGGACGTATCACCGCCTCCACCAAGCGACGAGGCTATCTAACAGAACAGAATTGAGGTACTTCAAAAGCTATCCTCTGTACACCAGAAGTTTTCCTGCAGGAACTACTCGGCCGATCCGAATCCATAATATCTGGACAACAAGTCTCAAAATCACCTTAGAAAGGGTGTGGTAAATTCTTACCTAAAGCTTTTCAAAATGCATTTTATGATTACATGCATGCATGCATTATTTTAACATACATTTACAGTAGAGTTAAAAATGCATGACTACCCAATGCCTACATTTTGGAGAAATTTTACCACTGCCCCCTTTGTAAATAGGACTATCCACATGCATATAGGCATGACTAGGTGGTCATTCAGTAGCATACCTACCAATAGTCATATACATCCTAAATGCATTTAATACATCATAGTAAAAAACCCATAAGTGTAGTTTAATTACCAGGGTTATTTTACTTTTTTACCTGTACTCATTTGTCCTCAAATAGGATAAGAAATGACAGTAAAAGGTACCAATTTGACTGTTTAAGAAGTTAATTTTTTTCACATCATTATGTTCAACATGGTTTAATACTAACATTTACTATGTTGAATATTTTTTGTAAAGTCATATCAGCATGCATGTTCACTACTATATGTCTAAATGCATTTCATGTGATAAGTCATTTTCCAACGAATATAAACTATAAAAGAATACATGCATGTGTTACCAAGACAATGAAGAATGCTTGTACGATGGTAGAATATGCAGAAAGTTGCCCGAATTCAACAGGTCTAAAGAAAAGCTCTCATATTTCCTTCGCGGTACAGCTTGAAAATGACTTATGAAAGCAACTTTAAGGCTTTACATAGCCGCGGTTAGCTGCAGGTCCCCCTGCGGCTGCTGCAGGTGTACCTGTGGTAACCCTATATGGGTCTCGCACCTCCGGCTCGCTCTAGTTAGAGTTGCAAAAGAGGTCTCACAAGCTGAAAAGGTCAAATCAAGATAAAAACGCTACACGATTGAGCAGAATTACCTGAAATCATGGTTTTCACGGGCCACACTCTGGTCCCACATCTCACTCATTGGTATTCACCTGCATACAAGGTATACTATACCAATGGCCTCAGCTTTTACAAATCATACTCGATAATACCTATCAAAGGTCTGATGCCCTCAGTGCAGGGTTACAACCCTAGAAGTATCCCCGGCGGAGGTTACAACGCCGAAGTTATGAAATAATGAAGTATCCCTGGTGGGGGTTACAACACTGAAGTTACAAAATAATGACGTATCCCCGACGGGGGTCACAACACAAGTTTTTCAAGCATCCGCGTATCCCCGGCGGGGGTTACAACGCAATTCAACCATTGATATAAACATCAATGAAGGTCAAGCAACTTTGGCGTTATATTAGCCGGTGGCAAGTAAACCCATCGAAGCAACTTATCTATGACAAAGTAACCCGGCGGGGGCCACAACGTAATACAACCATTGACACACATATCAATGAAGGTCAAGTAGCCTTGAAAGTTTTCCCAACAGAGATCTATCCGGTGATATACACATTAGCGGAGGTCAGACAGCCCAGACAAGTACATACTATTGGCAGTAACTCCGATAAGATGGGGGGATATGTTATACACATCCTCAAATGGACAAATCTTTCTCCCCACAGATCTCTTGTACACAAGAGGTGCCTCTATGGAGTAAAAGTCTGTGTCTAGGATTCAAGACTTTGGTGATAGCCACAACATAAACATCCTTGAAGACTTGGATTGCACATCTAAGACATCACTGATTGTCATCCCAACAGGATTAACAAGGAACTGGCAATCATTTCATTCATACATCATACATTTGCATCATGTTGCTACACATAGCATCATGTTTATCTTGTTACATTTCAAGTGTCTAAGATTCTTTATCCTATCCATGGATTGCATTGCATGAATATGATAAAGAGGGGCATCTGTAGACACTAAAAATTTTCTACACACCTGTTACTGACATTGCAGGAGGGCAGATTCGTCTTTCAGAGATAACCCTGGAAGACAGCTCACATCCATTCTGTATACTACTGAAAGTTCAGTCTTAACCCCAGAACACACAGTGGGAGTATCTTTTCCTACCTCAGAGATAACCCCGTGTTTCGTCCTTGGAGATAACCCCAAGGAATGTTATTGCAGTTCCAGCGATAACTCCGAAAATGCTTGTTTCAAATATATGTGATCAGCTTCAATTTCAGACCTCCTGCCAAGGTAATCATACCTCAGACCCGAAGCTAACACCGGGCAGACAAGTACTCTTACAGTTGACCTTGCGGTTTTCAAACACTTGCAGCAGTCCAATCTCAGATATAACCCTGAGCAATGTCTGCTTTCAACTCAAATCGGAGATAACCCCGGTGAGGAGTCAAACTTCATCTTGCCACCTCAACACCTGCAGGTCGTCTCAATACTTCATACATACATACATACATACATACATACATACATACAACAATGTTCTACAAGAACCAAGGAGTTCCAATCTCGAGTGACAATTATGCATGGTAGCACACTAGATAGAATTTGAAGCTTGAAGACCATGGGCATGGTCCCCTCTTCCTGACTTCGTACAACCTCTAATCCCTGTCATTGTGTAACTCTCAACACAAGTGGTCCGAAGAAGATCTTATATACCTCGTTTGGATGCTTGAATTGAAGTTCTGTAAGTTTGAGTGGACATTACAGTGCACGAGTGCACATACTTCGAGACAACAGGACCCGTAGAGCCCGGGGCACCCCGGACAGCGACAGGTACACCTGCGGCTCCCCCTTTATAGATAGAGGGCTTGGGATGGCCATTTGAGAAAAAAAGATAGGCGAGGAAACCCTGTCCAATTTGCTCTGTACACACCCCATACTGAGTGTTTCCTCATTTTAAACACCTGTTAGCCCATATATAGCTATACATCTACCAGTGGGAGCTGAGTGTTTATCCATATAGAGTCATAGAAGCTTACATTGGCAGCCCACTGTAAGCCTTCTCACACTTTATAAAGCCTTTCTCTTCATCTTTGCACACACTATTTTACACATTGAGAGTCGTGTTGTGTGCGTATGCCCGAACTATGGTCCGTGGTTTTCATTTTCTATAAGTATATATACTTATATATGTATATATTTATATATGGACTAACATTATCGAGTTATGCCTCGATTGAGCCAAGAATTATGTCTGGAGCGTTTACTTGCTAATATATATATATATATATATATATATATATATATATATATATATATATATATATATATATAACTATTGTCAGATATATCTGATGAGCCTGGATTTTATATCCGGAGCATTTACATGCTTATATATATATATATATATACATTTCTTTCAGGCCTAGAGTTTACTTCGAGACCTTTTAATGCTTTATTTAGATTTTGTCCTACTTGGAGTTTACTTCGTGGCGGTTGATCGTATTTACTGCTTTATTTACTTTTCTGATCCCCCATGGAGTTGCTTCATGGTGGTTGATCATGTCCATATATATATATATATATATATATATATATATATACTGCTTTTATATATTTACATTTCCGATCCCCCGCGGAGTTACTTCATGGTGGTTGATCATGTCTATATATATATATATATTTACATCATCAATATATATAATTGCTTACTGCTTTTCATATAAACTACGGTATCATGTGAGCCTAGGAATCATGTGATCACAGATTGAGTTTACTGAATCTAGATTCGGTTCCAGTAATGGACATTTTCAACTGTAAGCAACTTGTACATTATTTACGGTGTCTGAATTTCCTCGGATAGCTATTGATAAGTGTATTTTACATACGCATTTTAATATCTAATTCATGCTTATTTGTTGCTAATTTCTTGTGATCATGTTCAGTTTCACTTGTTTTATGTTATTTCATGTGTAGATTGGTGGTTGAGGGTATTTACGTACAATTGGTGATATTTTGGTGCTATGGGAATCAAATGGAGCATATTGGAAGTACAGTAAGCATAGCAGTATAGCCATTTAATAGGGAAGCCATAGCGCCGACTGAGGAGGGCATTGACAGGTTAGATTTACACCGCCGGGGTAGGGGTCTTCCAAGTCAATTAGCAGGAGCCTAGCAACGCGGGGCGGGCACATTCTTAGGCTAAACACCCCCGCCAGGGAGGGGGTCTTCATGTCGAGCACCCTAGAAGGCAAGCACGGCCGGGGCGGGCATCTTATATGTATTCAAACCCCACGCCGGGCGCGGGGGGTAGACCAATGTTAGAGTGTCATGTTTTAGGTATAATTCCTCTTGGGTACGCAATTTTAGCTTTTTGCACCTGGTCAGATTAACCTTATTGGATAGAAAATTCGGCTAGATAGCTTATAGGCGATCTCTCTTTCCCTCTCTCAAAAACAACAAGGAGATTTAGAGAGAGCATTATTATGA